>RXPK01000416.1:0-368756 GCA_004143645.1 Protaetia brevitarsis | reverse complement strand
CAAAGCTAATGTAGGTTAGAATGGAACTTACTAGATGCTTTATAAAATTCGTCTCACAACTCGAAATAATTCACTATTCAACACTGAGGGATGAAGGGATGTAGGGCGACTGTATCAGATATATAATTGTGTATATTATTCTTACCGTTACTATCTTATTAATTCCACACCGAATTACTTATATTAGCGATAGCGCGTAAAATAGCGTAGGCACGCGGCGTAGGAAAGTAGTCCTGAAGTTCAGGGCGGGTTGTGTTTAGTGTTTGGCGCAAATTGCAATGTTAGACAAGCCAACCCTATACGAACTATATTTGTAAGAGTGAGGTAGTTGATAACGGTCACTGCAATTTAATAAAATCCTACATTGATTTAACGAATACATACATAAATACAACGTACCAGAAATTTAATACATGACAGTTTATTATATTTATAAACGCCTTCATTAAAGTTTTAGAAATGATAAACCATTTCATTATTATAACAACTTTATTCGTTAATGTAATAATTTTTTTTCATCAGTATATTGATTAAAGAAGAGTAATAAATACTGTTCATTGATTTCATTTTTTCAGTGTAAGAACTATTTCTAGAGTTTAAGCCTCCATCACAAATGCTAGTTTGAAAAATGCATTACAGTAAGCAAGTACATGCGAATAAATAGATATGAACCCAATCAATATCAATAAGCTGACTAATGACCTCTTGTATACTTACGAACAGGACGAATATCGATAACGATGGTATTTTATTTGTGGTGAATGAAAGTTAAAGTCGTAATCTGTCGCTACTTTGTATATATAGTGCGTAATGTCTAAAGTGTCAAGAACAATCAGTGGAGGTATACAAGGTGTTAGGTAAACATGCGGCAAAAATTCAAGGGATATTCCTTGGCTTATTATTAAGATTATTTTTGTCCTATGATGATTTTTGAAAAACCCCTTTGTTCGAGATTACGGGCGAACAAGATTTGCGACTACCATATTCGATATTCGTTGCAATTATTAATGTAAGTAAAAGTATGGTGTAGGCCGTCCATATAAACCCTACCAATCAGACATTGCTTATGAAAGATAAGGGGTATGATATGTTGTCCAATGATACCTGCCCATACCTTCACTGACGTTCTGTACTGACTGTGTGCTGCTATAAATCGATAGGGATTTTGTGTGTCATAATAATGACAATTGTGACGATCACAATCCATTTTGCGGAGGAGCTTCGTCTGAAGACATCACTTTCTCGAAAAAGTTCGCAATGTTGTGTTTTCTTTTTTTTGTAATTTCAAGTTTTGTTTGTTCCGATGTTCTTTATGGTATTCTGTTGGCCACTTTCTAAACATGCCAGTATACTGCCTGCAGTTGCAAGCCTGGTGAAATGCGAGGGAGGTGGCCGCGCTTCGCTATACGTACTATCATGAAAACTGAAAAATCGCGAATATCTCCAAAACCTTTGGAGATATGCACAATGACACTCGTATAAAATCGAAAAGGAAAACTGACATTCTACACTACCTTTATGTAAAAAAAATTGCCACCACCATTCAATTAAAAAAAAAATCAAGTTATCATTGATTTTAGAGTTCGAAAATTACAGAGCCCTATTTAATAATTCTGTAAATTTAAACACAACAATTTTAAATAAAAGACGTGCGCTGTTTATGATTAAGCGAAAACTGAAAACGCATCTTTCCTAACTTTCGTATTTCCTGGTATTTCCAAACTACCGCAGACATTGCAAATGTCTTTTTTTTTTCGAAAAACGTCATTTAATTCGGAAACGGTACAACTTAGCCTCAATGTATCGTACTGTTTTTTAAATTTAACAAGAAATCCAAGCGTACAATAATATACAGGATGTTTCATTTAAAATAATAAAGTTAGTATCTACTTCCTGTACAACCGGAAGTCCGCCATTACTGACACTAATTTTAAAATGTTGTAGAATATGATTCGAGGGCAACATTTATTTGAAACATTTTTCCAAAAAAAACAATAATAAATCGGTTATGGACCGTTGCATCTTAGGTTGGACACCCGGTATAAAATGATGTGTCAAATAAAATATAATTTGATGAGAGAATTGTTAATTTAACATTTATAATAGAAACATTAAAATGTGTGTTGTGTTCGTGTTTCGTTGTATGTTCTGTTTGTTTGCTATGATAATCACTTACATTTTAATGTGTTATATTAATTGTGTTTATGTCTGTAATTGTAATATCAAATTAAGAATTCTCTCCTCAATTATTGCCTGATGATGGTTATAGACCGAAACATGTTGCAATAAATACTTGATTGGAAATTATTCTTTTTCTCTCAGATTTAATAATATCTGTTGCTCATATGTAAACAGATTAGCACGTGCAGCGTTGAATAACCTGAGGATCTGTCAAGTATATTGCCCCATACGCTCGCACAGTGTTCAAAACGTGCTTTTGCGGAAATAAATCTGTAACTTTTTGGAGTAGAATTGGAATTTTTTAATATTTTTTTCAGGATAATGAGATTAAATATAGGCGATTAGAATTGCATAGAAGAAAAAAGGATTAAGCATAAAATCACGACGTAGTTATTGATGGAAATACATAAATTATTCAAATAATGTTAGGTATTGCAATGTTAGATATTGCAGTATTGTCTATTCATTAGTGTTTTTTTTTTTTTCAACTATTTTAGTTAAATATACATATGTATAATAATATTAACAGTAATAATAGCAATGATAATAATATAAAACGGGAAAATATTCAGAAATGAGGAAATTATTCAGAAGAATATTATAACCGCTTGCCATGCTTTAAAAATGTTTTAACATTATTATAAACAAACAGAAATGGTAGATATTTTTTAATAATACACAACTGAACTAATTACTAATAGTAGAGAAATTTTCCGTCAAGTGATTACTGAATAAGAGAATATGGTTTAAGTCGGAAGTATTGTAGTCCAAAATAAGAGGAACTGCTATTGCGTCCCAAGAGTACTACATTCGCTCATCATTCTTAAACAAATAGCCGTATTATAAAAGAAAACAAAGCATATGTACATACATGTGTGTGTATATTATTCGTGTGTGTATGTAAGTATATGTGTATACAGCATATTTAGAATGTATTAATTCAAATTTTTTAGGTACCTCAGAACACATAAATGTTATTGTAATTAAGCAAGATTTTTAAAAATTAAAACAAATCTGATAGGATTACATACCTTACATCAGTGCAGTTAATATTAAATTAATGATTTTTTTATATAAAAAAACAAGAAAAGTGGCAAAAGCACTATAATCAGTTGAAAAAAACACTGAAACGCATACATATTCAAACATTTTAAAAATAATAGCACAATACCAGACCAACTGGATATTCATAAATATATCCATAGAGAGTAATTTGAGGGTATAATCTATAAATCATTTCGAAGTTAATCTATAGGGTCATCCTGAAAGTCAACATTTTTTTAGGAGGCAAACGTCTCACATTTGAAATAAGCGGATCGGATGTTCGCAGCAGCATATGCATAATGTTCCTCATTTGTACTTTATTTTTTTATATTTTTATTTTGGGCTTCTTGTGCTTCCTCTGACAATAATACTTAGTAAAGCGGCTCTGTCTATTATATCTTTGCCGTGAATTAAAACTTTATGCACGTTACAGGCATATAGGTACCATTATACCTACTACATATAATTCTGCATATTCACGCGCGTACTTTTCAATTTATCGGAATCAACTACTGCCCTACTTCCTGATTACTTGCCAAAACTCGCTAGATCTTTCAATTAGTTCTACATCAACCCCTGTTATATCTGCAGTCATTTGAGGATTTTGAAAAAACTTCTAGCCGTATTGCCATCATTCCTGGTTCCTGACCTTGGTGCACAGAATCTACTTTAATCCCCATTTTCTTCTTAAACTCGTCTTGGATTTTTTTCTTTGTATTACTGTCATGTTTTTTTTTGTTCTAGTGTTACAGCAGACCCTTTTGTATCGTATTCTATATGATATATGTAAATGCATTCCATAAACTTATACGCACGTGTAGTGTTGAAAGACCTAATTTAAAACATTCTTCTGATACAGGTTTTTGTTAAATACGGGTCAGGTTATTCATTTCTTTTGGGGTAGCTTTGCATATATAGCATCTTGATGCTGATGATGTATTTGTTATGGCTTTTTCTTTTCCATCAAGCATTTTGTAAAATGTTATTCATCAGCCATTCTAATGGGGCATTTCTAGAAGCCATTATTTGTGTTACGTGAATTGCCGATTTGATCGTTCACTGGCTTAACTTCCGCTTAAGTTTCCTCAATAGTTTCTTTCGCATATTCAAATTTTAATAGGTCGGCAATGTCGTGTAGATGCTGATCGGGGATTTTTCCGTAATGCATGTGTTGCTTCTGCTGTTAATCTCATTCTAGTGGGACAGTAGATATCTGAATAAATTCGCATCTGTTATGCCAATATCGCTGCTAAAACTGTTTGTATTCACTCTGCCTGAAGCGCCATCACCAACCCCATTTACTAATTCAGTATAAAATTATTTTCAGCAATTTTATCGATACCATCTAATTGCTAAGTAAAATCGTTCAGTAGTGTGGTTTAAAAAGATCTTGTAATGATACATTTGCACCACTTTCTGTGATTTCTATGTCAGAAGCACTGGAAATATAGCCAAAGATATGAGCTAAAACATGCATTGCAAAATAATTTAAAACATTTTCCAAATTAGAAAAAACAATTTTTTTTTTGTAGTACGAAAGAAAGGCAATATATCTCCACTAAATTACATTTCCGTTTAAGGATTACACTATATCTAAAAAAAAATACCATATACATATAGACATCTAGAATAAATATGCTTTTAATTCCAATACATAAATACCCTTCGTGGGCAAATAAATGAAATAAAAAAAAATATGCTTCTAAAAACTAAATTTCTTAAAAAATTAAAATCAATAGACCAAGATATCTATATACAAGTACACACATAACACCATTCAAATTGACATAACACACAGAAAATAAATTTAGCCTATAAATATATCGAGATACATTGTCGGCTGCATAATACAATGGCGAATGCTAACTTTATTAGACATGCTCGCAATTAAATGTGATTTTCTCGGAGAGGAGCAAAAAGGAGCAGCTGATTCTTTTTGGACATTATACTAGAGGCATTAGAGATCATGTACATGTAAAAATCAGCTTGTCGATAATTGCCGATGACCACTAAAAGTCTACCTGAACTTTTTTTTCATGTATAAATGTAGTATTTAGAAAACTGTTGATAAAATCAAGCATTTTACAAATGAAATCATTTTTTTTAGCAGTCATATAAACTATAAGGACCATAGAACATAATCCAGAAGTTATATTCACTTTAGATAACAACTTATTAAAATACAGCATTATTAATTCTAACAAAAATATGTGGTTATTTCAGGATTTTTACTTACGCCAACTTTGAGCGGGGATATTGCATAGTTTATTACGAATAAATATTGCAAAATAGCATTTTTCATGAAGTTTGAACATTTAACTAACTATTTACGGCAAATATATCATTAGATTTCATACTTGTAAAGTGATTTTTGCTCGAGCCCTGGCCCACTGGTGGCGGGTGGCGGGTAACAACAGTTGCCCAGTACATTACTCTCTGATTTCGCACTTATACCGTTAATTCGAGATTGGCTAGGTTTTATTGTTTTTCGATGTATTACTTTATTTTTAGATAGTATATACTATACGTGTTATGAGATCTATGTTCGTTGCCTGGCTACGTCTAGCGTGACAGTGAATTATGTCGGGAGTGAATTTCTACACACGCAATGAACATGGGCGCGCCCTAGAATGTTCATACGCGTATATACGTGGAGCATATTTCTGACGTTCTGACCTAAATATATCACCACGGGTTGCGGTATTTAGAGATCGGAGAATGAAGATAAGAATAACCTGAAAAAAAAAAGAAAGAGGGCTGTGACGCAGAATATAAATGTTACACCGGAAAGCAATGGATGTTTACGGAAATTTGATAATTACAAGATATGATATACGCAAAATTGCCGCCATCAGATTTGTTTTCCTTTATGCTTTTCGTTTTTTTTTTTATTTTACATACAAAGAAATACGGAGTTGGATCTAACACCGATTTCTCACCGTCTAGTAGTCCCCTCGCGTCCAAATGCACAACTAGTCAAAGGTAACGGAGTTGTTTAAGTTAATAGTAATGCCCGTGCCTCGCAGTTAAATTACACTTTTGCGTAGATAAAGTTTCACTCTTACAATGTAAAGTTACTTCTGTGCGGAGTTAGCAGTATTCCATTGTGGTGTGAGATCGATTAGTCTTGCTGGGTATCACTGGTGCAATTAACAGCACAGGGACTGCCTCTTTGGAGACCATTATGGGCTTCCCCCGCTGGAACTTTATGTGAGAGCGGAGGCAATGAATGCGATCGTTAGACTGAAAGCCAACGACATGTGGCATCCCAACTTTAGGGTGGGAGGGCACACTTATACTACGGGCACGATGCTGGACAGGCCATTACTGCAAATGCCCACGGACAGCATGGCACCCGATATTATCTTCACTGAAAAGGCGAAAATCTCCATACCGAACAGAGACCAGGCACGTAGTGAGATCACTGCTAATGATAACTGGTTCACGGACGGATCCAAATTCAGCCAAGGCACAGGAGCCGGTATTTGTGGGCCCAGTCCTAATCAAAGGATATCTATAAGTCTGGGGAAACATACAACGGTCTTCCAGGTAGAGGTATTCGCCCTTGCAGCCTGTGCAGAAATGATCGCAAAAGGGAGGCTACATGAGGAGGAAAATTAATATAATGACTGAGAGCCAGGCTGTCATTAAGGCAGTCTCGAACCTCGTAACTAGGTCAAAACTAGTTAGGGACTGCAAACAATCCCTCAATGCACTGGCACGAGACAACACGGTGTCTCTGATTTGGGTGCCGGGACATGAGGATATAAAGGGCAATGTAATAGCCGACGAACTAACCAAGGAGGGCTCTAAGAGACACTTCATGGGTCCATATGTGGGATCACTAAGGACTCCGCAAGATGGGAGATCTGGACCTGGTTAGATAAAGAAAGTAATGGAGGTCGACTGAAGGTCAACTCCCTACCAAAACGCTGATAGGGGAGGCGGATGTTAGTTTCTCTGATAACCTACTCAGGCGCAGTAAGAAAGAAGTTAATATCATTACTGGGTTGGTAACTGGACACTGTCCTCTGAAAAAGCATCTATACAACACAGGCCGTGTAAGCGAACCGTGGATATAGAAGAATGCGAACTACAGGAGAAACGAGTTTACATGTAATTTGCACATGTGAGGAACTGAAGGTACTCAGGCAGAAATATTTCGGGAGAGAGCTATTGGAGCCTTCGAAGGTTCTCAAGTTTCCACTGGGCAAGATACTGGGTTTTATAGAGAACACCAGGCTGCTTGAGTGGAAATAAGAGAATTAATAAGGATGGTACAATGAGCACCTAGCTCAAGAGCCCGGAGATTAAGCGCCCACCCTAACTTTAATGAATGAATGATTAGTCTTATCATGCAGGGGTATGTGGAAGAATGGTAACGGTGCTACACACCTTAACCAAACATATCGCTGTGATTTTCACCCATTTATTTAATATATATATAAAGTTAAAATATGTGCTTTAGTTTAAGATTTCTCTAATTGATTATATATATAAGAACGATTTAATTGTGTTCGTGAATGGATGAAATAAAAATAAAATATCCCAAAGGAGTTGAAATTATTTAATTTTGGAATTGCCTTTAACACGATGCAGCATGATAAGTACTCCGTTGCAGAGTTAAGATTACCCTTATTCTGTGTTAGCAAGACTCCACTACAGAATTCGATAAACTCCTTTATGGAGTTATATGCACGCCATTACGGTGTAACGTGAACTCCATGTGACAGTTAAATGAATCCAGTTGCGGTGTTGTGTGAACATCTTTACGATGTTAGATTAATGTTACTGTGGAGTTAAATGAACTCGGCTTCGGTGTTAACTAAATTCCGCTACGGAATTGATATCACTTTTTTTGTGTAATCCAAAAGGATTGATAAAAATGATTTTATAAACTAAAAATTTTGAATGTTTAAAATAGAAAAGGTAAAGTAGAGTATAAAAACAAAGTTTATACTAAAAATATAAACATTATTTCCAATACTTAAAAAACAACAAATTTTTAACAAGTTATAACTTAGTTATTATGTAAAAAATCTTTTGATTTTTAAAAGGATGTGACATTCTTCCGGTAGTACATGATATAAATTATCAAAACATAATACAAACTCATCGGAAGAATTTTCAGTTACCTTGAAGGCTTGAAAGTATTCGGAATATATTACAGTTTCCCAGATAGATTTACACACAAAATAATTTTTTGATCTCTGATTAAATATATGCTTTATTTGAGCAAATGTTGGAAAACTTATATCATCACCTATGTTAGTTACAATAAAGAATCCATGTTTATATTGAATATTATTAATATATAGCCATTCAAAAATATAACTTCAGACATATTGCAATCGATACCACAAAGCCATTTTTGAACAGTTACATTTTCACCAATTTTTTTTTGTGGTCTTAAGAGAAGAGTGTTACCAATAATTCAATTTTTTGTATCATTATTTGGCTGAGGGTGTATGTGGATGTATTTGTAAAATCTATTAATGGGCGTATGGGTATATATGTTTTGTGCAGTTCTGGCAATGCTTTTAATTTGGGAAGTTGTGGGTTCATATGTATGTAATTTGTAGGGTTTGTGTTTGTAATCTTTTGTAAAGTGTATTTTGTCTGTTTTATACATTGTTTTGTTTTTTCAATTATCATAGGTAAAGGGTTTCTGTTTAATTTTATGAAATCACTATTATTTATAAATTCTGTTGTGAATGATAGATAATTTTACCTATTGACGTGTAAGTAAACTTTTAATGCATAATTTTTAAAATGTCATTTGTTATTGTTAACTTATATTATTTACATCCACTAGTTTTAATCTCATCAGTTTTATATTTAGACTTTAACACAATTATTTATGCTAATCAATTGATTAATTTGCATTTCCAGTGATCTGAAGATGGCTGTTAAAAGCCGAAACTAGTAATCATATATTAAACTGCTGTATGAACGAAAGAACAAGTTTATTTACTCTTATCTAACCTTTTATTATTATATTCTTACAGTATATTGTTTTTTTTTCAGTATTAAGGTCTGGGACTTCTTCCCAGATCCTCCCAGAGTAAGGTTTTTGCCATGGTTTTCCCTTACTCCGTGGCCATTGATTTTATATAAGTATATTATATATAATCAGTGCCTTGGCGAATGTTGGGAGATAATGAAAGTCGTTCCATGGGCGCATTTAATAATAACTGATAGCTGACTGATTTACAGTAGACTCGCGATTATGTGAACGTAATCACATTTCACATATTTTATCATTTCATCAAAATAGTATTCATATGGTCGCGAGGCTACTGTATTATATTTTTGTTATTAAGAATCATAGGGAAATTATTTAGTTAGAGGAGAGGTCCACACTGTTTTCGTGTTATTTTGTCGAGAACTATAGGTTTAAATTTGACGAACAAAGATAGTCAAGTATTGTCTATTGCTAAGGGTTATTTTGTCAACTAACACGTGGAATTATGATATACTTCTAGTCACATTTTATTTGATTAGGCTAGACAAATTTACTAGCTGTTTAACTAAATGAATGCGATCTATTGGATGATTTAACACCGTTTTCTAAACACAGCGTCTTTTTAATATGCACTCCTATTCTTAGTGCTATAATATTCTCTCTTTAGACTTTCTCAATTAATAAATATACAGAACCACTCATTCAAAGTTTTGGTTTCAACTAACGTACTAATTTTAAAATGATTTTTTGAGAACCATTTTAAATTAAGTGAATGTTTATGCTATTTGATTCAATCTGAAATAATTACGTAATAGTTGTTCCCATACATCTTTAAGATGTTGAAATTTTTATGCCCACTGGAATTAACGTTTAATAACACAAGGTACACTTTGCAAGTCAGTCACATTTGTGTGTTTGTTTGGATATGTTAATACGCAGAAACAAACTCGAAAACAGATACACGTGCAATGCAGTGGTGCGTTATAATGCAATACTGTATTAGATTTGATGGGGTTTCTATATTTCTATCCGAGGGAAAAATTCTGATTGGTTGACGCTTCTGAATGTCTAGAGAAAATAGTAAATCCTCATATCTGAACAAAGAATTCACACCAAATTCTATGTAATTTCTGTTCTACTAAACACATGTAGTCAATTCGTCTGGCAAAGTTTGTAAAAATCAACACTAAAATATTTGACTAGCGCAAAATTACACAACAGTGTATAGTACTTAGAATAGGTAGCCTCGTGTAGTACCTTTTTTAGGTGGAGCACGGGGTTGGGATGATTTGTAATAATTTAGTTTTTATAAATAAAGTATATTATTTTAGTGATATTTTACATAAAGGGCTTTCTTGCACAAACGATGTGAAACGATGGGTTAAACTGAGATAAATGTGTCAATAATATTAATCAGTTTTCCTGCATATATCCACAACTTTTTATAGCAAACCTATCTTATATGGTATCTAGATTTCAAAAGCATTTTCGTAAGTAGATTATCTAATCCTCTAACGGTACATAATCCACTTCGAAACGATCCAAAATGGCATTCGCGGCTATCATATTACCACTAAATTACCAACTTTTAGGTGATTGCTGTCGAACGAACTGGTACACATACGCTTAACTCAATTTTATTTCCCGACATTAGCAAACGTTCTATTGGGATTTTTATGGACGCCGGAAGGCTCTCACGGCAATTCCGATTTAGCGTCGCCAATTCTATTTATACACACACACAAACATACACTCGAACATGTATGTATTACGTGAGACGTACCACGACCATCGCGCTAATCTAGAAACTAGATTATGGGGACCAAGGTTCGAAATTAATAACTCCATTTGGATGCGAGGCAAATTTGTAAAGTTCGTAATGGCGCTGTTGCAATGCTGGCTGACTTTGAATTTACGTTTAATAAGCAACTAGGACCGTTCTCGCCCAGATACGCTGGTATCGTTGTTAAGGCAAGGCTGTTGTGTTTTGACAGGGAATATTAGTCTTGTACGTGCGAATCTTGCTGAAGAGCAAGCCTTTCTATTGCACGATTACAAATCTTCCACAGCGTGGATTTATTTATTTACAATAAATTTAATAAATTTTGTGATGGGTAAATACATCATACTTTTTTTTTCACAGGAATATTGCAGGTTAACCGTCTAAATATTTTATGCAGTAGAGAAATTAGAATACGAAACGTAGTTTAGACATATGATTAAGGTTTAGGCATTCATTTTATGCCATATGTGTACAGGCACACAAGTTTTATTTTTTATATTTTTTTGATATGATAAATAATAGGAGGTGGAAGGAAATGCCGGTACATTGATGAATTAAAATTCAATACAGATATTGAAATTCCATGCGGTAACACACATGATAAGATTAGAGAATGTGCACATATATACACAACTCACAAAATAAAGATTAGATAAATTCCTAAAATCTTGTTATTGCATCGTTATTTCAGGTAATCATTATAATAGATGATGTTCTTAGAATGTTTGCCAAAATACATTTACGTGTATATATTGTCGTGGAATGAGCATTTGATATTATTTAAATGTAAAGTAACTATTTTACTTAGTTATATTTTAAAACTAATTAGACATATAAGAAAAGGATATAAAATGTAGCAGCAGACAGCCAGACGATGTCCAGGTGATGTAGGAAATCTCTGCAGTTGGCAAATCCTTCAAGGCATTTTCCTTCAGAATGTTCCCTTCAGGAAGTATAGGTGATCAGCAATGATATACCTACACATCGAAATCGAATATTAGAATTTGAATAGTATATTTTGATATTGACAGATCAAAGTTGGATCTAAATTCAATTCAAATGAACATTTTTTTACAGTGTATTTGTTTATTATAACATATGTATGTAGGAGGTGGTATTGTAAATAACGGTGAACGACGTAGGCGCTGTGTGTTTTTTTTTTGTTTTGTCAATATTATTATTAGAGTCTGTCAAATAGACATGGTGTTTTGAATTTCATTAAAACTTGCAGAAAAATAAAGTGTTGTGTATCGTTTTCCCTACAATTTTGGGGGCTCAGCCGGGATTGAGTGACAGAATCGAGCCAGACACGACGATTATATGCTGGGTTGTTTACGACGTGCAATTACGCATTACGACGACATAGCTGGCTTGGAAGACGACTGGATCAGGGAGGTGAAATCGCGACGCTGAAACGACGAATGCAGAAGACGAAAAAGCAGGTGTAGGAGATAAAATAAAGGTGCAAAGTGACAAAAAATCAGATGTGAAGACTGGAAATTTCCGTATGCTGTGGTGCCATTACAGTCAACGTCAAACGTCAAAGTAAAACGTCAAACAAGGGAGATTAGCGAACGAAACAACTGTATCGGTTTGTAAGTGGCGTTAGTTTTACAATAAGACTGAAACAAAAATAAGTAATTGAACATTTTATTTACGCGTCATACGTAAAAGACAGTATAATAAACAATACCTGTGCAATAGACTGGCTAAACACATGTGCGCGTGAGACATTGTTTTCGTACCGGTTCTCTTTTTGCGCGGGATAGTGCGCGCGTAATTTAGTAGACTGTATTAAGTTCTAAACGCGTGAAAATGATGTTAAAAGACATTCCATCTATATTAGCAACTATTAAGACTGCTAAAAAAGACACTGTAAAGGCATTTCACAAATTAGTATACGAATCATCAGGTGATCGCGGTAATCGCCGGAGACTTAGAGAGTTTTCGGGTTTTACCTTTGAAACTAATTCTGACGAATATGATATGAAATGTCAATATGCAAAAAAGAACTTGTCAATAGGAGATTTAATATCTATTTGTAATATTTTATGTATTGACTATCAAGGTAATGGAGATGAAATCCTAAACCGAATATGCGAGCACCTAATCGACCTGGACAAACTGAACGCCGTTCCAACAGATGTTGACGAAGAGGAAGAAGCAGATATTGAACAAGAAGAAGAAGTAAATGATGACGAAGAACAACAAGAAGTAGATGACGACGCAGATAAAGAAGATAGATCTAAGGGGTCAGGCAAGCGGTTCCACAACTAAGGCAACGGCGCGGAGGCAAACACCAAAATTCATGATGACCTTCAAGGACGTTGAAGAAACACTATCTACGTTTAGTGGAAGGGACAATTGCCTAGTTGACAAATGGATTGACGAATTCGAAGACGTATCCTTACTGATGAATTGGAATGAAGTGGAGAAATTAATTTATGGAAAGAGTTTGCTAAAAGATGACGCTCTATTATTGATAAAGTCTGAGAAGAACATAACGTCGTGGGATATTTTAAAGAAGAAATTAAAACATGAGTTTGGGAAAACCGTTAACAGTGCTGCTTTACACAAAGCACTGTCTGCAAGAAAGAAGAGGAAGGACGAAACACTGACGCAATATCTACTGACTATGAAGGGTCTTGCTTCACAAGGAAACGTTGACGAAGATGCCCTACTAGATTATATCATAGAAGGCATCGATGACGAAGAAATTAATAAAGCTGTATTATATGGAGCTAATTCGTTTGAAGAATTTAAACAGAAGTTAAAGCTTTATGAAAGAATCAGAGAGAAATCATCGAAGGAAAAAGAGAGGAAAGAGAAAAGAAAGACGTTCCATCAAGAAATGCCAAAACGCAAAACGAGGGCCAACATACCAGATGTTTCAATTGCGGAAAGAGGAGACATCAATCAAAGAACTGCCGCGATAGGAACGAGGGACCGAGATGTTTTTCTTGCAACAAATTTGGTCATATATCCAAAGATTGCGATAAACAAGGTGAACCGCACAAGGCAACCAGACAGAACCACGGACAAAATCTAATTTGTGTGGTCCAAGAAAGTAAAGAGGAGCTACGAGGTCATATCACGATAAAAGGATTGGGTAACGTAGAAACAAGGACCTTAGGAAAGTTTACGGCTCATGTAACCATGGATTGTCATCAATTCTCAACCGACGTCCATATTGTGTCAGATGAAGCAATTCCAGCGAACCTCATCGTAGGAAAACCGATCTTAGACCAGGTGACACTAACTATCAGCTCGGAAGGGATCCAGGTTACAGCACCAACTGTTCCCAAAAACCCAAATTCAGACGCAGAGCAAAAGAGGGAAAATGTTAACGAATCAATTGAAACTTGTGACGTGTTGCTAATGAATATCAATGATGAGTTGGATATAGGGAAACTAGCATATGAGCAAACTATTACACAGATGATAAACGAATACAATCCTAAGAAACCGAAAGAGACGAAGATATGTACCAAAATAATTCTAGAAGACGAGATACCTGTCCATCAGCAGCCCAGAAGACTTTCTATGCATGAAATGAAGGAAGTCGACAAACAACTTGAGGAATGGCTTCAACAAGGAGTGGTACGGCCAAGCGTGTCAGATTTTGCTAGCCCGATAGTTCTCGTAAAGAAAAAAGATGGCGCTACAAGAATATGCATAGACTACCGAAAACTAAACCGAAAGATTGTTAAAGACAGGTACCCTTTACCTATAATCGAGGACCAGATAGACAAGTTATCCAAAGCTAGAGTTTTCACTACCCTGGATTTACGAAATGGATTCTTCCACGTTCCTGTCGCAGTGGATAGCATAAAGTTATGGATGCAGACTGAGAGTGAGGAAGATACATTCGAGACGAATGAAGCAGAGGATGGCCGAGATGTAGGAGGTGGTATTGTAAATAACGGTGAACGACGTAGGCGCTGTGTGTTTTTTTTTTGTTTTGTCAATATTATTATTAGAGTCTGTCAAATAGACATGGTGTTTTGAATTTCATTAAAACTTGCAGAAAAATAAAGTGTTGTGTATCGTTTTCCCTACATGTATAAACATATTTTTCATTGAAATCTCGCATTTAACTAAAATGCATACAGTTAGACAAATGTCTTAGGCATATTCTTCCTGTCGGGATCTTTTGTGATCTGAGTAGGGCTTTCTCACAGTGTCGATCACTCGATTTTGCTTAATAAACTCTATGATTACGGTTGTTGGGGAGTGGTTTATGATTGGGTTTCGTCTTTTTTGCGTGACAGGAAGCAGTATGTGACAATTACTTATCTTTCCGACGGATCACTTGTGATTGTTAATTCTAATAGTAAGGTGAATAACATTAGGAGTTCCACAGGGCTCTGTTTTAGGACCAATCTTTTTCTTCTTTTCATTAGCGACTTGAGCGTGTTATTTCGGGATAACTTTCTGGTAATGTATGCCGATGATGTCACCTTTTTGGATTCTGCCACCTCTGACATTTCCCTTCAGGAGAACTGTAATAAAATTCTTAAGCTTTTTTCTGATTGGTGCAATTCCAATTTTTTAAATTTAAATATATCAAAAACCGTTAGTTCGAGGTTTCATAACAGACAAAAGCATTGTGATACGATCAAACTGACCTTAGATAATGAATCTTTAACTAACTTAGATAACACTACTACTTAGCTCCTCAAGCGTTGACTCTAAGCTGATTTGGGACTGTGTAAGCGCTCTAAATGAGGTGGGCACCCAAAGGAAAGTAACCCTAGCCTAGGTCCCTAGGCACTCGGGCGTGAGAGGAAATGAGGCGGCGGACGAGCTGGCCAGGCGAGGTTCGTCAAGCCATTCGTTGGGGGCCGACCTCTCTTTCGGCACTACCAAATCGCAAATTAAAAAATCCACCAATGAATGGATATACAATCAGTCCAGAGAGTGGTGGCAAAAATCACCGGGACAATGGCAGGCAAAAGAGTTCCTAAAGGAGCAGAGGCCTGAACTCACGAGAGATCTACTGAATAAAGACAGGAAAACTGTCAAAATGATTGTAGGTCTGCTGACTGGTCACTGTAGACTGAATAGGCATATGTACAGCATAGGCCTGGCAGATGATGCAACCTGCAGATACTGCCAAGAGGAGGAAGAAACACCAGTTCATGTGCTGTGCCAATGTGAAGGCCTGGCGAGGACAAGGTTTCTAGTAATGAGGGAGGAGAACCTCACAGCTAGTAGCTACATAAAGAAGCCGCTCTCAAAGATGATAGGCCTAATTAAGAGGGCAAAATTAGAGAGCGTCCTCTAGGGAAAAAGGGGATCACAATAGATCTGAAAAGGTCGCGGTGAAACAGGTCGATAAGCCAACCCAATCCTAATCTAATCTAATCTAATCTAATACTACTTTTCTGGGTCTACAAGTTGATCAACATCTTAGTTGGAAGATGCATTGCGAGAACCTTGTTCATAAATTAAATTCTTTATGCTTCTTGTTTAGAAGTTTGGCGAATGTACTGACTGCAGACCAAATGTTGGCCCTGTATCACGCCCAGGTTGAGTCGAGGCTTAGCTATGGGATTTGTTTGTGGGGGTTGTCTACCTCGGCACCGGACGTCTTTACGGTCCAGAAGAGGATTTTACGCATTACTCTCGGTCTTTCATATCGAGCGACCTGTCGAGATTCATTTAAACAGTCCGGGATTTTAACTTTGACAAATTTATTTATCTTAAATATCTTACTTTACATATTCAATAGAAAAGACAGCTTTCAGAGGGTCAACAGAATAATTTCTACATACCGTTTTATAAATATGATATAGGCATGAAGTCGCCCTCATGCATCGGTCTCAAAATATGCAATTCTCTCCCTCAGGAAATCAAAAATATAGCAAGTTTTTTTACATTTAAACGTGCTTTGAAAGCATACCTACTTAATCACGTTTTTTTATGATCTGGCCGAATACTTCAACGCATCGCAGCTGTGATCTAAATTGTATTCTGATAATGAGTTTCTAATGTAATATTTTATATTGTTTGTCGTCTTCAGTTTTATACATTTATGTGTATTTGACCCCCCCCTTTCCTTTTTTTGACAATTCCTTTAAAACAAATGTAATTTTTTATATAGGAAATATATTATTATTATTAGTATTATATTATTATTATTTTTAGTACTTTTCCTCCCTAGGGAGGTAAACTACAACTTTCCTCCCTGCTGCGAATAACTGAATAACTTAACTCAAAACATTCTCTTTTTAAACGAAATAGTGTGCGTTTTCATTTTGCTTCTCTTTAATTTATGTATCAGCTATCAACATACAATAAAAATCAAAAAAAAAATTGACTCTCAAGCACGACGCAATATAAACGTCATTACATAAAATTACATGGAAAGAACTTCTCATGAGTTGAAGCAACATACAATCACTGCGCTTTCCACTAATGAAAGTACATACGACCGAAAGAGATCAAAAGGAGTGAGAGAGGCGCAGTAAAGGAAGCGGGGTGGGGGAGGGAGAAAAATAATCTTTATAGCGGTCTTCCGCGCGCATCGCACGTTACCACTCGAACAAACCGTCCACGGAGATCAAAGGGGAGAACGGCACGGATCGCAAAAAATAACGACAATCTCTCGAAATTGCGACGCAAACTCTCTCACTCGACAACGTATGCACTTCGCGTGTGTACACTGGCTGACTTATTTAATGTCGTCGTCTTCAGCGCAGTGACTATCAAAACTACTTACCATTTGCACAGGTGCGCGTTCGGCTGGCGTCGGCTGTTCCAGGTAAATGATTTATTGGTGTATACAGTTGTAAAACGCTTCGCAATTATGCATATCAGGTAGAAAAAATGGATTATTCAATATTACAAGTAAACGTTGTATATAGCGGTTTGAACGTGTTTTGAATTGAAATATCTCTTTCATAACTTGGACCCAATTGACTCTTAAAACTCATATAGAAATAAATAAAGTGTGGTATTCATGGTAAATTTTGTGTATTAATTGTTTTAAAAACGTAGGATATAGGAAACATCAGAGAGACTTCATAAAATTATAGCTTCAACAAATATTAGCTATTGTAAGCATTTATTAATTACTATTTTCTTAAATGGAGACTTCAATAATATTTAATTATTAGCATTTACTATTGCAGGATCCACCTACGTGTAACTAACGCTATAAAATTGCTATACATAAAAAAATTAAAACTAGTTTGTTTAGTCTGGTTATATTATTTATTTAAGTAAACATGCTAATTCCGAATATAAACAATATAAAATCTAATTACGTAATTGTCATTAAATATATAAACATATACAAACAAAAAATGGTAATGTAAAACGCAACCAAAAAGGAAACGCATTCTGCAAAAATAAATATACGTTCTAAAAAAAACAACAAATTTTGAAACATATATAAACAAAACAATATATCCATAAATTAATAAAAGAATAATTCTAAATGAAAGGATTTACACCCTAATTGTAATAAACAACAATTTTAATAAAGTATATTAATTATCACATCACTAAAAATCAAGTTTTTCTTTGAAATTTTAATACACAAATTATAAATTCATTACTTTTATGAGAATTGCCTAAATTTGCATTTGCCATTTACCTACAATTACAAAACTCCGCCGTTTACGATAATTACCACTAGTCCTTTATGTAATCCAACGACGCGTAGTGTTTTCGAATGACGAGCTCATATAACCACATGATAGTGTTTAGTTGAGCAATAAATTTTTAAAAACATTTTTTTCATATTTATGTTTTAAAATGCATATAAATATATACAAGAAATACATAAATCTGCAAAAAAAAATCATATCGACTCATGTTGTTGTCTTTACGAAAATAACAATGTTTGAATTAATCCATTCTCAATTTTACAAAATTTTTAATTATACTTGTTCTAATTTTATTAATAATTTTGTGTTGCAAGTATTTCCCTCTAATTCTGAAATTAGGAACATTAGGAGTATGTAGTTTTGTTAATCATTTAAATTCATTCCTCACGTAAATATTAAAAAAAAAGTTTTTGCAGAATTGTTGCTCTGCCACATAGGTATATCAGCTCATTCATTCGGTAAAATTTTACTCGTTGGATTACAATGAGGATTCATACTAATTATGGTAAGCGGCTGAGTTTTATAATTGCCCCAGATTGAAATGCATATAATTAATGAGTTTATAATTTGGCTATTGAAATTTCAAAGAAAGCTTTATTCTTAGTAATGTTATAATAATAGTTTATGTAGTATATTAAAATTTCTGTTTAATATAATTGCTCTATAAATAGCATCATTTAACAAAAAGTCTAACAAAGGATATGTGTGATTTTCTTAGGAACACGAATTTTACGATGTTTCTTACCTGTGTGTAATTATAATAATAATATTTATTGAAACTAAAAGTAATGAACTTATGAAGTATTACTCTTTTGTTTTCTAATACATTTCCTACTTTAAAAATAAATTATATACAAATAAAGTAAATAAAATTTAATAGAAATAACCCAGCAATTAATATAACTTGATTTATTATTTATACATTCACTTGATTATTTTTAAACATAAAATAAGAGCTTTAGTTTTAAAAGTCACTTGATCTCAAGCTGTAAAACAGATATTTCAATTCAGACTGGGTTCAAACCACAATATTAAAGGTTTCCTTTCGATATCAAATAAGCTTAGATCTACCTAATTTGCATAATTGCGAAGCGTTTTACAACTGTATACCCCAATAAATCATTTACCTGGAACAGCCGACGCCAGCCGAACGCGCACCTACGCAAATGGTGAGTAGTTTTGATATAGTCACTACGCTGTAGACGAAGACATTAAATAAGTCGGCCAGTGTACATATGAGCGAGGGAGGACAACTTCAGTTCTTTTTTTTTTTTTCATAAAAGTTTTGATTGTCAGCCGGGTCGCGGTTTTTATAGTATAAGAGGGCCGTAATAGCGGACTAATGGCGTCGTCTCGAGCGCCGTCAAACGAATTAGGATGTTGACGGTTGACGCGGCAAAAATGCCGTCGCCTAACGAGTTCAGAGTGACGAACTACTCTGAATATAGCCCATTAGGGGCGCTACATCCACTCTCTCACCGCTGCGCCGTTCTCGGGTGTCTACCTAACGGAGATCCTAATCCAATCGCGTTGATATCCGAAGAGAGTTTAAAACTAGGGTAAAATCTCGGGCTTTCCGAGCTAAGTAGTACCCAACCGTGTTTAATGTTTCAAACAGAATGTGTTAGATAACCGTAATATACTTGTTAGTTTGCCAATTAGATAATACTCGTTCAGTTTTCTATGATGCATACAATGTTTTCCGCTTTTTAAAGTTCAGTAATTTTGTACCAGTTAGTTAGCGCTGTCGAAACTCACTCTATTCCTTGATCTCACAAGGGAACACCGGCGGGTGTCCCCCTCCGATTTCGATGAAACTTAACAGATCGAAAGAATACCTTAAAATAAGAGACACGTATTTTTTTTTATCGGCGTATCCGCACGATTTTGGGTACAGCCCCTCCAAAGTTTGGACGATTTTCAATTTTTGCAAATATTTCCTAATTATAACAGATATTAAATTTTCTTCTAACATAATTTGCAGCATATTGCATGGCCCTAAGGGTGGCGTCGTCCGTATTCGCAAAAAGTTAATAACGGGGGACGGGGTACCCCATATCCCCGCATTTTTTTAATAATAAGTTTATTCATTATTCATCAAAAAAAGATCGCTTTTACATAGAAAACAATGGTAATAAATTTGGAGGATTAATAATAAAAATAATTGTAATAATAGTAATATAGTACATTAACAACAATTATTTGTTATCGTTACTTCGCTGCTCTCCTTACTTAAATATTTCTTAATTTAGAATTGTATCTACTCGACAAGCTATGGTCAAACCTTTCTATGCCTACTAACTTATACTATATACTATACGAAACTTTTATCGGTGGTAGCAATATGAATCGTTTTATCAACTGCAGTTAGTGACTGCGTTTTATATATTTCCTTAATAAAATGTTATTCATTTTTAGAATACTATAATCCTTTAGTGCGTATATATGAACAAATTTGCTACACAGAACGAAGGATTAAATAATACATACATATATATTTTTTTAATTTATTTCAAGTTTTTCGTGCAATGTAGGTGTACAATGTAAGTATTCAATGGAGCATAAATATAACTAATGTGTTTGTAACGATTATAACATTTCGGAAACAATAGAACAGAATTAGAAAAACATTATAATGCTTATAAATGTTTAAATACATGACATACTGTAATGCGATTATTGGTATATATGTATTGCAATAGCGGACAAGATTAATATATATACAGTAATTAAGCTATGTAAGTATTACAGTAGTGATAGTCTGTGTAAAAATGTTTAAAATACAGATTTTGTTTGCACCATGAACACCGCACAATAGCTGGTTTATTGCAAATACTACACAAGGGTGTAGACTGGGCATCTTTGTTAAAACAAAACTCTACAGGATTTTTAAAGGGCCCAGGTCTTTCCTCAACGTATCCACTCTTATACCAGTACTTGAATACGTCGAAAAATCTTGGGGAAGAAAACTGATTATGGGTTAGGGATTGCAACTTAATAATATTATTTCTCTGATGTAAATCTATGTCGTAGTTCATAAGAATCACTATATCCGAAAAAGTTCTAACAAAATTTTTCCACAGTCTAAAACCATATACATCTAGAGGTTGTACCATCGCTGTCGTTTTTTTTTTTTTTGGTATATTTAAAATGTTTTGTCTTTTGGCACTAATTGCTGAAGTTCGGCAACACAATGCCCACTCCAAGAATCAATCAAAAGGACACTCTTTGGCCCGGTATTCGAGAGAAAAACATCCGTTAGCCAGGTTTTGAAATGATTTGAAGTGAGCTTACCAGATACCGAAGAAGAAATATACACATTTACAGGTCGAAACAATGATTGCGCAACTATTATTATTACTATTATTAATTTTCTAAATTTATTATACATCACCGTTTTCTATGTAAAAGCGATCTTTTTTGATGAATAATGAATAAACTTATTATTAAAAAATGCGGGGTATGGGGTACCCCGTCCCCGTTATTAGCTTTTTATGAAGATATTCTACCTTGAGACCATGTATTATGCTGGAAATTATGTTAAGGATAGAAAACTATTTCTGTTATAGTTCATTTTGATTTATATCAATAGACAAGTTTATTAATTTTGAAGCTTTATTATTATTTTTCTATTTTTACAATTACTAATTTTCTAAACTTGTTATACACCATCGTACTCTATGTAAAATCGACTTTCTTTTGATGAATAACAAAAAGAAAAAATATAAAAAAATGAGGGGTACGGAGTACCCCGTCCCCCGTTATTAACTTTTTGCGAATACGGACGACGCCTCCCTTAGGGCCATGCAATATGCTGCAAATTATGTTAAGAAGAAAATTTAATATCTGTTATAATTTGGGAAATATTTGCAAAAATTGAAAAATCATCCAAACTTTGGAGGGAGCTGTACCCCAAAATCGTGCGGATACGCCGATAAAAAAAAATACGTGTCTCTTATTTTAAGGTACTCTTTCGATCTGTTAAGTTTCATCAAAATCGGAGGGGGACACCCGCCGGTGTTCCCTTGTAAGTCGCTATACGTGTTACGTTTCTGTTAATTCTTAATCTTGCTCTCGGTATTGTCACTAGAAGTGGAGGTTACGTTAGCATTGAGTTTTACTCATTTTTACTACCTTACCAGGGATACTTCCGATCTGTGTTTTGTTCAGTCTCATTTTACGTGCTTTTTCTCTGTTGTTTGTTATTTTCCATACTTTTCTTCTGTTATCTGGAAGAGTTGGTGAGCCACGACTGTTTGTTTATTTCACTTGTCAGATGTTTTGACAGAGCGATCGAAAGTTATCGGCGGTTGTTCGGTAAAGTCAGGGTTACCAACTTTTCATTTCTTAATTCTCGTCAAGTTATCATATCTGCGAGTATTTTGTATTAGTCTAGTGGGTTGTTTAGAGCGTTTTGATTTGTAGGGTTTAATTTACGTCGTTTCCGGTATCGATAATTCTAGAATTGTCGATTTATCGGAAAAGGTTCGAAACGATTTTCCGTTTTTGAGACACTCCCGTGTTGGCTCTGAAGGTATTTAGACCTGCGTTGCGTCGTCCGCAATTGCCATTTGCTGTGTGAGGTTACGCATTTAAGTTAATGCGGATTTAAGGGCAGATTGCTGGTTGAATCGTAGTTAATCTGTTGGTTTGGACGAAGTCCTAGTTTGAAGTAGTACGGTTCGCATCGCCTAGGCGGATTTTAGCAGTCAGAACGACCTTCGTATTAGCACCACCCACGTGTTGTTTGAACTCGTGTGGTTATCTTAAACCCTTGGACGCAAGGTATGAGTAACTTTCCTTCTCTTTTCGTTTTCTAAAACTTTGGTAATCGTTTCAGGGTTTCACCTTCTGGTTTACATATACTATTTTTTTTATTTGCTGCGGGCCTATATTGGTATTTTATCGTTGTGTAATTTTGGAAGGATTCTTATAACTCCGTATTTGGATCCATAATCGTCCCATCACTTGACTGCCATTCAGGGAATAAATTACGCTTTATTTCACTCTTACATACGAGTATAACAAACCTGGAGCCATATGCGTGTATCCTGTTCCGAGGTGGCCATCAGTACTGGAAAGTCAGAACGTAACCCCGAGGGCACCAGACGTGAGGGAGGACGTCTTGGAGACGGAACGAACAGGCTTGTGCATTTAAAACTTATCTTTTTTTACTTTGTATACTCGTCTAAATTTCGGAGTAGTCATATATTTATACTAAGTAGCCAAATTAGGCTTCGTGGGCTTTTGTTTATTACTTTTTCTTTGGTTCTTTATATATTTTATCAACTTAAAGTTAACCTTGTGGAAAGTGTATTTAATCCACTCAATATTTAACTGATTTTACAATTCGTCAACGTCATCAACATCAATTCTCTGTCAATATGTGGGGCGCAATTGTTGGAGATCACTTGATAGGTCCACATTTTTTACCGATGCGGTTAAATGGCGAGGTATACCGCAATTTTCTTCAAGAGGAGCTACCACTACTGCTGGAAGAAGTTCCGTTGCAATTAAGATTACAAATGTATTTTATGCATGACGGTGCCCCAGCGCATTTTAGTTTAGTTGCTCGCGAGCTTTGGACAATACGTATCCAGATCGGTGGATAGGACGGGGAGGTCCACAACCGTGGCCTCTTCGGTCTCCAGACTTAAATTCTTTGGACTTTTTTTCTCTGGGGTCACCTTAAATCATTAGTTTGTACGACTCCCATAGAAAATATCGATGAACTGAGAAATCGTATTATCGCAGCTTTTCAAATAATTCGAAATACCCCTAGTACTTTATAATTTATATTTTAGAACGGACTCGTCAGTCAATACGACGGAGGATAGAAGCTTGTATTGCAGTTGGGGCGGTCATTTCAAACAGTTAGTATAAGTTAACTTTGTTTTACTAATTATTTTGTTAATTTATAATAAAAACATTAATTATGTTAACTTACTATTAAACATTGTACAACTTTAGAACTAAGCGATTTTGGACAGATGTTTTTATAAACTTTTATGATCAAAATAACCGCAGGAATTAGCGCTTAAAGTTTGACGCATATATTAAGAATCGCCCTGTATATTGGCAAACCTCTCAATATCACAAAAATGGAGTTAAACAACATATGAAGGACTGTAAGAGCTTTTCTAACACTGGTAGTACATTAGCTTTGGAAGACCATTATGGTAATGCGGGACATCTGTTCAATTTTGATGGCATGTCAGTATTAATCACCGAAAACCCTTATTTTAAGAGACTCTTTTTAGAAATGTGTTATATCAACATTGATGAGAATAGTATTAATTTCCGTAGTGATATTCGTTATTTATGAAGAGCAATTGTTCAATTTAATAAAAGAGGAAAATGAAAAAAAAAAAGATTTATAATAATAATAGTATATTTATTTTAAGACACTTAAATGGTGTATATAATAGAGTCAAAAATACAATGAAAAGGAAAGAAAATCCATTACCGCTAGAGCACTAATAAGTAAATAAAAAGAAAAGTACAAATTCAAGCAAAAGAAAGAAAATATGGGTGACAACAATAAACAAAACAGGTTACATTCTAATAAACTGAAATTGATTCTAAACCTAAATAAATTAGAACAAATATTCTATTGCTACTGAACAAAGTTCGCAATGCTGTGTTTTCTTTTTTTTTTTTAATTTCAAGTTTTGTTTGTTTCCTCGTGGTCCTATTGTATTCTGTTGGCCACTTTCTAAGCATGCCAGTATTACTGCAGCCAGTCCCAAGCCTGGTGAAATGCGAAGGGAGGGTGGCCGGCGCTTCGCAATACGTATCTATCATGAAAAACTGAAAAATCGCGAATATCTCCAAAACTTTGGAGATAGACACAATGACACTCATATAAAATCGAAAGAAAATTAAATTTTACATCCATTTATGTAAAAATTGCTATACCGCTCAATTTAAAAAAATCAAGTTATTCATGATTCTAGAGTTCGAAAATTACAGAGCCCTATTTAATAACTCTGTAATTTAAAGGCAACAATTTTAAAATAAAAGATGTGAGCTGTTTCATGATTAAGAGAAAACTGAAAACCGCGTTTTTTTAACTTTCGTATCTCCGGAGATATTTCCAAACACCGCAGACACTGCAAATGTCATTTTTTTTCGAAAAACGTCATGTAATTCGGAAACGATACAACTAGCCCCATGTATGCCTAACGTATTGTTATTAAATTTAACAAGGAATCCAAAAGTACAATAAGATACAGGGTGTTCCATTTAAAATAATAAAGTTAGTATCTACTTCCGGTACAACCGGAAGTCCGCCATTACTGAAACTAATTTTAGAATGTGTAGAATATGATTCGAGCCAACATTTATTTGAAACATTTTTCCAAAGAAGCAATAATAAATTGGCTATGGACCGTTGCATCTTAGGCTGGACACCCGGTATGTGTTTATAGAAAATTTTAAATGCCACAACACTTGTATAATTGGATCCGGCACTTGTAATAAAGAGGAAAGAAGAAGACAGCTTTCATAGAAAAAGCTTACAGCTAGTCGTCATTGCACTTTCAAGGACTATCAACAGCAATAACTTACTGCTTAATGTTTTCGTTTTAAGGCTACCCTTAACATATTGCCACTAAAAGTAAACTCATTAGACTGATATAAAAGCCATACTTAACAATGTCCTTTTTTTATTATCGAGAACAAAGTTTTCTTTATTGTGAACGCATAAAAACTAATAGTCAACGTTACTTGCGGTTTGTAGGTACTTCAAACAAACATTTCCTGTAACTATTCCTGCGTTGTTTATGTGGCGCAGTTCTGCATTCGTATTCTCGGAGGACACATTCCTATTTACACGTTTCGAAGTGGAGAAAACTTTTGCGACAGACAACAGACCAAAGTTCGTACAGTTCAATTCGTTCGACCTTTTTCCCATTCAGGATGGTCCGTCACCCGATTAATTACACATCCTTGTCGGGTAAATGGGAACATAAGAGCACTCGCGACGACGCACCAATCTTCACGTAATGGAACGTGAGTCTTAGATTTAGTGTTCCCATCTTAGTGGAGGCCAGGCTAGGCGTCTCGCTTCTACTGGTATATCTTTAGAAGGTAGAAGTGAGTTTCGCACGAAATTTCTATCAATGGAAAGAGAACTTTTGGTTTAGTTACTGAGAAAAGGCCAAATTTATTTATTTATTGCTTATAAAACTATTTTGTATGACGTGCAATTGTATGGCAAACTGCATTAATTCATAATAATAATATGTATTTGCAATTTGACCACTACAGAAATTGTCAAAAAAAATACATATGTATATAAGAGACACATTTGTCAATAAAGTAAAATAAAATGTAAAAGTGAAAAGTGCTTGTATAAACAACATATGTACAAATAAAACAGTTATAGAAAAGACAAAACAATACAATGAATGATAGTATACACTGTTGAAAATTTTAACACTTTTTTGACTAATTTAATAGTCAGGAGAGGTCTACACTGTTTTCGTGTTATTTTGTCGAGAACTATAGAAGTTTAAATTTGACGAACAAAGATAGTCAAGTATTGTCTATTGCTAAGGGGTTATTTTGTCCAACTAACACGTGGAATTATGATATACTTCTAGTCACATTTATTTGATCTAGACTAGACAAGTTTTACTAGCTATTTAACTAAATGAATGCGATCTATTGGATGATTTAACACCGTTTCTAAACCACAACGTCTTTTTAATATGCAACTCCTATTTCTTAGTGCTATAATATTCTCTCTTTAAGACGTTCTCAATTAAAATATACAGAACCACTCATTCAAAGTTTTGGTTTCAACTAAGCGTACTAATTTTAAAATGATTTTTTGAGGACCATTATAAAATTAAGTGAATGTTTATGCTATTTGATTCAAATCTGAATTAATTACATAATAGTTTTCCAATACATCTTTAAGATGTTGAAATTTTTTATGCCCACTGGAATAACGTTTAATAACACAAAGTTACACTTTGCAGGGCAGTCACATTTGGTGGTTTGTTTGGATATGTTAATACGCAGAAACAAACTCGAAAACAGAACACGTGCAATGCAGGTGGTGCGTATAATGCAATACCGTATTAGATTATGGGGTTCTATATTTCTATCCGAGGGAAAAATTCTGATGGTTGATGCTTCTGGATGTCTAGAGAAAATAGTAAATCCTCATATCTGAACAAAGAATTCACACCAAATTCTAGTAATTTCTGTTCTACTAAACGCATGTAGTCAATTCGTCTGGCAAAGTTTGTAAAAATCAACACTAAAATATTTGACTAGCGCAAAATTAACGCCAACCGTAATATTTTCAACAGTGGTATGACATACGGACATGTAAACACTCCAACAGACAACAAACAAAAATGGATGCTACTGGTATGCCGGCAGCTGAATCTAGCTCTACCACAAGACACTTCTTCCTACAGTAAAGCATTCCCTCTGATATGAGTTAATTTCTCCACTTTCTTTTGAAGACTGCCATTTAGCAGGCTTCTTTTATTACGAAAGGCAAGTGGTTATATAGAGGGTGAGTGTTTTATCTTGAGACAACGGAATATCTCTAAAACACTGCATTAAATCAAAAAAAAGATCTTAATAAGATTTGTTATAATGTAGGGGGCTTATTGAATGGTGCCAAACTCGATTCCCCACCTCAACCTCCATGATTGGGAGGGGGAACAACTTCGAAATTTTAAATGGGAACCCCCATTTTGTATTGCAAATTCGGATTCTACGCCATCAAGTAATGAGTTTTTTTGAAAACGTTTTTAAGGATAGACTGGTTTGTTTTTGAAGCATGTCGGTATTATCGATTCCCGAGCATCGATTAATCTGTTTGATTGATCGTTCTATTCAGATCACTTTTTTCTGTGTTTACATCTTTCCGACGTTAGAGGGCACCTCTATGTCTTTTTTCTTATTTTATTTATCTGTCTTCTGATTGGTTGCGTGACGTATTTCTTGCGTCCGTTTCCTGCTTCGTCTTGGTTGTTGTTTAGAGGCATTCTTACGAGTAATACTTCCTATCTTTGGAAATTTTGGATATTTTCACATATCTGTGGATTTTATTAGAAGATTGCTTGAAATAATCATTGGCCGTATCTTCGTTTGTATTTTAAGTGGAAACTTCGTGATTATCACGGCAGATGAGCTCGATAATTCGAGATATAATTTGAGTACCCACGCGTCTGCAACGCCATATCTGTCTATTTCTTCTCTTCGTTGTAAAACCTCGTTATTTAACGGTAAGCAGATCTTGTCATTTCTTTTAAATCACTAATTTTGAGGTTTCTGTGTTTTTAGAGGTTTTTCCAATACCCCTTATTTTTTTTGAATTTTGGCATCTTCGTTTTATGTGAGATTTTGAGCACCCACGTGCGGCGAAGGACTTATGCGACCTTTTTAAGTCCCTTTGGAGAATCCCACTTTCCCTGAATTTACCCGCACCACCTGGTATCGGTTATTACCGAGTCAGCCCAGAGGATACGATCTGTCCGGATAGGAGAGGATCTCCATGCCCCGTAACAGCTGATTGAGAACAAAAGTTAAGTTGCACGTTTTCCTCTTATTTGTAAATTTTGTCCGCGTTTAAAACTTTCATTAGTAAATAACCAACCCCGATCATTTAGTTTTTTTTTATGTTTTATTCAACAGTACTGTAAATTATTATGTTATATCAAGGATCGGAGGGTCCCACTAGTTCAGTAAAATAGTTCAACTGTAGCATTCATATATCTTTTCATTTTTTTTTTAACGAATTCAAAATATTTACTTAAAACATCAACCGATTGTATATCGGCCTGCAATATACAGGGTGATTCATCCACCACAAATATAATCGAGTCAAATATTTAGCTTTATTTTTTTGTAACTGTAAAATTTTCTTGAATTTAAATTAACTCTTAGCGTAAGAATTTTCTTTGTATAACATGTGTGAACTGTTTGCGTTGGCCAAAGCGTTCAGTGTTCGAGCCCTACCGTAGGGTTATCTGGTATTTTTACAATATTTTATTCTTATTTTTTTTATAGTCGTTAATAACGTTTACTGATACAGAGTATCATATTTATTTTTCTTGAATTTTATGTCAATAACACCAACATTTTCCCCTTTTATTTTATGTCAAATTTTATTAATAAAAGTTTAACTGTTTTATTAGTAAATCTAATCCTTTTTTTTTTTGTGGTATGGATTTTTTTTGCAAACCGTTCTTCCCCTCGTTTTTATTTATTACCTTGGATTCCTGCTTATCTAGGGGCATGACAGGGTAGTGTAACCTAAGCAGGTGGCGCGAAATTTATTATCCATCTTGGGTTTGTGTTTCTATCAACCCACTCCGTCGCCGACGAGCCGGCTGGCACTCTGCATGATTGCCGATTATCATCCCACTTATTCGAAGAGTTGTAAACCGGAGGTGCATCACCTTTTGTCTTTTTATTTTGAGTTGTTGCCTCGTAATTTTTCACGGTACTCTAACGTCACTTTCGTGTCGAAATTTAGTCACAAACACACGTTTTACTGCCTTGAAGATATACTTAGATTAGATTAGGTTAGGATTGGGGTGGCCTATCGACCTGTTTCACCGCGACCTTTTCGGACCTATTGTGATCCCCTTTTTCCTAGAGGACGCTCTCTAATTTGCCCTCTAATTAGGCCTATCATCTTTGAGAGCGGCTTCTTTATGTAGCTACTAGCTGTGGGTTCTCCTCCCCATTACTAGAAACCTTGTCCTCGCCAGGCCTTGACATTGGCACAGCACATGAACTGGTATTTCTTCCTTCTCTAGCAGTATCTGCAGGTTGCATCATCTGCCAGCCTATGTTGTACATATGCTATTCAGTCTAACAGTGACCAGTCAGCAGACCTACAATCATTTTGACAGTCTTCCTGTCTTTAATTCAGTAGATCTCTCGTGAGTTCAGGCCTCTGCTCCTTTAGGAACTCTTTTGCCTGCCATTGTCCCGTGATTTTTGCCACATCTCTGGACTGATTGTATATCCATTCATTGATGGATTTTTTAATTTGCGATTTGGTAGTGCCGAAAGAGGGGTCGGCCCCCAACGAATGGCCTTGACGAACCTCGCCTGGCCAGCTCGTCCGCCGCCTCATTTCCTCTCACGCCCGAGTGCTAGGGACCCAGGCTAGGGTTACTTCCTTTGGGTGCCCACCTCATTTAGGGCGCTTACACAGTCCCAAATCAGCTTAGAGTCCACGCTTGAGGAGCTTATCGCTTTAAGTGTGGACTGACTGTCAGAGAAGATAGCGACGCTTTTACCCGATTCGGTACATCTTTCTATCTCTCGGACACAGTGATGAATTGCAGCAACCTCAGCTTGGAACACAGTCGTGTCTTTGCTGAAGCTTACCGAAAGAGCCTTTTTAGGCTTCTTAGTGTATATTCCCGCTCCAACGCCGTAGTCCGTTTTAGAGCCGTCAGTAAACCAGTTTGAGTCCGCTCTTACCGGGGCACCTGCTTCCCAGTCCTTCTTTTCTGGTATTATAACCTGATATTTCCTATCTAGGTTAGGAGTTCGAACCATGGCATCACAGCATTCCTAAAAGAGGTGCCTCCTTGAGTTCGTCTAGCAGTTTTTTATAGTCAGCCCCGTGCGATTTACTTATCGGTACCTGACTATGTAAGAGTCTATGTACTGTAGACCTTGCGGCTCCTTGTACAAATATGTATTGGTGGCAGGTTCAGAATTATTCAATCGCGGCGGTAGGGGTCGATCTCAACGCCCCGTGGCGCACAGGCACGCCAACCTCTGCACGCCACCCAACGCTTTGGCCGCCCCGCCTGCCACCTTTGGCCACCATGCTACTGCTCCATACGTTAACATGGGTCTAATTCCCTTGTGTACAACCACAGAGTCATCTTGGGCTGAGGCCCCAATTCTTTCCACATAGCCCTCCAACTACCAGGGCGATGGTGGTTTGCTGGTCAATTTCTGGATATGTGAATTTCATGTGTGCTTTGATCAAACCATACTCCCAGGTATTCGCCTCTTTGACATATGGAATCGTTCGCCTCCTATCACTAGTGGCTGTAGGCCCTCTAGCGTTCTTTTCCTTGTAAACGTGACAGCTTGGTTTTTTGAGCATTGACTGATAGTCGCTCTTGTTTACACCATTTGTCAACCGTATTAAGAGCGGTTGCATACTCCACCAGAACCTTTGGAAACCGCCCTCTGACGACTATTGTAAGGTCGTCTGCATATCCAAGGCAATGGAATCCTTACCGGTCAGCTTCCGATTAGGTCATCTACCAGGGTAGCCCACAGCAAGGAAGAAAGAACTCCACCTGCGGGCATCCCCCTCCCGCCTCCGCCTCAATTGGTAGGCCTCAATCCAATATGTGGATGTGATTATCCTTTTTCCAGCTGGCTCTTTACCCACTGTAGAAGCTTTGGTGACACCCCTTCTCCGTAAAGTGGCCCCGATGAGTGAATTAGTGGTAGCATTGTTAAATGCTCCCGTCGTGTCCAGGAAGTCGTTTTCTATAGACTTAGCAATTAGCCGTTGAGGTCATCTAAAGCGACCTCTGTAGATTTTTCCAGGTTGGTATGCAATATTGTCCTGTCACTGAGTGGCTGTTCTCTCAGTGCGGTATCTCTTTGTACCTATCCACCACCTTTCAAGAGTTTTGAGTAAAAGGAGGATAGGCTTATTAGGGTCTGTAATGACTTCGGCGTTTGATGGATACTTTTACCTACCTTAGGTAAGGTATAACCACCTTCACCTTTTGCCATGCAGTTGGGAACGTATCCCCAGGCTATAACCATGCTCTGAAGATTTTCACGAGATGTGCATCAGTACCTCTATCCATTCTGAAGTAGGGCAGGGAATATTCCATCCGTGCCCTGCAGATTTGAAAAGCCAAATCTGCTTAGCGCCCACTTGACTCTCGTGGGTCTCGTGATTTCTGCGGCCAGCCTCCAGTCTTGTCTTTTTGGCCTCTCTGGCGTTCGATTTGCTACGGCCGGCCCACGAGCACCAGTCAGGATTTTTGCGGACGTAAAGTGAACCTTTAGCAGTTCCTCGATGCTCTCTTTATGAGTGCTTGTGTAGGTTCCATTCGTTCTTTTGATGAAGCCCACCTCGGTCGCAGCACACCCATCCTTGGCTAGAACTTTATGGATTCGTGAGCAAGCGGGAGCTTCGTTGAGCTCCTCGCAAAACTTCCTCCATGAGTTCCTTTTTGCCTTGCGGATTTCTTTGTTGTACTGTGTCAGTTTACTTTTATAAGTATCCCAGCTGTGGTCGGACTTGGCTTTGTTAAACAGCCTACGAACCTCGGCCCTCAGATTCTCTAAGTTCTTGTTCCACCACGCTGTTTTGGCGCCCTTATAGCGTCTTGTTTTTTCTGGTCAGTTTTCCGTGTATGCTGCCTTGAAGATATACTACGGCTAAACGTTCTGCATAACGCGAGGCCAGAGCCGCCCATATAAGCACGCACGTCTGACCACTCTACTTATAAGCGTACAGAGTTGTGTGCTGATATCCTGATTCCCGCCTCACTGCATGCTGTTTTATAGTTTGGCGTTTACGAACGCCGTTATTTGTGTTCACAATCGAAATCTAATTCAATTGCTATAGCAAAATCTCTTTTTCCAGGTTTCACAGAAATCGTTAAAATACGCAGTCAATATTAACACATACTCATGATTTATTAACTACGGGTTCAAATCTAATTCGACCCGGGAAAATTTCTAAATAAAAAAAAAAAGAAAAACGTTACAACAAATACCGAAACGGAAGACAAATTGACATCAAAGCATCAAACGTTAACGACTTCCTTTGATGTTCGTTCCCCTTTGAACAAGAAATGTTTTTTTTCTTCCTGTCTTCCGGACCAATACAAATTAAAAATATATCAAAATAAAACGGCTACAACGGAACGGGCACAAAGAAACATCACACGCTCCCTACAAGACCTTAATAAAACCGGTATAAATTCGATTAGGGAAGCCTTCCGAGTCCCGGCATTGCACGCCCTAGTTCAAAAACGTGAAAAATCGCGTAGAGAACGACTCGCTACCGATAAATCAGAGCTGCCACGGCCAGGCGCAATATTATCCCTGCTGGAATTGGGTATTAGTGGAACATAATAGTATACATAGGAATCGATCTCTGCCTTCAGGTTATTGAAGAAAGCGGATCCGAGAAAAAACGAGTGAATTATGCCCGATAATTTTTGAGTCGAAGCTTCGACTGGGGCACCATATGAACGGTGGCAGTTCCTTGTCGATGTTGTTCGTGAATAAAATCGCGATTTATTAAAGAAAAAGTCCGCCGAGACGTATTGAATAGGGTATACATATATACAGATGCTGATTGCTTTCCTGTCCCAAAACTTATACATACGTAATGCAGCGTCCTTGTTGTTGGAAAACGAATGAAGAAGAATACCCGAATTGTTACATTCGTTTGAATAAAAAAAATAATCGCAGCACACAATTGTGTAAATGACAAAATTGGATGAGAACCGTTATTTCTTGTCTTGCTTTCTAAAAGTAGGTAACATATGATTTTTTTTGTGAGAGCTATCTGATATAGAGTCTCCGAAAAACACTGAAGCCTCTTGGCTTTTTGTATTTAATCTCTCATTTCTTTTAACCATCAAATTGTATCAGTCATTTCAAGAACCTAGTACCAATAATAATAATATACCAATAATAATAATAATAACTAGAGACCGGATAATGCAAAGAAAAACTGAAAATAATGCGCATATATATGATCGATTTTGAGAAAATATGCATAAACCTGGGGTCATATATGCAAAAAAATTGCGACACATATGCAAAATTTTTACATAAAATAAATAAGAGCAGAATTAAACATTAACTTTACTGCACAAAATTTTTTCGCAAATATTTCTAAAAACATTTATGATTAAATGTTTTTCAAAATTGTGTAAAAGAAAATTTTGTCTTCTATCAGAATACATATGTTTCGAAATAGAAAAGCTTCTTTCAACATCCACAGATGTAATTGGTGCATTTTTTAACTTTTGCCAATACCATCTAAAACTAAAATTAAAGTCGAAATCGTTTACTGTTTCACTTCCAAAATTTTCTTAACTTTCTTCAATTTCAAATATCCCGCATTTTTATTTATCACTTTTTTAATTTATCGTTTATAGAATTATCTATTGTACCCTTAACCTTCTTACATAGCATATCAAATTCGTCTATTATTTCGACTGATTCCGAGAGCGACATCCCTTGCGTTTCTAGTTTACGAATGGAACTTGAAACAGAGCTATAATTTGACTTAATATACAAAAGGTTTTGTAGCAATTCTGTTACTATCTTTTTACGATTTTCTAGAGTAATGCAGTCAGCAGTGATTTCAAGAATTACATTTTTTGTTCCTTCAAAATTATCGGCGAAAAAAATTGCAGCCTCTAACCATGTACCCCATCTCGTAATAATCGGTAAGTCGCTCCTTATGAAATTGGATTCGTAAAGATGCTTTTAAAAATACTTTTTTGACATTGCTAATTAAATCATTAATCAAAGGGAATTGATTCCTAATGCTTCGGCTACACGATTGAACCCATGAGCTAAACAAGTGGATATGAATAATGTTACAAAAAAATTAAATTTGCGCGGCTTTTATCATGTATGTGCAAGCGTCGGATAACATTAGTAACATTTTTTTTACAAGGTAAAAAAAATTTGATAAAACCTCTTGAACGAATTGGGCAATTGTCACATTACTTGTTTTTTGAAGTTCTTTTACAATAATTAAATATGATTTACCTACAATATCTTCATGAAGAATTCTATTAACGAATGGGCAAATAACGGCACACTTATCCGTATTTCCATCTACCATGATATAAATAAAATTATTCCCTACCAATTGTTGAATTTCTGCTATTGTTTGCTGGTAACCAAGATGTGACATAATTTTTTCGTCAAGGTATATTATGTTTGCAATTTTTTTGCCAGAAATGATTTCAAATTAACATTGTTTAATCTTGCTAATGGTATGTTAGACGAAATTAAATGCGTTACACAGATCCTATTATATTCTTCTTGTTCTGAGTTTCGTGAAGTTGATGCTACACATTGACGGATAGAATTGCTGCACACAATGCGGATCGCTTTAATTTTTCACATTTTCCAATATGTGACGGAGTTTTAGCGTGTTGATCAATCAGGTATTTTCTCTCAGAAGACACCTACAACAACAATTGTTATTTTATATCAAAAGTTAAAGAATTTAAAAACAATTGTAAAGCTTTTAGTAAAACTACACTTACCAGTTTAATGCAGACTCGACAAAATATTTTGTCGCCATCCTTTACCGTTCAGGATATGGCTTAATCCATAAAGAATTTGTTCGCTAACTCATTGTATGTACGCCCAGTATTTATTACATGCTGTTTCGCTCAAAGATATTCATGAAATGAATAGTTTATTGGGAATTAATAATAATAAAACGTATGACCACATCCCTTCTGCTAGGCGAAATTAAACACGTGCAGTTCTTGGAAAAAAGTATTAGAGAAACCAATGTAAAAGATTTATCGTTCTGAGAATTGTCGGTTGTCGATCTACATTAGGAATTACTAGGAATTCTTACTAACAGAAAGGATAAGAAAAAGCTTAAATATGCAATATATGCAACTTTTGTAAAAATATGCATAGAAAACACACTGTATAGTTAAAAATATTTTTAGGTTATGTAGCATGGAATTTTGTAAAACTTTTGTATAAAATATTTTTTCCTAAAATCAAAAATAGAACCCAGCCTTCGGTGGTAAATGACGATAACTTCCTAAAATGAATATTTAGAAAAAAAAAAAATCCAAAAACGCGTAACCTTTATTTTTACATGTAGTTTAAAGATTAGAAAGAGAAAAATTGAATTTAAAATATTCCACAGCAGGGGTGAGAAAATTTTTAACCCCCTAACCAGCCGGTGGATGCGCCACTGCTCTTTTATTTAACCTACAATGTACAACTGATAATAAGGAACGATCTGATCTTTACCCGATGTGGATATCTATTCTCGTTTCTGAAATATTGCAAAAAATATGTTTTTGTGGGAAACTTTGAGCTCCGATTACACCCCCTAGAAGCAAAAACGGGACGCTGAAAAAAAATACATGTAAAATATTTTTCGGTGTCCCACACTCCCACCAAATTTTATCAAAATCGGATATTGTACACTTGGGTATGTACCTTTCCTTGTTAGAATGGGTAACAGTGTGTAGTACAGCAAGAGAAAAAAGTTGCCGTGGAGCTTAGTAGTGAAGAACTAACAACCGGCGATATCTATTGCCGCCAGCCGAAAGAAAAACCTAAATTCTTTTCATTTATTTTACGCAATAGAGCCCGATATTTAAAATATAAGCCGTAAAAATTGTGTTCACGGCACATTTTTCTTTACTACCGAGCTACGCAGAAACTTTTTTCTCTTGCTGTACCTTTAGGTGGAGTACCAGGTTTAGGGTGATTTGTAATTATTTAGCTTTTCATAAGTTGTTTGGGCGGTGATGTGACCTACAGCTTTGAACTCACGGAAGAAAGCGAGTTACGATATTTCATCTTCTACGGCATATGATTAGTTTTGGTAGCGGACCAGTTTTCCCAGTATAATGACAAAAGAAAATCGTTCCACGACCATAATTTCCACGCAAAGTCATATTTTACTTTCGAAATCGTGCACCAATCTCGTATCTCTTCGTATATGTTGGAAAGTGGGTCACGCTATAACCACCATATATATACTACGATAAACGCCGACCAGGATTGGATTGACTCCAGAAAATCTCCTCGTCCGACGGGATGTCTATAACGGATTAAATGACGTGGAAATATTCGAACGTAATACGTTTGTAAGCATTTTGTTGCTGCATATGTCGTTGAATCCGTACTTATTGTTGTTAAAGCCCTGGGATTTTGTCGTGTTTTTCATACGCTGGATGGGAAATTGGATAATTTACTTCGTTTCGTTTATTTATGACGTCGATTTATCTAAATGTCGACTCATACAAAACATGCGAAGAGATAACTGCGCAAAACTTGTGGCTATACCTAACGGAAATGTATCATTTTATTGTTGTGCTAACGCAAAATCAGGTTTGCGAACAATGAATCAATCATGCCAACCGCTTGCATATTAGTTTTAATTATAGCGAAATGGAAGTGTACGCCAAGGCCTGTTTCAGACTAGGCGATTAGTTGATTCCACTAGTTGAACGTAGTGTTGGGAAATATCGTACCTTTTGAGGACTAGTTCCTATTCGTTATATTTTGTAAAAGGAACGAGTCAGCTGGATTAGTTTGTTTTGCACATACATATGTTTTTTTTTTTATATATTAGCGTTTAAACTGAGCTCAAGTATTCTTTATGTTTACATTTTTGTGTTTTTTTTTTTTTGTGTACAACTACATGAATTGTATTTTTTTTTGTCCTTTATTTGGAGCAATCTGTTGGGCAAATATATTATTATTATTATTATTAGTTCATTTAGAACTAAATACCATGTGATTCAAAATGATTGTTGTAAGAAAAAAACTGTTTTCCCGAAAAATTTATCTATACTTATCACCAATTTAATGAGCGAAGTTAGCTACATACAAATTTTATACATTAAATGAATTTTCTTGACATTTAGCGACATTGGCGTGCGTGTTGTAGTATCTTTCGATTATTTATCTTATAATTTTTTTCAAATCGTTTATATAATTACTACTATTTTTATTTTACCTACTGTTTATTATTCCTTGTTCTCTAATTTTAAAATTTACGTTAATACCTTCGGTGGGAGCATGTAGTGTTGTACAAAACAAAAAAAAGGGATTATAATTTTCAATAAAGATCATGTGCTAAGTGGTTTAGAATACAAATGTTTGTGAACTTTCATTTATTAGTACTATATACAGTCCCTTGCAACAACAATTGTCGTACCGAAAACGTACTTTTCAGTTTTCGCTCTGTTAATTATGCAAAAATTGATAAAATCGTTTGAGTATCAACCAGATTTAGAAATATTGTTGCTGTTGAGCTGCTAAAAACGAGAAAAATGGAAATATGCAATTCAATTAAACAATATTTGGAAAAATTGTGATTTTCAATTTTTTTTTCAAATATTTTCGCACAAATTTGCACACAGTCTCAGAATTAAATTCCAAGCAACTGTTTCAAATAACTTTTTTGGATATCATGTCATTTAATCTCACTTTTTGGAAATGCATAACATATTTTTTAAATTTACTGCCATACTAGTGGTCACCTGACGTATGTCAAAATAAATGTTGGGGTTCCCAAACATATCCCAAAAAAAAAAAATTATTAATATTTTAATAATAATAAAAAAATCCCATATGTTGCAATATTTATGTCGGTTACCGTATATATATATATTGTTACGCTACACAGTAGCATACAGCCCGGATTAAAAAAATATTTTTTTTTAAGAAATACATTAATTGAATAAAAAAAAATCAAGTTTTATATATACCAGTGTCATCTATTTTTTATAATTTTGATTTAGAAGTGTTCTGTCTCACCAGCCAGATGGCATGCCGGGCAAGAAATTTCCGATCGAGGGGCGGTGACATAAAAAAAAATATTGAATAGCTCGTTACTTTCTTATATTTTAACTCAGTACGCATTGGGATGTGGTGGGATGATGTTGTCAATTGTCCTCTCCCTCAAATTCAATGTTAAAGACCAGTTAAATGATCATCATAGGCATGATAATGTTATGCCTTCAATAGCTTTTAACTATTAAGTAAAATTAAAATATTTAATAGTGGATAAAAGTGATTTTATTTAATTAAAAAAAAGTTCAAAATGTGACTTGTTTAATATCAGACATAAATCTATGGATAATAATCTCAGGTGAGTCCGAGAGTCCGTTTAATTAATAACACTAACGTTTCATTAAGTGATTCCAACTCTTGCAATTCAAATTCATAGTTTCTTACTTAAATACGTTTGAAATAAATTTTAAAAATCCCGCGTTTTCTGACCGTTCAAATGGAGTTATATTAGATTTGAATAAACGTGTGAAACAGAGTAGCCAACCTTGATGGTAAATCACTGGATATTGGTTCGTAACGTAAAAACATAACAAATACTTGTAAACCTAATTACACAAATTTCCCCAAAGTAACTGGAGACCGCTTAGCTATGTTACAAACGATTTTCTAACCTCAAATTTTTCAGAACGGATTAAAATAAGATTTCTTATAAGTATAATTGAATTTTGATTAGAATTGAAATAATACGTTTATTTTTTAGGTAGATTTGACGAGGTGTACCTTTTTACAGGACCGAATTCTGCGATCATCGGTGGTCAGGACTGTTCAGGTCGGATATGGCCTCGTACTCGTAGATACATCAGGTCAGAGAGAATGGGTCGCTCAGGACAGGAACATTACTCGGAAAAATCGCCGTTGAAGGAAAAATTACCCAAATATTGCAGGTAATTTGGTTAATATTTATGTGAAAAACTTTGTTTAACAATTAACAATTATTTTTAGGTTGTAATTTGGGATAAAATTGGATTTTATCGAAATAACCGTTAAATTTTTCACGAGAACAAACGGAAATCTGTCTGCCTCGAACAAGGTTCGATTATTGAATGGTTCGAATTGAAAATGTTTTTAACTGAATTGAAAGCGATTGTCTCCAAGCAAGGAGTCCAACTGTCTTTTTGTGAGAATCCGTTAATATAACCAAAATGAGAAGCCTCCATTTGTTTTACATATGAGAATGGCCATGTGATCGACAGAAACTATCGTATGTTTCAACGAAGTGAAAATAAATAAAATTACAGAATCTGGAATCACCTTACACTTTTTATATAACAAAGGTATGAGTCTCTGAATTATGAGAAAAATACATTTGAAATTTTTAAACGCTTATTACTATAAAAAAATTAACAATCTAAAATTCATTACTATGCCCCCAAAAGGTAGGCAACCATTTATACACATAGAATTGTTACAGAATCCAATTTCCAGCAATTCCCATGTCTGTCTGTTGACATATTAAAGCAATTGGTCTGCCAATGCATATAAAAACATTATTAAACAAAAATTTACAGAAATAAATACTCTGTAAAAGAAATAAAACTGTTCACTCGAATTAAAGGTGGATCCAAATTTGATCTGTCAAAATCTATTGTAAAATTATACTATTCAAATTCTAATATTCATTTTCGATGTGTAGGTGTATCACTGCTGATCATCTCGCTTCCTGAAGGGAAAATTCTAAAGGAAAATGCCTTGAAAGATCTGCCAAATGCAGAGATTACCTACATCACCTGGACATCGTCTCGCTGTCTGCTGCTACATATTATATCCTTTTTTTATTATATCTAATAAGTTTTAAAAATATAATTAAGTAAAATAGTGACATTCCCTTTTTAAATAATAGTGGAATATCAACTACTCTGTCCATAACAATATATATTAATTTTCATTATGTTAATATCAAAAAAACGAAGCCGCAGCGTTTTAAAAATAGATATGAAGACAATCATTATGAATCAATTAGATTAAAAAACACAAACATATTTAGTAAGCTGTATGGATGTGTAAAGAAAACAACATCTGTTCGGTATACAATATTAATTAAGGTAAGCAACTGAAAAACTTCGAATTGTGCTAAACGATGTAAGTCGGCAAGCATAAGTATGCGCCTTTGATGTATTTATTTGCCTCTATTTTATAATTTCAACGTTTTTCTATGTTTACTTACTGCCTTCTTCTTTACATTTAAAACACAGAGACCGCACATCTGTGTTTATATATTTCGAAGACGGCATTGAAGGCATAGATCCGTCTACTATCATCCATGCTAAACATATAGGCTTTATTTTATGCTGTAGGTCGTACAATTAGAAAGTGTCGCTGGTGTACATCTCATTCCATTTTCCAGATACCTAATCACCTACATCGATTAGTACTACAGCAGCCCAGATACATACATCATTTTAATGGCTTATATTATTAATTTAAGGAGGAAATTGCTTTGAAGAGAACTGTTGCAACCTTCCTAGCGTAATAACGCCATTATCTTGCGCAAATACCAGTGCAATACAATGCAGGTAATATGACTAGGTAATGTATAAGCAAGCTCAAATTATTGTTTATTGAGAGTACATACGCGAAGCTGCAATATCATACTTATACCTATTTAGCAGAACGTATCTGTATAAACATATTCGCCTATGTACTTCCTATGTATGTTATATATAGGTACTTTACCGCAATTATGCGCATCTATTAGGGATATTCCCCGGAGTTCCGCTTAGAGCCGCTCGCGGGCGATTGTAACCGCAATCCGCTTGCTTACAATACCTCCGTTGTCGAGCCCAAAATTAAGCGCCTGCAACTAGGGAGCTCTTACGTATATACGATCTAGGCCCTCTCTAGGGAGAAAAGCCTACTGCTTTACCGCCACGTGCATGTTTCGAATACGTGAGTGATGTAAGTATACCATGTGAGCATCAGCGACTAAGGGAAACCTCTTGAAGTAAAGAGCAAATGAAGGTTTTCGTGTGAGTAATCAAAATATCTAATGTCTCCACCTCAAGCCGGTGATCAATACTTTTTTTTCCACGTGCTGCTGAGCCCCGCGTTTAAGTCGTTTTCAGATACGTGCATCCATTAAAAACCTCAAAAATAATAGCAATACAATCTACAGGAATCGCTGTAATAATGTCATTGACATACTTATGTACACTGGCCGACTTATTTAATGTCGTCGTCTACAGCGCAGTGACTATCAAAACTACTTACCATTTGCACAGGTGAGCATTCGGCTGGCGTCGGCTGTTCCAGGTAAATGATTTATTGGTGTATACAATTGTAAAAACGCTTCCCAATTATGCATATCAGGTAGAAAAAATGGATTATTCAATATTACAAGTAAACGTTGTATATAGCGGTTTGAACGTGTTTTGAATTGAAATATCTCTTTCATAACTTGGACCCAATTGACTCTTAAAACTCATATATAGAAATAAATAAAGTGTGGTATTCATGGTAAATCTTGTGTATTGATTGTTTGAAAAACGTAGGATATAGAAAACATCAGAGGAAGACTTCATAAAACTATAGCTTCAACAAATATTAGCTATTGTAAGCATTTATAAATTACTATTTTCTTAAATGGAGACTTTAATAATATTTAATTATTAGCATTTACTATTGCAGAATCCACCTACGTGTAACTAACGCTATAAAATTGGTATTCATAAAAAAATTAAAACTACGTTTAGTCTAGTTATATTATTCATTTAAGTAAACATGCTAATTCCAAATATAAACAATATAAAATCTAATTACGTAATTGTCATTAAATATATAAACATATACAAACAAAAAATGGTAATGTAAAATGTAACCAAAAAAGAAACGCATTCTGCAAAAATAAATATGCACTCTAAAAAAAAAAAACCAATTTTGAAAAATATATAAACAAAACAATATATCCATAAATTAATGAAAGAATAATTCTAAATGAAGGGATTTACACCCTAATTGTAATAAACAACAATTTTAATAAAGTATATTAATTATCACATCACTGAAAATCAAGCTTTTCTTTGAAATTTTAATACACAAATTATAAATTCATTACGTTTATGAGAATTGTCTAAATTTTCATTTGCCATTTACCTACAATTACAAAATTCGGCCGTTTACGATAATTACCACTAGTCCTTGTGTAATCCAACGTCGCCTAGAGCTTTTGAATGACGAGCTCATATATCCACATGATAGTGTTTAGTTGAGCAATAAAATTTTTAAAAATTTTTTGTGCATATTTATGTTTTAAAAAGCATATAAATATATAAAAAAATTACACAAATCTGCAAAAAAAAATCATATAGACTCATGTTGTTGTCTTTACGAAAATAAGGATATTTGAATAAATCCATTCTCAAAAAAATTAAATTGTACTCATATTTAATTATACTTGTTCTAATTTTATTAATAATTTTGTGTTGCAAGTATTTCCCTCTAATTCTGAAATTAGGAACATTAGGAGCATATAGTTTTGTTAATCATTTAAATTCATTCCTCACGTAAATATTAAAAAAAAGTTTTTACAGAATTGTTGCTCTGCCACATAAGTATATCAGCTCATTATTCAGTAAAATTTTACTAGTTGGATTACAATGAGGATTCATACTAATTATGGCAAGCGGCTGAGTTTTATAATTGCCCCAGATTGAAATGTATATAATTAATGAGTTTATAATTTGCCTATTGACATTTCAAAGGAAAGCTTTATTCTTAGTAATGTGTTAATAGTTTATGTAGTATATTAAAATTTCTGTTTAATATAATTGCCCTATAAATAGCATCATTTAACAAAAAATCTGACAAAGGATATGTGTGATTTTCTTAGGAACACGAATTTTACGGTGTTTCTTAGCTGTGGGTAATTATAATAATAATATTTGTTGAAACTAAAGGTAATGAGCTTATGAAGTATTACTCTTTTGTTGTCTAATACATTTCCTATTTGAAAAATAAATTATATACAAATAAAGTGAATAAAATTTAATAGAAATAATCCAGCAATTAATATATGATTTGTTATTTATACATTCACTTGATTATTTTTAAACATAAAATAAGAGCTTTAGTTTTAAAAGTCACTTGATCTCAAGCTGTAAAACAGATATTTCAATTCAAACTGGGTTCAAACCACAATATTAGAGGTTTCCTTTCGATATCAAATAATCTTAGATCCACCTAATTTGCATAATTGCGAAGCGTTTTACAACTGTATACCCCAATAAATCATTTACCTGGAACAGCCGACGCCAGCAGAACGCGCACCTATGCAAATGGTGAGTAGTTTTGATAGTCACTACGCTGTAGACGACGACATTAAATAAGTCGGCCAGTGTACATAAAAATTGAAGATTATTATCGCCCAATTGTCCTACTCTCAGCTTTACCCAAAATTATTGAAAGATTAATAAAAAAATAGCTAATGCCTTTTCTTAATTCAAAATTATTACGCCTGCACAGTTCGGCTTCTTGTCCAATTCGAGTACAGCTGACGCCTTGTTCTCGGTCTTGAATGAAGTTTCTACTAATATTAATAACAAATACTTTGTGTTCTGGGACTTTTCTAAAGCCTTTGACTGTGTCACTCATGATATCCTAATAAAAAAATTATTTTACTATGGAATTCGTGGTACTTCTCTGGACGGAAATTGTAACGTTCATAGGAAGCAGATAGTGAAAGCAAACAGTTTTTTCTCATCATGTATAGGAATTGACTCTGGCATTCTCAAGGTTCAGTGCTTCGTCCAATACTTTTCTTTTCATCAATGACATCACTAATTTAAAGATCAACGGGCAATTAGTCTCTTTGTAGATGACACTAGCATCACTTGGAAACTTTTTTCTTTCTAACTTTCGTATTTCCCGAGATATTTCCAAACACCGCAGACATTGCAAATGTCATTTTTTTCCGAAAAACGTCATGTAATTCGGAAACGGTACAACTTAGGCCGCATATAATGTCTAACGTATTGTTGTTTAAATTTAACAGGGAATCCAAAAATACAATAATATATAGGGTGTTCCATTTAAAATAATAAAGTTAGTATCTACTTCCGGTACAACCGGAAGTCCGCCATTACTGAAACTAATTTTAAAATGTGTAGAATATGATTCGAGGCAACATTTATTTGAAACATTTTTCCAAAAAAAGACAATAATAAATCGGCTATGGACCGTTGCATCTTAAGCTGGACACCCGGTATACAATATATTAAAAGGTTGTAAGAGACGATATCTCATTTAATATTACAAACAAACATTTTTTATTTTTTATGTATTCATAAAATCTTCTACGGTTTCATATCTTTCGAGAGGCAGCCGATGTGATCATTATCAATTTCGCCGAACTACGCCTCTGATTAGATAACGGCGTAAAAGCCCAGATGTGTACCTATTAATATACCTGTACTTTACAATTTATAATCAGTTTTGAAATAGCATTTTACTGTGATCAGACACCTCAGAATCAAGTAGAGAACCAGTTTTTCTGATACAAGGACTTCAGAATTGGGCGTGGTACTAATTGGTATGCCTTTTTAATTATTCTTTTTTTATTGTTCATTTATTGAGGTTAAAATTTCATGACTGTTGATGCATATTAATTTAGTTGGACTATAATCAATTTAAAATGGGGACTATTTTTTTAACGCGCAATTTAAATGCCTCTGTAGTATTAATTGGTACGGTATATTTTTGATTCAATATAAAAAGATACGACACTTTCTAAAATACCTATATTATATAATATAAAAGTACAATATAATAGATATTAGTGATGTGCTTAACGAGCGATTTTTGCACTCGGTTAAATCAAATGAAGGATTGATCGTTCATTAGCTTACCGAGAACTCGCAAATCGGCAAGGCAAAGATTCCGAAATATGGGAATATACAGCGACCGGCTGCATAAATATTGCAACATATGAGAAATTTTTTTATTGTTAAAATATACTAAAACTTTTTTTGGGGGATAGGTTGTGCATGTCTAGAAACCCCAAAATTTATTTTGACACACGTCACGTGACCACTAGTATGGCGGTAAATTTAAAAAATATGCCGTGAATCTTAATAACCATACAAGAATGTCTGTTCGAATAGTCATTTCTATAAATATTGCGTTGTACGAAAGTGTAATTACTATGATATACATAAACACTTTTGGTTAGTCAGTGAATTTGACATTAATCCCATTCAGAGCCAGCTACAAACATGTAAAGATAGGGCTACTTAGTCTGTTTAACAAAAAGTCGTTCATATCTCAAAATCTATTAAGGATAGGTACAGGGAATGCTGATATAAAATAATAGGGGGATGATATTTACTTCTCAATTCCGAATTAAAATACAGGGTGCTCCATTTAAAAAAATAGAATACTTAGTCTGTTTAACAAAAAGTCGCTCATATCTCAAAATCTATTAAAGATAGGTATAGGGAATGCTCATATAAAGCGATAGAGGATGATATTCACTTCCTAATTCCGAATTAAAATACAGGGTGTTCTATTTAAAAAAATTGAGTTTTCTGCAGTTGAAAATATGTCACTTTGTTCCTCAGTTTTGAACACCCTGTATGTTAGAATGTAAAGTGTGCTTACCGCTTCTTAGAGCTATATCTGCATTCATAGCATAGCAAATTTGGAGTCTCTACTTGCAGTATTAACCGAGATATTAATTTCTCAATGATGCAATAATTATGACTAAAAAAAAAGAAAAACTTAAATAACTCAAAAAACGGCAACATGTAGCTATAGGAATAGCTAATGAAAACTGACATATTTATAGCCGTAGAATCCAAAAATGTAAAGAAAATTATATCATTCTATTTAAAATAACAAAGTTGACATCCATTTCCGGTCAACCGGAAGTGATATTTTGGTTCAGGTATTTTACATTTATAGTTCCAATCGAACAGATACTGGTGCCAAAATCTCAAATATAAGTAAATAATAGAACATCATAATTTTAATGAACCAGTTACGTGGAATACCCTGTATAATATGTAGATATATTACTGCTGTATAAGCAGAATTATGGGTAGTAGTTAATTAAAACTCGTATTTTAGTTACGTAACGTTTCGGCTGTATTTTTCAGCCTTCTTCAGACGTTATCTGCAATTTAATAACAATACTAGTTAGGGAGATATCACATTAATCACGGCTCACATGAATTATGCATGAATATACAATTAAATACTTTCTATTACTGTATATATCGACAAGATATGAACATATTAAAATTATTTTAAGTATAGGACATCACATTTAAAAATTTGTATTACATATTAAAAGATGTATTGCCTTTGTTTGAGGTTCAAACATGATTATATTTTATATATTTGGTGTAATCTATGTGTGTGCGACGTTCTTGTGTACGTGTGGTCGTGTGTGTATATATGTACACTAGCGACACTTTCTAATTGTGCGACCTACAGGGTAAAATAGAGCCCATATGTTTAGCGTGGATAGTAGACGGATTTATGCAGTAACTGGCCGCTTCGAAATATGTAAACACAGATGTGCGGTCTCTCTGTCGGTTATTTTAAAAAAGCCTTAGACTGGATTTATTAATGTGCGAAGTTGAATGCACTCTTATGTATTTGTTATCTCTGCGTAGAATAAATTTATTTATGTTTGAAGTATTTGGAATAGCTGTAGTGTTATTAAATGGTTTTAAAAGGTATTTTCATTTTACAGTTGAACTACGACTAGGAACTAAACCAAAGGCATGTTAATTATACCATAAATAGTAATATCAATGGGTTTATTACTTTTATTCATTTTATACGTATGCAAATAATAATGAAAGTATCAAAATGGATCGCATGAAGACATTTAAAGTATACTGAAATCAGTAAAGCATATCTCCGTTATGAATGAAACATTTTTTTCAATATTACTGAACACATAACTAAATTGCGACAGTCGCTATGTAAGATATTAAACAATATTGTAATAAGGATTATTACTACTTCCATTTTTCGTGAAGTGGGTGTTGCGCCAATTAATTGATTAAATGCAGAGAAATTTGAAGTAATGTCGTTATTGACAGAAATGCATGTTTTGTTTTCCCTGTAGCTTTACCCAAATATGCTTATATTTTGTTATCTAATTAATGTCTGATGATTTCATATCATTTTTTTAATTCGCTCCGGCTTCCTTCTTTAACATTAAATAATAAAGGAGATATGGCGAGAATGCATTCAAAACCATGATTTTTATATCAGATATTAGAACGAAAAGCTCTACACTCGTCAGAAATATGTTTTATTGGTTATAGTAATGGTATGTTTTCATCAACATTATAATACAAGATAAAATAATATTTAGATTATAAATCCCTACTTTCAAATATTTTACCTCAAAAGTCCTACAATATCTTTTCAAAAGAAATACAAAATTTGAATTAGTGCTAAATCGAATAGTAGTGATAGCTATAAATACTTTATATAAAATATAATTATTCATTATGTTAATATTGAAAAAAGGAGCCGCGGCGAATTAAAAATAGATATGAAACTATCATTACGAACCAATTAGATTAAAAAACACAAACATATTTAGTAAAGCTGTAGGGATGTGTAAAGAAAACAAAACATCTATTTGTATACAATATTATATTTAAGGTAAGTCATTGAAAAAATTGGAATTGTGGTAACCGAGGTAAGTCGGCAAGCATTAGTATGCGCCTTTGATGTATTTATTTGTCTCTATTTTATAAGTTCAATGTTTATCTATGTTTGTCGGCTGCATTCTTCCTTACATTTAAAGTAGATTTACTACAAAAAAAAAACACAGAGACCGCACATCTGTGTTTATATATTTCGAAGACGGCAGTGAATGCATAAGTCGTCTACTACCCATGCTACACATTTAGGCTCTATTTTATGCTGTAGGTCGTACGATTAGAAAGTGTCGCTAGTGTACGTAGAAGTTAGAGTGAAGTTTTTGTTATAATATTAAGATTAATATTGTGAACCTAGTTTGATTGTAAAGGCCGCTTTACAGTTCGCAATTTTTCGTATTGCCTGCAATAGAATTGCGCGCAACACAATATTAGAACACGTTCTAATCCGTGCAACACCAATAAGATTGCATACAGCTGATCGAAATCCATTGAATGCGCATGCGCTATTTGTATTGCTCGCAATTCTATTGCAGGCAATACGAAAAATTGCGAACTGTAAAGCGGCCTTAATATTTTCATTATTATTATAATATAATTTATTAAATGTGGTACTAGAAACCTAGTTTTTGTTTTATTTTGGGGATAAGTTTTGGCAATAGTCCTGAATATATGTTGCTGAATATTGGGTTATCTTTTTTTGTATTTAAATTTGGAAGCGTGCTGTTGATGGCCAGAGGTTCATAGAAAATACGATTATTATAGTTAGATTCCTTGAATATTATTTTTGCGGCACTAAAATCTACGGTATGGCTATTGCTGGCTAGATGGCTCGCGAGGGCGCATGCATGTGGTTTAATTCTTACGTCACTCTTATGTTGTGTGATCCTGTCTTAAGTCTTTGTTTTGTATAGCCTATATACAAGGTGTCACAACTACTTACATGGTAGCGCATATACCACATTGCTAGTCATTTTGTTTTGTCTTTGACACAAAAAATCACTAGTGTTCGGTCAAACTATAGACTAAAGTAGCATTGCAGAGCACTGAGTAACTAAAGCGTTTGATAGCATAGATCCTGGACAAACAAAACAGACTACTATAACAATATGAGTTTACATCAAGATTCTAAAGCGTTTGCAAGCGAATGAATGTCATATAATTTTCTGGTTATCTTGTATTCAATAAATTTTACTTTTTCATACTATATTTTGTTTTTTTCGTATATGCTTTTAAAATTAAAATTGTTTGTCACCGCCTATTATTAATTAGATACTAATTAAAAAATGAATTTTTCTGAAAATGACTAATTCTAAAAGAAGCGATAGAGATAGGTATAAGGACACCTAAAGCTTTTCGATAAAAGATTCAATTCTACATCACATGGTGTAAAAATATACAGAGCGTTCCATTTGAAGAATAATACTTCTAGTACAAGAAGTTACCCCAAATCAACCCTAGATTATGGGACACTCTGCATAATTTTGTTTTCTTTTTATTCCCTTGTTAAATAGTACAGGACACTCGATCTTTTACTGTATAGCTGTTATGCGCATTTACAGCATCATATTTTTTTTTAATTTTTATTTCACAAAACCAAAATAACTCGGAAACAGTAACCGATAGGTAAATAGATGTTTTATAAAATTGGCTTTAAAATGCTTAGTAGAACCTAAAAATTCACTACAAAAATATAGGTTTCTATTTATTATATCAAAGTTGGCCATGACTTTCGATGTCATCAGAAGTGCGGCATAGATGAAGTTATTTTTTCTAATAGATCATAGCCAACTATGCTTAACACCAAAGTTTCAAAATTGAGATACCATTGCAAAGTCAAAAACTTTTAATAGACGGGTTATATTAGATTAGGAAATAAATAACATGTAAGTTTGTCGTCAGAAAATTCTTAAGCATTAAGAAGAAGTATCAATTAACCGTTTTAAAACATTTATCATAACAATTTTTTTTTGGTTTTACAACTCTTAATTCAAAGAATCACAATCGCTATAAATTTCCCGTGTCCTGTTTACTTTGGGTGTGGTTTGATGTCCACAAATATTGAAATAATTCTTATCTTCCGACATTATTTGTGTTTGATATGATAACCTTACCTACACCTCAAACCTTGTTCATTCTGTATAGCCTTTAGTTTTAAGGTGAAAAAAGCGACAACAAAATCAAGATAACTAAACACTAACCCTAAGATATAGAAACCTAAAATATTACTCCTAGTTGTAATAAAAAATTGATGTTACTTAATACTAACGCAAACGTAAAAAATACTATCACAATATGTTACTCCCAAAGAGCCATTACCTTTTTGGCATTCTATGGTCTCATTAAAATTATACTCGCTGCAAACAAATCTAGGACATTAGAGTATAATATTTGCATTCTGTTTTTATAGAAAAAGGCAATACTTGTATATTAGTGCAAAAATTGTTTCCTTTAACTTAAAAATCTACATTTCTCAATAATTTATAAGCAAAGCAGAAGAATAGTGCATCTATCTCATAGATACACAATTTTCTATAAGAAATAAAACTTATAGAATAAATCCACTAACCCTCCGTTTAATTCAAAAGAAAATTTATTCTAATCTACAATTATTCATTCGATATATCCATAATGGCATTTAAACTTTGCTACTCTTAGCCTAACAGTTTTAGTCCAACATCCCACTTTTTCTTATATGAAGCAATACGTTTTTTAAGACTTAAGATTAGTAATTGTTGGTGCTACAGAATATTTTATTGAAGTTATACAATAATTTATATACTATAACCGTCTTAAAACTAAAAGCACCTAAAAATATAATGGCTAATTAATTTATTTAATTAATAGGTACCGGAAATGCCGGAAAACAGGAAATACTGCTCAAAAGAAGCTAAATCCCACTAAGACCGCAACCTCAGATGCGGGAGCAAAATACGAAATCTCGGTTGCTACGTTAGTCGCTGCCATTCTATCAAATAACGACAAAATAGAAAATTATCACGTATTCAGGGAGTTAAAGGAAGCATATCCATTCGATGATGTGGTGGCAAAAGTATTTTTCAAAGGAGAAAATACTCCCTACGCATTTGCCATGCAATTAAAGCACATCGGTAAAGGCGAAACGCTGGATGTGAAAAAGTATCTGAAGGGTTATAATAAGATATCCAAAGCCGGAGGATTTAAAACTATAGGAAACATTGGTATTGCCAACATCCACTTTTCTTACTTCTGCGTTAATAAAGTGAAAAGGGCAGATTCCTACACACTACATCAGCATAATCCCACGGATGATTCGTGGAGATCGACACTTCCTTTTCCAAATTGTCATAAATTGGCGCTAAATACGCACAACACGGAAACGGATAAAGACTTCTTGAACAACTTCCATTTGTACTTATACCAACCCAATAATAATAAAATCAAAGAAAACATAAAAACTCATTGCAAAATACAGGATGTAAGCGGTGTTTTGAATTTTATTGATAGATATTTTGAGAAAGAGGTATTGTGGAAAAGGGGACTGCCAAAGGTAGTGTTCGAAACGGAATTACTAAAAATTCGTCTCTCAGATCACATAGTACAACCTACAGATATTATTCAACTTAATGATGTACAAAGTGCAGTGTGGCATAAACTGACATTACTACATAATGTCACCATCGTCAAGGCTGAAACAAACATTGAAAAGAGTTTATACGGATCTTGCGCACAGGCACTGAATCGCCTTTTCAATAATAGCTTTAACTGGGACACTTACAAAACAAATCCTTTGGATTCCCGTTTCGTCGAGGAGTTCAAAAAGCTTTTTGCAGTAAACACATCCAATAAAGTAAGGCACTGGATTGATCCACCCACAACCCTAAAATCACTAATTATGGAGTTGTGGAAATGTGGAGAGATACCACTTATATTGAGAAGCGATGACAATTTACCTGTGTTGAAGGAGTACGCACATTTGAGTAAAGTTATATTATAATAACACAAAATGCAACTAGTAAACGGGAGGACTATGAGAACTACCAGCTAAGTGTTTTTACGCATGTAAGTGACATTAAATGCTTAGATGTGCGGGATGAACTACTAAAAGCCATTTTCATCTCCCTTCAAGGCCGAACACCTATCACCCTTCACAGTATTACAGATTGTCATGAGGAATTCGCTACAGCCTTATCATGTTCCCACATAATACACTTAATGAAATCCAGGACGGCGTATTTGAGTAAGGAATGTTTAAATGGCGACCACAACTTGTTATTTCTGATTGAAGATCCAAACTCTACCGCAGAATATAATATAAATAGCATTAATAGGGCATTAGGAAGTAATATTTCAATTCGGTGTCGGCAAGAAAACATAGCCAAATATCGTAAACAGATAAATGGCAATCCAAACTTCAAAAATTATGAAATCTATCACTGTGCCGCATCATCGAGATTCGAAAATTTGAGTTTACTGAAAGGAACCAAATCACTGGTGCGAGACTTCTTTGTGGACCAAGATGGAGAAGTGTCTACGTTCTAGAGAATGAACCGGTTCCATTGTTGGATCCACTTTAAAGAATATTCAACCAAGATATATGCTAGATTTTGTGTGCATGCTCTTGTATCCGAATCGTTATTTAATTCGAAAACAAAAGGGATTTGTTTTTTCTCCGGAAATATTAGTTACTTAAAGAAAAATATACAACAATATTTGATGGAAGCGCCTGACGATATAAAATTTGATAACAAAAACACCTTTTTTAAGGTGAAAAATGAGGACGTAGATAAACATTGGCAAAAAGCTTCCGATTTACATGTCGTTACTCCATATTCGTGTTGAGGGCACAGATATGCAATTACGTAGAATACAAAGATTGGGCAGGTTTAAGTGAGCACATAGCTTACAATGGGCGGAATACTAGAAGAAAATATTCTAGAAGAAGTAAAACACGGAATAACTATTTTAACAGGTGAACACGGTATAGGGAAGTCATCGTTGCTTCAATCAATATACAAAAACCATGCCATGGAAAAGTATATTTTGTTTTACAATCTGATTGATTACGGTCGCTTCTTAAGAAAAGAGAAGTTGGTACGCTAAAATTTCATTAGATTTCTTGTTGGAAACGGTTAATGAACAAACGGTTATGAGGAGTTTCTATTGGCTTTATTTAGAAAAAAGGATAGAGTATTGATACTTCTAGATTCATTCGACGACGTATTGCCTACTTACAAAGAAAATGTTTTACATTTTATACGAAATTTAGCTGCTAGCAATGTACAAATCATTATTGCTTCTAGAACAATAGCAAACTATATTCTCATGGGCAATTTTGAGACTAGAACTTTAAAGGTAGATTTCTTGAGGGCGGATGACTATAGAGAATACATTAAAAATTGCAGGCTTAATGAAAATATACTAACGACCATTCCAGATGAATTATTACAAAATCCTTTATACCTAAACCTCTTGAAGACTATTTCTGAAAATAACGTTAATCTGGAACACTTCAGTAAATTAGGTTTATTCAAAAGCGTCATAGAAATAAAGATGGAACAATATTTCCAAAAGTATTTCTCCAACGAGCATTTACCAAACAAGGAACTTCACTTAAAGCCTCTCGAGAACTACATTTCCACTTAGCACTAATGAGAATACTTGGTAGGAATATAGTGAAAGAATTGCTTCAATTGGAAAACAAAATCGAACTCACCCTTGAATTCAAATTGGGCGTCGTGCTATCTATTAATGAAGAAGGGTATCCTACATTTGTGCATGAAACATTCGCAGAGTATCTGATAGCTGATTGGATAGTCAGAAATAAAACGAAAGACACTGCTAAGAAAATTTATCAAGAAATAAAAAGACAGGAAAAGTTGTATATCTTAGATATTCTTTGCGAACATTTAGAATTACATAAAGCCGTCTTGACACAAAATGAACAACAAATAGAAATGTATGCCGCAGATCGCTCACATTTGGAAAGGACTGATGCTCTTGGTAGAATGGCCATTCATATTGCCGCTGCACACCAACCAGAACCGCTTTGGTCCGCTCTAGATATTATTATTCGCAGTATGCACAATTTTGAAATCGATTTTACTCACTCTGATGTTCTCATGCAGTGGGATTGGGTACAACACTCGTATCAAGCAAATATTATAAAGTATATGATGTAGTGCAGAAATTTCAACGTCAGTGGGAAACATATGTGAAGTCCATAGCACCAAAAGCACAGAACAACAACAACTATATGAGTCTCTTTATCGATAATGAAATGACGGAACTGTATGGCGAAGCCATAAGAAGGAATAACATACAGATGATGCGCGATTTGCTTTTCATTGAAGACTCCAAATATAGTAGGGTGTCCAAAGCCTTAGATACGTTGCATTTAAGAAATATCAGAAACTTTACTGCATTACATGTCGCCTGTATATACGGCAAAGTGGAAGCACTAAGAAAATTGATAAAATGGAATAATGTAAATGTTACTGACGAGTTTGGTTGCACACCGCTGCATTATAGTATTATGAATCCGCCAGAAGTGTGTACAGATATGACGAAGATATTGTTAGAAAGCGGTTCGAAGGTAGATATAGCAAACTGTTACTTCGGGACAGCTCTTGATATTGCCGTTTTTTTCGGAAATATACATATCCTGGAATTATTGTTACAAAAATATGTTTGCATCAAAAATTTCGAAAAAGGTATGTTGAAGCTTGTATTCCTTGCAATAAGAGAGTTGACGATTAGAAAGTGCAGATACGGAATTTAAATATGCTTCTAGTAAAGGACATTGGAAACTATAGAGTTCCTTCTAGGAAAGGCGCTGACGTCAATGGCAGATACGCAGTGGGAAAACACCGCTTATGTTCGCTTCTACAATAGGGCAGATTAGATATCGTAAAGATACTATTGGAAAAAGGTGCCAACGCAATCACAACAAAGGCGATGGTTACACCGCTTATGTTCGCTCTCAATACGGCAGATTAGATATCGTAAAGTATACTATTGGAAAAAGGCGCTGACGTCAATCACGCAAACGCAGATGGTTACACACGCTTATGTCCGCTTCTCGATACGGCAGCATTAGATATCGTAAAGATACTATTGGAAAAAGGCGCCAACGTTAACGACACAACAGGTGACATAACATCGCTTATGTTAGCTTGTGCAAGCGGCAAATTAGATATCATAAAGCTACTATTGGAAAAAGGCGCCAACGTTGACGGCGCAACAACAGATGGCAATACACCGCTTATGTTCGCTTCTCGAGAAGGTAACTTAGATATTGTAAAGATACTACTGGAAAAAGGCGCCAACGTTGACGGCGCATTAACATATGGCATAACATCGCTTATGTTCGCTTCTCGATACGGCAGATTAGATGTCGTAAAGATACTATTGGATAAAGGCGCCAACGTTGACGGCGCAACAACAGATGGCGTAACACCGCTTATGTTCGCTTCTAGAACACGGCAGATTAGATATCGTAAAGATCCTATTGGAAAAAGGCGCCAACGTTGACGGCGCAGCAATAGATGGCGTAACACCGCTTATGTTAGCTTCTCGATACGGCAGATTAGATACCGTAAAGATATTGTTGGAAAAAGGCGCCAACATTGACGGCGCAAGAACAGATGGCATAACAGCGCTTATGGAAGCTGTTGGAAAGGGTGAATTAGATATCGTAAATATACTATTGGAAAAAGGTGCCAACGTTGACGGCGCAACAACAGATGGCGTAACACCGCTTATGTTCGCTTCTGAACACGGGAGATTAGATATCGTAAAGATACTATTGGAAAAAGCTGCCAACGTTAACGGCGTAACAACAGATGGCAGAACACCGCTTAAGTTCGCTTCTCGACACGCCAGATTAGATATCGTAAGATTACTATGGAAAAAGGCGCCCCAACGTTAACGACACAACAGGTGGCATACAGCGCTCAGTTTGCTTTCTCTACGCGGCAGATTAGATATCGTAAAGATTACTACTGGAAAAGGTGCCAATGTTGACGGCGCAGGCAACAGATGGCCACAACACCGCTTATGTTAGTTTCTCAATGCGGCGGATTAGATATAGCAAAGATACTATGGAAAAAGGTGTTGCAACGTTAACGGGTGCTTACAACAGATGGCGGTAACACCGTTATGTTCGCTTCTGAACAGGGCGATTAGATTTCGTAAAGCATACTATTGGAAAAAGGCGCAACGTTTAACTCACACAACAGTGGCACAACACCGCTTAAGTTCGCTTCTCTACACGGCAGATTAGATATCGTAAAGATACTATTGGAAAAAGGTGCCAACGTTAACGGCGCAACAACAGATGGCGTAACACCGCTTATGTTCGCTTCTGAACACGGGAGATTAGATATCGTAAAGATACTATTGGAAAAAGGTGCCAACGTTAACGGCGCAAGAACAGATGGCGTAACACCGCTTATGTTCGCTTCTGAACACGGGAGATAGATATCGTAAGATACTATGGAAAAAGGTGCCAACGGTTAACGCGCAAGAACAGATGGCATAACCAGCGCTTATGGAAGTTGTTGGAAAGGTGTAATAGATATCGTAAATATACTATTGGAAAAAGGTGCCAACGTTGACGGCGCAACAACAGAAGGCAAGACATCGCTTATGTTTGCTTCTCAATACGGCAGATTAGATATCGTGAAGTTACTATTGGAAAAAGGCGCCAACGTTGACGGCGCAAAAACAGATGGTATAACAGCGCTTATGGAAGCTGTTGGAAACGGGGTGACTTAGATATCGTAAATATACTATTGGAAAAAGGTGCCAACGTTAACGGCGGAACAACAGATGGTCAAACACCGCTTATGTGCGCTGCTAAAATGGGTGAGTTAGATATCGTAAAGATACTATTGGAAAAAGGTGCCAACGTTAACGGCGCAACAACAGATGGCATAACATCGCTTATGTGCGCTGCTAAAATGGGTGAATTAGATGTCGTAAATATACTATTGGAAAAAGGTGCCAACGTTAACGGCGCAACAACACATGGCAGAACACCGCTTATGTTCGCTTCTGAACACGGGAGATTAGATATCGTAAAGATACTATTGGAAAAAGGTGCCAACGTTAACGGCGCAACAACAGATGGTGAAACACCGCTTATGTTCGCTGCTGAATTCGGTGAATTAGATATCGTAAAGATACTATTGGAAAAAGGTGCCAACGTTAACGGCGCAACAACAGATGGTGAAACACCGCTTATGTTCGCGCTGAATTCGGTGAATTAGATATCGTAAAGATACTATTGGAAAAGGTGCCAACGTTAACGGCGCAACAACAGATGGTGAAACACCGCTTATGTTCGCTGCTGAATTCGGTTGAATTAGATATCGTAAAGATACTATTGGTAAAAGGTGCCAACGTTAACGGCGGAACAACAGATGGTCACAACACCGCTTATGTTCGCTGCTGAATTCGGTGAATTAGATATCGTAAAGATACTATTGGAAAAAGGTGCCAACGTTAACGGCGCAACAACAGATGGTGAAACACCGCTTATGTTCGCTGCTGAATTCGGTGAATGAATATCGTAAAGATACTGTTGGAAAAAGGTGCCAACGTTAACGACGCAACAACAGATGTGAAACACCGCTTATGTTCGCTGCTGAATTCGGTGAATTAGATATCGTAGAGATACTATTGGAAAAAGGTTGCAACGTTAACGGCGCAACAACAGATGGTGAACATCGCTATGTTCGCTGCCTGAATTCGGTGGATTAGATATCGTAAATGTACTATTGGAAAAATATGCCAGCGTTAACGGCGCAACAACAACGAAGGGCAAGCCACCGCTTATGTTCGCTTCTGTATACGGGAGATTAGATATCGTAAAGATACTATTGGAAAAAGGTGCCAACGTTAACGACGCAACAATACATGGAGAAACACCACTTATGTTCGCTGCTGAATTCGGTGAATTAGATATCGTAGAGATACTATTGGAAAAAAGTGCCAACGTTAACGACGCAACAACAGATGGTGAAACACCGCTTTTGATCGCTTGTCAACGCGGTAAATTAGATATCGTAAATATACTATTGGAAAAAGGTGGCGACGTTAACGGCGCAACAACAGATGGCAAAACACCGCTTAGGTTCGCATATGAACGAGATGACATAGACGTTATCAATGTGCTGCTAAGATTTGGTGCTAGCACTTGCGCCATCTGGGTCTCTTCTAGAAAAAGCGTGTCTCCTTTGTGGCCACGACGAGTACTTAGAATTTAAAATAAATGAGACGTAATGAACAACTGGTCGCATAATAGTTAAACTTTTAAAAGTTTTAGAATCGACCGTCGGAAAGTATGCTATTCGTTTATAAACTCACATGCCCAACTAATTTTTATGAATGAAGAGAGAAACAGGTGTGGAAGTTGCACCATTTCATAATTAGTAGTATATCTGTAACTCACATTTTATCCCAAGCGTTGAACATCCACGGATAGACGAAAGAAAGAAATTGACGTAACTCTTAATACTATGAACTGAATTGATTTTAAAACACGCCAGCACAAAATTAACATCGCAGAAGTCGTATTAACTTACTAAGTACCGTTTCTATCGGAGATATATTGGCCGCGCTGATAAGCAATGCAGTGTTTGGACTTATCTACCGTGTAAAAGGCATCAACGTATATCAAGTCAGCTCCTCAATTACCGAATGTCCAGAATTATCTGAATACTGTGGCAGTTAAACCAACTAATTCAACTTTGAGTAACGCCGGAATTAAGGGTGCATATTTTGAGAATTATCTCGACCCGACTCGGCATGTTCTGTCTCGCTTGTGAGCTCGGTTTATGATCTAGTCCGTCTCATCAACCAGTCAGCCACTGGCATATCAAATTCATCGGTTGTCCTTCAAAGATTTATTCTTTGAGAAAATCGCTTTAATATAAGAAAAATGTTTGGTTTTTTGTAGCAACTAGTGCTGGTGAACATGTTAATTCAACAAGAAAGTTGAATAGACAATTTACATACCTAATGTTTATGCATTTGAATAGCACTTTTTTATAAACATTTCTTACTACGAATTGTATGTGTCTGTTTTCCAAAAACTGAAGCTTCTTACAAAACTTTAGTAAGATACGAAACCATTTACGTATGCTCTAGTGCTTTCAATCTAGCCTCATCCTGTCATGGCGCGCTGTCACTGCTGCCAGATGCTTTCATTTTTCTGAATTATCACGAACGCACATAATGCTGCCATTCGACAGCTACGTAGCGATTTTGCGCCTGGTCCTGGATGACTACCTAGCTTTCTAATGCGTGACTGTGCCGCTGGTATTATGTACTATATTATGACTATATTGTAAATTTTATTTAGTATGATAGTGTAGCTTCATTTGTAATTTAAGGAAATTCGTTGGAAATTAAAATTAGATTTTCGTATTAATTAATACCTTTTTAATTATTTAAAGAAATTTTAGTTGCTACTCACCAGTTATTAAACAAATTTAAAATTGATCTTCGTTCCTTGAGAAAAAAGAACACATGAGAACACTGGATAGCGTCGATGAACAAATGAGTTCAGTTTCGTAGACTGCTGTTACAATTAGAAAACAGATGATTGTTGAGGTTTAAGTTCACCATTTTTTGCCTAAAATAACAATTCCGTGAATAGTTTGCATCAAAGTGATCGAAAACAGTTTTTTTTTAATAAGAAGAGCTTACTAGTAGCAGCAGATTTATAATATCGAGTTATATTTAAATAATTTCATAGTTTAAACTAAATTTTAAAATTCCAAATGGCGATCTAACTAATCTCAGAAGATTTTTTTATTATCCCGTTTCTGGAAATTCCCATTTGTTTCGGTTACTTGAATTCACAGAACTTACCTAGTCCCTCTGAAGTTTAAGAAAATATTAAAAAGGGATCCCTGAACTTTTTCCATGATTTAGTGGTTTAGATATGTTTATTTCGTTAACAAACTCATTGCTAGTATAATTAGAAGCAAATATTAATTTACATGTTTAAATATTCGGTGAGACTTACCCCTGCTATGGAGTAGTTTGATAATCATTATTTTCATTGCGTTTTATTATTAATATCGAAAAACTGCCAACTAATTTCTTGAAATAGTAAATAAGATGTTTAGAGTTTAGAATAGTTTAAGTCCAGATCGTAACCAGTTAAATACAAAAAACTACGAAACGTATTTTTTATGTATTATAAAAATTGTAAAATCAAACATTTTACTGTATTTTTATATTGTGCTTAATAAATAAAAAGTATTGTACTATTATTGTCAAGAAAAAAGTTTGTTTTCATTTATGTTTCGAATGACTGTGGCGTCTGCAACCCAATTTACGACCCTGTTAAGCAAGTGCCTAACTCCATTATAGTATGTACAGTGGATCGCTCTTTTAATGTCATGCCCTACGAAGCAGATATCAAAACTAGAATGAATGTTTAATGGAAAATATGGTTTTTCAACAACTCTTTAAATTAGATATCAATTTGACGAAATATCGTGAATAAATAAACATATTTTGAGAAAAACGTATTTTTCCTATACCATGACCGAAAATTTCCAATTAAGAGTGAAATAATCAAAATTTTAAGATTGAAGATGAAGTAAATAACTTTGGATATGTATTAGAAACGTTTGAACTTCATGAAGTCATTATTTAAGCCATGTTTTGTTTGATTTAATAATTTTGGTGATTAATACTACGAATAGTTGATCAGAATGCTGATAATATTCTGTACAATGAAAACGCTATGGCATCGCATAAATTTATTTATTTTATTATTTTCATTGAATGCATACAGATTTTAGTTATATATAACATCCTTACCATCGTGAAAAGGGAATTCCTATTGGTTTTTAAAATTCTAAAAAGGGATTCGGTGAACATCTAATAATATTAAAGCACTTTATAATTTAAGCGATTCCAAAGTAGTGCGCAATATTTTTCAAGACATGCCATCACTTACTTCAAAATTTTTAATTTCTCAAATACGCTGTGCAAAAACAGAGTCTAAAGGTAGAATGTGGACTACAGATGAAAAGGTTACAGCACTAGCACTATATGAAAGAAGCTCCAGATGTTATAGTTTATTGAGACAGTTTCTAGCACTTCCTTCGAGAAAAATATTGTTTGCACTTCTACAAATGGTCCCATTCGAAGTAGGAACAAATGAGCATCTCTTCAAACATATTAAAGAATATGTCACAACTAAGAAAGATAAATATTGTGTTCTACTATTCGACAAAATTGACATAAAAAGAACACATTAAGTATAACACATCATATGACCGGATAGTTGGATTTGAAGAATTTGGGCTTGATCCTCCATCCAATAAATGGGCGAATCGTGCACTGGTGTTTATGCTCCAATGATTGGCTCAGAAGTGGAAGCAACCAGTAGCGTACTACTTTTCAAATAATGGATGTCCAGTTGAAACTTTACAAACACTTATTAAAGAAGTTGTTTGTGCTGCCCAAAGTCTAGCAGGATTAACCGTATTTGCCACAATATGTGACATAGCCCACTTTTCTTTCCAAAGTGATTTTATTTGAAGATATACTAAATGTAGAGCCCGGAGAAAACTACATAAATAAAAAAGGTACGTAAAATGAGTGCGCTTAATAAACAACAATTATATTTTATGTTAGTAATTCCATTTTTTGCAATATAAATTCATCATCGAAAAATAAATGCTTTAATAATCAAATTTCAAAATTCCCCGTTTTCGAGACGTGTCCATTTAAGTAATTCTATAATTATAAGACGGGTAATTCAGAATGTCCAACAATTGCCTGTAAAAATTACTGTGCATTAGCTATGGGCAGTGTGTAATACATAATTAACGATTGACATTCGTGGTGTATTCATGGTACCACCTCATGGAAATTTTTTCACCCAGTATCGCAAACTGTTTATGCGGTTATACAAAATTTTTAACGCCAAATTATTTGCCGAAACATATTAAAACGACATTTCAAATAAGTATATTAAATTTGGATTAGAATTAAAATAACACGTTTATTTTTAGGTTGAAATGGGCGAGGAATAACGCATTCGAACGGACCAAGTACAGAGGTCAGGCATCGGATGTGGGGGCTTCGTACTCTCAGAATATATTTCAGGAAATCGTCGTTGGAGAAAATGACCCAATAGTTATATCGGTAAATCGGGATAAATTAAAGTGAAAAACTTTTGTTTAACAACTAACCATCATTTTTAGATTTGAAATTGGAGAAAATAAGATTTTATCAAAAGTAGCCGTTAAATTTTATAAAATCAATCGAGACACGCCCGTCTCTCACGGTGGTTATTGGATTGTGAATTCTTTCGAATTGAAAATCTCTAACAGACTTGATAGCGATTGTCTTTCAACAGAGAGGCAAACTGCCTCAGAGAGTCCGTTAATTTCACCGAAGTGAGGGGAATATACAAGATATTTAATACATGAGAATGCCCATGTCACCAAATGGAGCTATGGAATGTTTATACTAAATTTAAATAAATAATTATTGCAAAATTCCGGAATCACTATACATTGATTATGAAACAAAAGTAAGTTTGTACTTCATAAAAAAATACTTTTCAACATTTTTAATGCCTATTACTACGTCAAATTTTCAATCTTAGAATTAATTACAATGAACAAAAAGTAGGCAACTTTTCAAACAGGTCAATTTCTGATTATCACAAAATTCCAGCAATTTTCACCGTCTCTTGTTGACATATCAATGCACTTGGATGGCAAGTACATATAAAACCATTATTAGACTAAATTTAAATAAAATAAGTACACTGTAAAAAAACATAAAATGTTCATTCGAACAGAAACTTGATCCAGCTGTGATCTGTCAATATCTGTTATAAAAATATACTATTCAAATTCTAATATGTAACTTCGATGTGTAGGTATCTCACTACTGATCATCTTTACTCCTGAGTTTCTGAATGGAAAATCGTGAATCAAAATTCCTTGAAGGACTTGCCAAATCCAGAGATTTCCTACATCACCTGGACATCATCTGGCTGTCAACTACAATATTATATCCGTTTTTCTTGTTATATCCTTTTTATTTTAAGGCACATAAAAGTAAAGCTGATAACGGTATAATTAAGTATATTAATTTATTCGACCACTGCAATACACTTGTTACAATGGAATTATGTTTTCAATTGTTTATTTTAAACTTGGAAAATTCGCATGAATTTGATGCTAATAAATATAGTTACAGTGAAATAAATGGTCACAAATTAATTTGACGGTGTTTTATTACACGCATTATATGAGTGAAACCTACCTATCTATATACCTGACTATACTCTCTAATAATCAACGTATAGAATGCTATATAATACAGTAAGTAGCAGGTCTGAAATTTAAGTTTCGCACCTCTAACTGGAACGACTATTTTAATTTTTCTAATATTAGGAAGTTCATCTTTGATTTATTTAGTTATTGTTTTTATTACAATTAATTTTGTGTTGCGAAGTAAAAGCGCTCTAACAGTTAATAGTAAAAGAAAAACAGATGGCCGAATTTGAGCACACATATACCGTAAGATCGAATAAGACTGTCCTGATCCTACTCCACTTTCCGCGAAGATTATATCAATCCACTGTTTCGGATGACGTTGGTTAATAAAACACAGTAACGTGCGGTCATTGTGGGGTTTTTGTCTAATTGTGCGTAGGTATGCAACTTAATATTCACTAATATCAACCCGCACACAATAAGCGTAGTGCACCAAAAATAACGTTAATAGACATTTTTGAAAACTGTATATTTCTGATAATAAATACAACCAGGTTTAATTAAACAATATATATTGTAAAAATACACATTTATGTCATGTCTTAACTTATATAAGACATTCTTCGTAATTTATAATGGACAATAACGGATAGATGCTTTTCATAGCCATACGCTCTACAACAAAAATGTAATATAAATTAAAAAATCGGGAACATTTTTCTTTAACATACCTGCACTGCTTACATGCTGTGTTCAAAATGGGAATACCATTAATTTATGCAAGCATCTACCCCTCCTTTCTTCATGTTTTCAAGAACACTATAATTGCTCGTTTGTAATAATCCTCTATTCCATTTCTTATTGCTTTTATAAGTCGAAAGAAATAAGAAAAACATTGAAAGATACATATCCAAACAATATTTTAGACTTATTCTACATTCATGAAAAATGTAACAATGATTATACCAACACTTATTTGCAATGAATAAAAACCTCAAAAAAATAAAATACAAAGGGAAATTAAAGTAGTATCCTAAATACATCCATAATATTTCAAATTTTGTTCACTTACTAGACTAGGTTGTTCTTTTGTAGGGAGCCGTCTGACATGGAGTCTCTTGGCTTTTGATGTATTAAATTAGGTATTAAGCGATACAAGCACGGTAACATAAATCAGGAACAAACTATTAAAAACCTTCTAAAATGTCTAATATAAATGTTCTTTCAGAATAATAGTTTTTTACTTTTTTTTTTAAATTTGACTTATTTTCGATGTATTTAATAAGCAGGCAAAAATATTAACATGTAATTTGCTGTCGCATAATAATTATGGCTTATTAATATTTTATAATTATAATTACATAAAATTTGTTAATAATTGGAAAACTTCCAATGATAAATATCTCAGGTAAATCAAACAATGCAACAAAAGATAACGCATCATTCTAAAAAATAATATTCAGTGTTTTTAGGAAAAAAAAAAATTATTTACACGAAACTTGGAAATTAGTCATATTTTATGCAATAAATGCTAATATCTCAAAAACTATCAAAAATAGGTATACCAAACCCTATGTCAATCGATGTAGAATTTTACGCTACATTCAATGCTGTAGTAAAAAATACCATGTTCAATTTGAAATAAAAAAGTTTTGTTGGTTTAAAGGATCCACATTGGGATGCGTTTTCGAACACCCTGTATGTGATTTGGTCATTATTGCCATAACACTTTCTACCTACATCTTTGTACTTACATCGACATTAGTGGAACCACTAAATATCTGATACCTCATCAGCTATTTAATTTCACTTGAAACAGTGCAAACGTAAAAGAGTCACCAAAATTGCAAATATCTCAAAAACGGTTGAGTTCAGGGATGGGGAACCCTCATGTAAACTAATTGCAAATGACTCGATACATTCATTGTACCGACACAAATTGTACCATTCCATTTAAAATAAGAAAGTTGATATCAACACCCTGTATACCGAAAGTGCTATAACGAACGCTGAAAATACTTTCCCTAAATAAACCACAGTGGGCCATGACTACACTGCAAGTTTCAAAATCAAATTCCTGCTAGAGCTCAAAAAAAAAAATAGTGACCCAGTTCGATGGGACAGCCTGTATATACACATTTGGTATTTTGACAATATACGTAATACATAATGGACTACGATTTAAGTTATATATATGCAGAAATCTACGTGTTCGAATGTGCAGCAATACAACTGAAACTTAATTCCACTAAATGTATATTCATTGTACTCTATAGGACCCGGACTCACAGGTAAATATATTTCTTAGCAGATTAAATGAACTTTTGTAGTCTTTAATTATTAATAATCAATATTTCATCATAGCGGGTGACTTTAATATCGATATTAAAAATAATTCTAATACAGCACAGCAATTTATATCACTTCTAGACTCGTATAACCTTAAAATAACCATCAATGCTTACACCAGGGTGATTGGGGAATCAAAATCTTGTCTTGATAATATTTTAACTAATATAGACTGCGATTTTACAGCAAAAGTACTTCAGACTCATGTATCAGATCATTTTGGTCAATTGTTAACACTACACATAGAAAATGAAAACATTAAGAGTTATAAACAAATAAGAATTTTTAATGAATACAGTACAAAAGCTTTTTTAGATTCTCTGAACGAAGTAAACTGGAATGATGTATATGATTGTCAAATTAGTGATGTAAATGCCCAATGGAATATCTTTTTAGACATTTTTTTAGATAACTTCCAAAATTTTTTAAAGTTAGAAAAATTTCAAATTATAATAGCAATACTACTTTGAAGGTATCCTCTCCTGAAATAACAAATTGCAAAAAGAATCTTAATACTTTATCAGTTTTATGTAAATTTAATAAGGAATTTAACGACCTATATAACACAGAAAAAATGAAATTATTATTTCAGTTATTAACTAACCGTAGAAACACATATTACAATGATCTAATTTTGAAATCCGATAATCTGCCTAAAGCTATTTGGCACGTCACCTCAAATATTGTAGGAGGATTAAAGAAAAGAAAGCAAATGTTTTTAACATACAAGGTAACCCAATAGATGCTGTCAATGCGGTTAATGAGCATTTTGTAAATATTGGAACTAAGCTATGTAAAGACATTCCACAAGTACCTTTAGTCACAGTTTAGTAAATGTTAATGAATGAATTTTAGATTTAACTAATGAGGAAGAAATCATTAATATGTCAGTAATTTTAAGAATAATAGTTGTCCTAGTAATGATGAAGTTACTACCTCACTTTTGAAACAATGCATACATGCAATAGTAAAGCCTTTAGTAAAGATAATTAATAATTCGCTAATCTTCGGAATATTTCCGGAACGTTTAAAAGTAGCAGTAGTTGTTCCAATCTTCAAGGAGGGTGATGACCGTTTGATAGAGAACTACAGACCAATCAGCATTCTCTCTTGTTTCTCAAAAATCGTAAGTTTTCGTATTATTACTTTTTTTCAATGAGAACAAATTATTCTATGCAAACCAGCATGGTTTTATGAAGGGTAGATCTATTGAAACTGCCCTTTTTGACTACCTGGACGCAATTTATCAGGCTCTGGAGGGTGGAAGCATTCCCCTAGGGATTCTCCTTGACTTCTCTAGAGCTTATGATTGCGTAAATCATGATAAGTTATTACTTAAATTAAAAAGCTGTGGCGTAAGAGACAACTTTGAAATGGATGGAATCATACTTGAAGGGTAGAAAGCAATTTGTAAAAGTAAACTTAGATGGAAATATAGTCAAGTCCGTTCCAAAATTAGTTGAAAGCGGTTTGCCACAGGGTAGCGTATTAGGACCTCTATTATATAATATTTATATGATTGATCTGTGCAGCGTATTAATAAATAGAGACGATAATGCTTTGCTTATAACATCAAAAGATTTAATTACTTTAAAAATTCAAACAGGACAAATATTGCATAGAATAAGACAATGGAGTTTTGAAAATGATCAATTACTAAACATAGCCAAGACTAGAATTATAATATTTCATACAAAAAAATCTAATATAGGAATTGACAGTTTCAAAATGTATGACAATTTATCTCTAAGTAAGTCAGTTACCTTTCTCGATCTCACTATGGATGAAAACTTAAATTGGAGCTCCTATCTGGACATATTGGTAAAAAAATTAAATCAACTCAGTTATTGCATAAGAATTCTAAGTAAATATTGTGAAAAAAATGTTTTAATTACTATATACTATGGAGTTTTTATATCAAGACTGAAATTTGCTATCCTGTTATGGGGCAACGCTTCAGGTATTATTAGAGTTTTTCGAATTCAAAAACAAGTGTTACGTATAATTTTTGGCCTTCCTTTGAGGGAATCGTGTCGTGGACATTTAAAACTAATAGGTTACTTACAGTTGTTGCGCTGTATATGTTTTTATGAGTGCTTAATTTTTAATTTCAAATATCTTCTGCCAGGCCATTGTGATAATACAAGATTTCAAACAAATTATAATTACCCGTTGCACACCATGTCTTTATTTGAAAAAGGTCCTTGCTACTCAAGTGTAAAGTTTTTCAATAAACTTCCCCAACGAATTAAAAATAAAAATAATTTGAAATTATTCAAGAAAGAAATCTTTAATTTGTTAATTAATTTGGAACCTTATGAAATTGAGGATTACTTTAACATGTAGTTTCTGAGTTTGCTGCTAAGAAATATATTTACCTCTGGTTGTATTGTGGCCTAATATTTAACTTTTAGTAATTATATAAGCTCTTTATTTAATTTCTTTCTGATAATAATACTACTATTTTTGAATCAATATATAATAGGTATATGTTAATGTCACTTTTTTTTTGATTTGTAAATTGTTTGGACTTGTTTCAACCCACTTATGTTTTTTGCGGCTGTTTGAAATAAAATTATCTATCTATCTATCTATTTATCTACCTACATATACATAATACATAGTGTGTGAAGATTAAAAACTGTTGTGAGAAAGAAGTTTATTGGTATTTGTGTGTTAATTATAATTATCATAAACATGGAAATCCATATTAAATAATAAGTAAAAGTAAATTAATGCGATAAAAAAATTACAAAAAATGTGTGTTGCAATTACGTAAGAAATTTGTACTCGTATTACTACAGAGATCATTGTAACACTAGTTCTTAATATATTTAATATTATATTTTATACTTTGAAAGTAAGTAAGTAAGTAAGTAACGTTTATTAATCCATAATAATAATAATCGGATAAGTCAAAAGAAGAAAAGAAAAAATAATTTACATAGAATTGAGAAACTAAAAATATACATAAGAAAATAAATTAAAAACAAATTATTCTAAGAGCATTAACAAAAAGTAATTCTTATTTTGGTAATAATATATTTTATGTCCGCTATTCATTTGGTAAATTGTCTATGAAAGTTCTTTTGACGATCTTGATTTATTATTACTAGTTTTCAAATAAGGGTATCCATTCAGTTTAAGGCGCAACAAGTTTTCGGCAAAAACCACAAAGGAAGCATTTGTGTTTATCTGATATTCGCCTCTTATAACATATGTATAATGTTATAAAATATGTATGAACATATTTTTCATTGAAACCTCGCACAACTAAAATACATACAGTTACCGACACATGTCATACTCATATTTTTTCATAATAAAATTAATAAAATATTTCAATTAAAATTTTGCATAACTTTAATTTTTTTATCTCAATACTTCCTAAATAGTTAGCTTTTTATTAGTTTTTTACAACATAATACTGAAAAATAAATTGGAATTAACTCTTGTCTGCGATTGTACATCTCAGCACTTATATAACTTATATAAGGACTGTGTGGAAAATTTTACGTAAACGACTGAAACTGACGCCTTACAGATTGCAGTTGGTACAGCATCTGAGTGAAGATGACAAGCTTAAACGTCAAGATTTCTGCAATGAAATGCTGCAACGTAATGAAGATGAGTTTTGCAAGCGGATAATTTTCAGTGACGAGTCAACGTTCCACCTAAGTGGCAAGGTGAATAAACACAACGTCCGAATATGGGGGACTGAAACTCCGAGAATGTTGGTGGAGCATTCGCGTGAATATCTTCTGTGCTGTATCTCGCCAAAGGTATATCCTTATAGGTCCTTTCTTTTTTGAAGAAAACACAGTAACGGGAGCTACATATCATCAAATGTTGATCAATTGATTGATGCCTCAACTGCATGAGGACGGGGGGAACTTTATCTTCCAACAGGATGGAGCACCTCCTCACTGGCACCGTGTCGTTAGAAATTATCTGGACGAAACACTTCCACAGCGCTGGATAGGCCGTGCAAGAGCCGACAACCGCGCTCTCGTACGGTGGTCACCAAGGAACCCCGATCTTACACCGTGCGATTTTTTTCTATGGGAATTTGTGAAAGGCCTGGTTTACGTCCCTGCGCTTCCTAATTATTTAGATGAGTTAAAACAACGCATCACGAGAGCTGTGGAAAGTGTCGATGCAGATATGTTACACCGGGTTTGGAATGAACTAGACTATCGCCTTGACGTGTGCCGTGTGACAGGAGGAGTCCATATTGAGTATCTGTGAGTTCCCAAAGTAAACTTTAAGAATCACTTTATAAAATAGTTTAAACGAATTCATAATAACGTTATTAGTTTTGGATTAATAAAACATTGAAGGTGTCTATTTCTTTTGTAGTAACACTGTATATTTTTCGTTCTTTCTTTTGTAATGAAACACTGCAATAATAAAGCTCTTCTATTCTATTCTGTGTTCTTAATATTGATAGAAAATTCAAAAAAGTCCGATATATTATTGTTAGTTCTATGACGAAGCGCAGACGAGAGAATTTTGGTTATAAAACTGGAAAGCTTGTAAGTAAGTGAACCTATGGAAGAAACGATAGGTCTAAAGCTGGTTTTACATTTGTCAATTTATTAATCAATTTCTAGAACTTGAAATTTATCAATTTCTAGTTTAAATTAAAAATTAGAACTTGATTTCGTATTACACTTATCAATAAATTTTCGTTTTTTTTAGATCTTAAACTTGATCGATTTCTAGTTCTTAAACAAGAACTTTTTATTGCATTACACCTATCAATTAATTGAACGTAAAGTGTAATATGTGAAGAGAGTTTAGATCCTTTTTAGTGTTAACAGTGGTAATGGGAACTGCTCTCTGTCACCATAGGGAATTTTGTTGCTGTAGATTTCGTGTTGTGTTTTTGACTGGTTTTTTTGTTGATGTTTATTACATGTAGCAGATTCTGGATAATTCCAATTTCAGAGATTGGTGTTTGTAGTTGAAGCGATATACTTTGTAATTTTAGGTTATTGTATAGATATAGTAAATGTATCTTGAAAAATTGCTAAATATCGTTTAATGTTTCATGTATACTGATTAATTGAAGGGTATTGTGTTTACAAACTATCAAGTAATCAGTTAAATTGTGTTTTTGTAGAATGGTAGTTTCAGAAATAAGAAGATCGAAGGATCAGCAGAAGGTGAATTTTCTGAAACTAAAGAGATCTTAAATTTAATTTATGAGCAAGTAAATAATGAATTATAATTTTATAAAAACATTATATTCTTCTACTTTGTATTTTCAAATTAAATTACTATTTATAACTAGAAAAAGATATATGTAAATATATACAATTTGAATTCTTTTTTCTTTGGTTGTAGCGGCTTAATGTAAGAATTAAGTAAAATAAAACTTTCTTTTTACGTTTCGACAAATATATTTGTCTTAATCATAAAAAATCTGCAAAGAAATTATTACATTAAGAAGAGGCAAATAACGAAAATGTGTTTAATACGGTTGCAAAAGGTGATTGTTTTAAAGTTATATACTTACATTAAATGTCATAATAATAATAATTAGGTCGAAATTGTTAAGTTAAATTTTGAAAAATTTTAATAGATAGAAATGATTACTTGTAAGTAATATGTTAGATTTTAAATTATTATGTTTGTTTTCGTTGTTTACATGGTGAGAGTTTTACAAGTAATGCTTAAATATACGAACATATTTGCCGTTCCTGTCAACAACACGGGTACTTTTTATAGATTGAAAAAGATTTAAACTGCGAAGGTAAATAGACTGGTGAACATACAGAGGTATTGGAAAGTAACAAGTCAGGAAATTATATAGGGGTGATAAATAATGCTGATATAGGTGAATAGTTGAATCAAGTTACAGGATGGAATAATATATTTTGGATAGATTTTCAATGTCCGATCTGTCATTTACAGCGTTATTATGTTTTTTTTATATGTATTGATTCAATTATATTTCTGGCTTTGTTATTTCTTTCCTTATCTAAAATTTTGACTTCATTAAAGTTAAATGTGTAGCCTGTGTTCAAGGTGTGTTTTTTTAAAGCTGTGATATTTTGGTATTTGTGTCCCTTTATTCGTTCGTTTAGATGTTGTGAATTTGTTCCTATGTATGTTCATTACAGTTATTACAAGGAATGCTATAGACTACGTGTTGTTTGTTTATTTATTGGCACTTTGTCTTTTAAGTTGGTATAGCAACATTTTAAGGTATTGAAGTTTTTATGAGCAACCCTGATATGATACGGAGCTAGAATTTTACCGATTTTTTCTGACAATTGTTGGGTGTAGGGAACAACTACATATTTATCAGAAGGTTGCGTGCCGTTGTTATTGCAGTATTTTGTTCTATTGTATTGCCTGTGAAGTCTATTTTTAATAATTTTGTTAATCAAGTAATCTGGATAACTGTTTTCTTGTAATGTGGTTTTCAGCTCTTTTACAATTTTGGGTCTAAAACATGGGCTTGTAAGTTGTAATGCTCTGTCTATGAGAGCTATGACGACATTCTTTTTGTGCGAGAGTGGTTGAACTGATTAAAGTTAACGAATCTTCCGGATGAAGTGGGTTTATGGAAAATCTTTGTGAGAATTTGGGTATTTTTGCGGATTAGAGTTATAGCTAGGAAGTTAATGGTGTTATGTTTTTCTGTTTCTAGAGTAAATTTTAATTTGTAAATATATATGTATATCTCTTATTATAAGTCTCGTTTGTAAATGTTAGTAGTGGAAATTTGCTGGAATAGTTTAGTAGACAGTCAATTATGTTATTCTTGTTCTCCTTATAATTTTCACTAACATTAAAGAGAGGACAACTCTTCGTAGTCTTTTTCGTTGCCATTTTGATCTCATTCTCCTCATTAGACTGCAAATTCGCAATTAATTCGAACAATCTACATGAAATTAAGCTACTTATATAATTACAAAAATAATATATTGTGATTCGATTAACTACAATTGTTCAAATTCAAATGAATGGATATATATATAGAATTATTTCACAGGTGTAACAGACTTTTGGTCGCTGTCTAGTACCTACATCATCTTTTTACGAAAAGTTACTAAAATTACTATAAAATTGAAGTTAAATTGACGCAAAAATAGAACATGTTTTAATTCATCAATTTCTAGAACTTGGTCAAGTTCATGAAATTGATCAATTTATAATTGACAAGTGTAAAACCTCGAGATATCAGCTTAAAGCTGAAGAGAACTTGAACTAGAAATTGAGCTTAAAATTGAACTTGAAATTGGCAGATGTAAAAACCTAACTTAACGTCAAGTCGCCTAAGTTCTAGAAATTGATCAATAAATTGACAAATGTAAAACCAGCTTAAGAAGGCAAGATTGTTTATGCACTTTGGACAGACCGTAAAATTTTGAAAGTAGCATTATGGCAATTGAGAAATCCGTATGTAGGATCAGATATAAATTCAGTACCTTTCGATTTTTTAGACCTTTTCTTTGTTTGCGTAACTCAACGTTGTGCAATCACGTACTTCTTGTCCAACGTAATAATATAGCATAATAATTAAGTAGGTATGTTATGTCACTTCTATTATTATCTGTTCTATATAAAATGCTTGTGGAATTTTATGGCTTTATATGAAAGATAATTGCTAGTTCATCAACGACGTTTCAATAATTTAATGTCTCTTTCAAGTTTTGAATAAATGAAAACAATTATTAAGTTACAACATAATGTTGCCAGTCAAATATATACAGTATATTAAAAAGTTGTAAGAGACGATATCACATTTAATATTACAAACAAACATTTTTTATTTTTTTATGTATTCATAAAATCTTCTACAGTTTCATATCTTTCGAGAGGCAGCCGATGTGATCATTATCAATTTCGCCGAACTACACCGCTGATTAGATAAGCCCAGATGTGTACCTATTAATATACCTGTACTTTACAATTTATAATCAGTTTTGAAATAGCATTTTACTGTGATCAGATACCTCAGAATCAAGTAGAGAACCAGTTTTTCTGATACAAGGACTTCAGAATTGGGCGTGGTACTAATTGGTATGCCTTTTTAATTATTTTTTTCTTATTGTTCATTTATTGAGGTTAAAATTTCATGACTGTTGATGCATATTAATTTAGTTGGACTATTATAATCAATTTAAAATGGGAATATTTTTTTAACGCGCAATTTAAATGCCTGTGTAGTATTAATTGGTACGGTATATTTTGGATTCAATATAAAAAGATACGACACTTTCTAAAATACCTATATTATATAATATAAAAGTACAATATAATAGATATTAGTGATGTGCTTAACGAGCGATTTTTGCACTGGGTTATATCAAATGAAGGATTGATCGTTCATTAGCTTACCGAGAACTCGCAAATCGGCAAGGCAAAGATTCCGAAATATGGGAATATACAGTGACCAGCGGCATAAATATTGCAACATATGAGAAATTTTTTTATTGTTAAAATATACTAAAACTTTTGTTGGGGGATAGATTGCGCATGCTAAAAACCCCAAAATTTATTTTAACACACGTCACGTGACCACTAGTATGGCGGTAAATTTAAAAAATATGCCGTGAATCTGCGAAAAGTGAGATTAGATGACATGATATCCAAGAAAGTTATTTGAAAAAGTTGCTTAGAATTCAATTTTGAGACAGTATGCAAATTTTTGTAAACATATGTAAAAAAATAAAAATCACAATTTTTGTCCAAATATTGTTTCATTGAATTACATATTTCCATTTTTTTCGCTCTTAGCAGCTCAACTGTAGTACTATTTCCAAATATGGTTAATACTCAAACAGTTTTGTCAATTTTTGCATAATTAACATAGCGAAAACTGAAAAGTACGAGTTCAGTGTGACAATTGTTGTTGCAATGGACTGTATCTAGTAGTAATAAATAAAATTTTACAAACATTTTCTCTCTAAACCACTTAACAGACATTACATTTATTGAAAATTATTATATTTCTTATTTGTTTTCGGCATTAAAGCGGAAACCGTTAGTCAAAAACTGATAATACTACATGGACGCACCCAAGGTTTTAAAGTAGATTTTGAAATTGGAGAACAACGAATAATAAACAGTAGGTAAAATAAAAATGGTAGTAATTGCTTATTTGTCAAAAAATTAAAATAGTTTACTACATTATTTTGTTGTTTCTAATTTCAAAGCCTACCCTACTTATAAGAAACAGAACGATATGTATGTCTAACAAGTATGCATTTTTAGAGTTTCATTTCTTAATTATTCATTATTATTAGTTATTGTTTAAATGTTTTTGCTTTTTAAATATTCCTATCATTCGCTCAAAGTACTGGTTATTTATTTCTACTGAGTTTTATAATTTTGAAACCTACATCAATTCCTTCGGTGCGTGCAACAACATTGTAAGGGCTAAGATGTTTAGCGTTATCAGTTTTCAACTACCGATTTCACTTTAACGCAGAAAACAAACAAAAAATACGACAATTTTCAATAAAAGTCATGTTTGCTAAGTGGTTTAGAGAGAAAATGTTTGTAAAATTTTATTTATTGCTACCGGATACAGTCCCTTGCAACAACAATTGTCACAATGAAATCGTACTTTTCAGTTTTCGCAATATTAATTATTCAAAAATTCACAAAACCGTTTGAGTATTGACCAAATTTGAAAATAGTACTGCAGTTGAACTGCTAAAAGCGAAAAAAATGGATGTATGTAATTCAATGAAACAATATTTGGAAAAATTATGTTTTTTTCTTCTTTTTAATATGTTTACAAAAATTTGCATACAGCGTCAAAATCGAATTTTAAGCAACTTTTTCAAATAACTTTTTTGGATATCATGTCATCTAACCGCACTTTTTGCAGATTCACGGCATATTTTTTAAATTTACCGCCATACTAGTGGTCACGTGACGTGTGTCAAAATAAATTTTGGGGTTTGTAGACATGCACAACCTATCCGCCCAAAAAAGTTTTAGCATATTTTAACAATAAAAAAAATTCTCATATATTACAATATTTATGCCGCCGGTCACTGTATATACAGTGTGTCCCAAAAAGTTTGATACAAATGGAGAAAAAAATTATCTTATTTCACAAAAAAATAATTCTTGATAAAAAGCTCTGCATGACTTGTAGATCCATAATTAAGTACAACATTTTTAAAACATTGGCTGGAATACATGGAAAATCAAAATCATGATTTGGAGTGAGAGTAAAAAACGTTCAAACTGTAGCGGATAGCAAAAATGTTCATTGAAATTGTTATTAAGTAGCAAAAAATAATGCCAACTTGTAGATTTATGATTTTCCCAGATAAAAATTACAAGATAATTATTAATTAGATTATTTATTGCATAAATAATAATAATAAAATAATAATAATAATAATAATAATAATATTTATTGATTCATAATATTAATACAAAATAATTGAATCAGTCAAAGAAAATGAAAAAGGGAAATAAATACAAAAAAAAGGTAATGATTTCACTACACTAAACTACAATAAACACTAAAGCTAGCCAAAATAAAAGTAAAAAAAAAGAAGCAAAATGACAAAAGTGAAAAGAAAGAAACAACCAAAAATAAAAAGACATTTCTAAATTTCCAAACGTTGTTTATTAAATGCACGAGTGATTAGCTAATTGAATTAAATTACAGGAAAAATTCGTCTATAGTGTAGTAGCAAATTACATATCAGCTTTTCTTTATCAAGTTTTTTAAATTGTCTTTGATTTTTGTATTCATCCGATAACTTATTGTATAGTTTCCGTCCCATATACTCTAGACCCTTGCATGTTACAGATAGCTCAGCTTTCGGCAGATGAAAATCGCTGGCTCTACGCGTGTAATAATGATGAATATGTTTATTTCGTGCATAAGTACTTTTACGACTATGAAAGTAATCTAGAGCTTCTAAAATATAAAGTGACGGCAATGTTAATATTTTAAAATACTTGCAAATCGACTTACACGAGTCTGAGACTTTTATGCCGCTGATTGCTCTTAAAATTTGTTTTTGGGCAATAAATACTGGTTTGGCTGCAGGAGAGGATCCCCAGAGAAGTATTCCATAACTCAGACGGGATTGTATTTCTGAATAGTATAAAGATATTAATGTTTCCAACGGTAAAGAGTTACGCAGATTTCTGAAGAGAAAGACTTTGCTATGGAGTAAGGCTACCAACCTATTACAGTGATCCTCCCATAGGAGATTATCTTGGATTGTTATTCCAAGAAATCGGGCCTTTTGTGGAGGAGAAAATCCCGAATAGTTCTGTTGCAGCGACATGGTGCTCCATCCTGTTGGTACCATATTTTTCCTCGTCCATTTAGTGGTAGTTCATCAAGAAAGTCAGGCAATTGATTATTTAAAAATCGTAGGTATCTTCCTCCATTCATGTTATTTCGAAAAAAGAATGGTCCAACAATTCTCTCTTTGTAAATGCCACACCATACATTAGTTTTAAATGAATATTGATCTCTAGTTTGAATAAGGAAATTGGGATTAACATCGCTCCACCATCGACAATTTTGCGAACTTACTGTACCACTAGACGTAAACGTTGCTTCGTCAGAGAACAATACTTGTCGTGTCATAAATCTATTATCTTTCAATTCTCCTTGGATACGAGCACAAAATTCGAACCTTCTTTCAACATCTCTTTCTTTTAAAGTATGGGTAAATTGGGGTTTGTATGGTTTCAATTTATTTGATTTTAAAATTCGTGCAATTGTATTTTTACTTACATTTAATAAAGTGGATCTTTTTCGAAGGGAATATTTTGGATTTTCCAGGGCCGATAGCATCAAATCAGTTTCAATATCTGTATTTCAAATCCATGCCTGATGTTCCTTTCTAAATTCATTTTCAACACTTCCAGAACTCTTGAATTTATTTATTACATATCTGACACTTGTGAAATGTATTATTTTATCGGGGTGTCGATTATTAAAAATTTCTGCTGCTTCCCCAAAATGTTTTATAATTTTCTCCAATAATAAGAACAATTTCAATTTTATCGTCAATACTCAGTTTTACTGGCATTTCTCTAATTATTGCACACGCACACTGATGTAACATTGACATTTGTTGACAGTTATTAGATATTCCAATGCACTCTATCAAGAACGTGTGTAAAAAACACAATCAGGCGCTTATTATACACGGAATCTTACGCTGTTTCATACTGCACATTACTCTAACAATTACTGACGTGTTTATTGAAATATCTTTTAATTTTAATCTACAAGTGGGCATAATTTTTTGCTATTTAATAACAATTTCAATGAACATTTTGCTCTCCACTACAGTTTGAACGTATTTTACTCTCACTCCAAATCATGATTTTGATTTTCTCTGTATTCCAGACAATGTTTTAACAATTTTGTGCTTAATTATGGATTTTTATCAAGAATATTTTTTTTTGTGAAATGTAAGATACACTTTTTCTCCATTTGTATAAAACTTTTTGGGACACACTGTATAATACATACCGTAGCCGACATATTTTAATTTTAGTATAGCGATCTTATACCATGCATAAAGTGACCTTGTAATACGCGTCGATGCCAATGTTGAAACGATATTGGGAATTAGGCATGTGGTGGGAGACATGGCTATATGTCTGTTTCTATTTTAAAGCGGCGCGCTCTTTCCTACTCTCTGCTTTCTCACAATACAATTAAATTTTGACGATTACAGTATGTAATATCTGAGGGAGGAGTGAATAGAATTGTGAATGTTCTTTTTTTTTTGCTGATACATCGGCTTTATACCTTTTCGGCCGCATGTTTTATAAAATCTTTCGGATTATTTATCACGCAAAAAGTTTATGTACAACGCTTCTTATTCATTTACTCGCTCAAGTACATACTATATACACAGGTATTATATAAACGCATAGCGTGTCTATTAGTTTTCTGCCGAGTTCCGAGTTTGCGGTAAGCTAATGAACGGTCGATTGTTCATTTGATGTACACTGGCCGACTTATTTAATGTCGTCGTCTACAGCGCAGTGACTATTAAAACTACTTACCATTTTGCACAGGTGCGCGTTCGGCTGGCGTCGGCTGTTCCAGGTAAATGATTTATTGGTGTATACAGTTGTAAAATGCTTCCAATTATGCATATTAGGTAGAAAAAATGGATTATTCAATATTACAAGTAAACGTTGTATATAGCGGTTTGAACGTGTTTTGAATTGAAATATCTCCTTCATAACTTGGACCCAATTGACTCTTAAAACTCATATAGAAATAAATAAAGTGTGGTATTCATGGTAAATTTGTGTATTAATTGTTTTAAAAGCGTAGGATATAGGAAACATCAGAGGAAGACTTCATAAAACTATAGCTTCAACAAATATTAGCTATTGTAAGCATTTATAAATTACTATTTTCTTAAATGGAGACTTTAATAATATTTAATTATTAGCATTTACTATTGCAGGATCCACCTACGTGTAACTAACGCTATAAAATTGGTATTCATAAAAAAATTAAAACTACGTTTAGTCTAGTTATATTATTTATTTAAGTAAACATGCTAATTCCAAATATAAACAATATAAAATCTAATTACGTAATTGTCATTAAATATATAAACATATGCAAACAAAAAATGGTAATGTAAACTGTAACCAAGAAAGAAACGCATTCTGCAAAAATAAATATGCACTCTAAAAAAAAAAAAACAAATTTTGAGAAATATATAAACAAAACAATATATCCATAAATTAATAAAAAATAATTCTAAATGAAATGATTTACACCCTAATTGTAATAAATAACAATTTTAATAAAGTATAAATTATCACATGAAAATCAAGCTTTTTTTTGAAATTTTAATACGCAAATTATAAATTCATTACTTTTATATTTGAATGAATCCATTCTCAAAAAAATTAAATTGTACTCATATTTAATTATACTTTGTTCTAATTTTATTAATAATTTTGTGTTGCAAGTATTTCCCTCTAGTTCTGAAATTAGGAATATTAGGAGTATATAGTTTTGTTAATCATTTAAATTCATTCCTCACATAAATATTTAAAAAAAAAAGTTTTTACAGAATTGTTGCTCTGCCACATAAGTATATCAGCTCATTATTCAGTAAAATTTTACTAGTTGGATTACAATGAGGATTCATACTAATTATGGCAAGCGGCTAAGTTTTATAATTGCCCCAGATTGAAATGTATATAATTAATGAATTTATAATTTGCCTATTGACATTTCAAAGGAAAGCTTTATTCTTAGTAATGTGTTAATAGTTTATGTAGTATACTAAATTTCCGTTTAATATAATTGCTCTATAAATAGCAACATTTAACAAAAAATCTAACAAAGGATATGTGTGATTTTCTTAGGAACACGCATTTTACGATGTTTCTTAGCTGTGGGTAATTATAATAATAATATTTGCTGAAACTAAAGGTAATGAACTTATGAAGTATTACTCTTTTGTTTTCTAATACATTTCCTATTTTAAAAAATAAATTATATACAAATAAAGTAAATAAAATTTAATAGAAATAACCCAGCAATTAATATAACTTGATTTCTTATTTATACATTCACTTGATTATTTTTAAACATAAAATAAGAGCTTTAGTTTTAAAAGTCACTTGATCTCAAGCTGTAAAACAGATATTTCAATTCAAACTGGGTTCAAACCACAATATTAGAGGTTTCCTTTCGATGTCATATAATCTTAGATCTACCTAATTTGCATAATTGCGAAGCGTTTTACAACTGTATACCCCAATAAATCATTTATCTGGAACAGCCGACGCCAGCCGAACGCGCACCTGTGCAAATGGTAAGTAGTTTTGATAGTCACTACGCTGTAGACGACGACATTAAATAAGTCGGCCAGTGTACCTAATCGAGTGCAAGAATCGCTCGTTAAGCACATAGATATACAAAATAGTATTTACTGAGAATGTGCATAGAGGTAGAGCATACAAAAATGCACGGACACAATTTACATATTTGTTACAAAACTAAAAACGAAGAAGAAAAAAGAATACCAACTTCAATATAACATTTTCAGAGATAAATGTAAGAACAGAAGCAATAAAATTTGCTGGAACGAAACTTGAAGAACATACAATGCAACAACTAAATCTATATAACATATTAACAAAATGAAATATCTTGCAATTCAATAACAAAATAACTTTTTGCATTTAACTTTCATTTTCTTGAAGTGCTGTTGCAATTAATGTTAATAACATTAATAACATTAATTTTTTAACATTCGATGTTAAAAAGATGCCAAAAACTATTATTTATACTTGCATAGTGGGTAAAAGTATTTTTACATTCTTATTATTAAATAATCGGGTATAGTTATCTGAAATCTTATTTAAAAAAATACCCTAATCTACAGTCAGCAGATGGAGATTAGTACCATTGCATTTTAAAAACTGAACCTATTATGTCTATGTCAAGGGTTGTTTTATGACAATTTTTCAAAATAATAATTGGCCGCCATAAATATAGCGGTGAATGCGTTTTTTTTTTCTAGTGAGAGGGTATTATGTATATTTTACATTACAAGTAATTGTGAACGTGAGCGTTCACGTAGGTACCATTTGCAGGGCACTTTTTCAATCTTCTATAATCTTATTTTAAAATGACAAAGAAATTTTAAGGTACGGCGGTATCTACTGCTGCCGAAAAGATATAAATTCTTATTACTATTTTTTATATCCTGTTATATCTATCTCTATTCTCTAAGGCCAACCATTTACAATCCCACAAAAATTGTATACCCAATTTTCCCTGACAGGTGAACATGGCGGATAGTTTTTTCCTTTGTTGTACCAAGGACATCGTAGGCAAATGTGTATAATGCGACCGTTGTCTTCGTCTGTTCAATATACCCACATATCTACGTAGCTCACACGTATGCCCTGAGAACACTGTGGTATATAGTACTATTGCAGTGTTTTTATACGTAATACGTATATTAAATAATATATAAACGAAAATATAGAATTTATCTTAAAATGTAATAATATTACATCATTTATTAGAAGGATATTTCATATTTCAATATTCTGTATACGTTTACGGCTCCATCTTGCGGCAAAAGGACAAAGGTGATGTTTTCTACGTAGGGGTATTTCAAATACTTCTTTGTACATGTAGTTGTAAAAGAAAGGCCAAGGTCCATTTTTCATTTTGCATAGGTTTTGGCATAACCACTGTACGATTTTATTTTCTTTTTTGTACATATGATGTATGTAACATCATTTACGGGCTCAAACTCCTACTTCGTATTTTTTATATTAGTTTAAAATTAAGTTTTAGTTTTATTTACTTTTCCAACAGTTTAACTTGAGGCTCAATAACTAGAAAATATTAACTTATTACTATATAATTTTACATGAATTTTTCCTTAATGCATCAACACGCTCCTGTGGATGAATACCACAGTGACCCTTAATCCAATAAAATTCAATAAGCTTAGACCTTATAGTTAATTCATTAATATCTACAATAATAGGATGTATACTCAAAGGGTGTTTCCGATGTTCTAAGCACTGTAATACACTGGCTGAATCGGACATAATGACTATATGTTTGGTATTCGTCAATGAATTGGTAGCAAACTTCAAGCCTTCCAGAATTGCTCATCAATCAAGCTTAAACTTCCTCTGTACCTGTACTAAGCATAATCTAGAACTGATCTTATATAGGCCTTATAAATATTCATAGAATCGCTAAAATCAGTACCGCATATTACCCTCATAATACTTCTCATTAGGTTAAGCGCATTTTCACATTTCCTCGAGATTTCGTTTATATGTCCAGTCCATTTGAGTTTATTATCAATGTGAAGATCTAGGTGTTTAACAGTAGACTAGCTGGCAAACATAAATTGTTCGAGTTTTATTTTGCCTGTAGGTAACTTTCTTGCCCTAGAGAACAACACAATATTAGTTTTGCCTAACTGCATGTTACTGTTTTGTAACCACGTATTCAGCTTTTTGGTCATCATTTGACATATTGGGGGTAAGCTCCTTTAGGACTTTGCTGCTCGTATAAAGACATATGTTATATGCGTGTTGTATGATGTATATTTGCTCCAAAAATAATTTATGCAAGTCGTAAGTGTATATATTAAAAAGTAGTGGACTTAAACTTGAGCCTTGCAAATGTCCTTGGAACAGCAATCTGGGCCAATTTTTTCATTAGTATTTGACCTAATATAAATCTTATTATTCCGATAAAGGTCAGTAATGCGTTCCGCAGCAGTACCGGGCAGACCTACATCAATTAGTTTATTTGTGAGGAGATTTAGATCAACATATCCGTACGCATTTTTGAGATCTAAAAATATAACACATGTTGTCTATTTTTGGAAGATTTAAGTTTATATCTGTAGTTAACTCGTCAAAGGCGTCATAGTGCATCTAGCTTTCCTAATCCGTATTGCCCATTTGCGAGAATGTTCGAGCTTCTAGCCACCATTCCAACCTATTTTTGAGAATGCGCTCGTATACTTTAACTATGCAAGGCGTTAGCGCTATAGGTCTGTAAGAATCGGGGTCGGTTGGATCCTTATGTGGTTTCAAAATGGGAACCACTAATACTTTATTTAGTAGCTCTATCTGTTCTCTCTTTAGCCATACATAATTATATATTTCTATCAAATATTCCTTAAACTTACACGGCAAGTGATCTAACATTGGGGAACTAATGTCATCGAAACCCGTGGCAGAGTTTTCTGTGCTATCTAAAACTGTATTCAGTTCTCTTATGGTAAAAGGTTGTAAAATAAAATGGTCTCTATTAGATGATTTGTGATGTACAAACTTATTACTGACTGAATTTGGGGTTATGTTGTGTAATATCCCATTTAAAGTATTATCATCTATTGAATTATACCCAACAGAAGTTCTTTTGAACTTTTTAATGTAGGTTCAAAATTCTGTAATTGGCATATCTTTTGTAATACTGTTGCACAGTTTCTTCCAGCTTTCCCTTTTTTTGTATTTCAATACCCGTTTAGAATAAGCCATTATTTCTTGATACTTATTGTAGTTAGTTAAGGACTGGTTTCTTCTGAAGTTTATTAAAGCGGCTTTTCTTCTCCGTACAATATCTGTACATTCGCTATGCCACCATGGTGGAGTGCTTTTCTTCTTAACAACAAAGGGCTGATTTATTTTAAAAACAGAGTCTGCAGCTTCTCTGATAGTACTAACGACAAAAATTCATTTACTTTCGGCAGTAGAAAGCAATGGAATATTCTTCATATTTATAAGTTGCGTGTATAAATACCAATTATCAGAACTAATTTTCCATCTACGCTTAGGATAAATAACATTCCTAGACTCACCACCACATTCGATTGAAATCAAAATAGGAAAATGATCTGAAGTATATGTATCATCTAGCACTGCCCAATTTGATCTAAGAGCTATTGTTGGTGAACAAAAATGGCAGACATTGCTTCACCGAAACGTCCAAGTCTTGTCGGGTTGCCGTTATTTAAAAGTACTAAGTCTAGACTATCCAAGACCTGGACCAATATGTTGCCCATAGTATCATTCTTAGAAGAGCCAAATGCACCGTGGTGCGCGTTGAAATCCACCACATATCATAATCGGAGATGGTAATTTGGAAAACAAGTTGTGGTATTAGTCTTGAGAAATTTTACATCGAGGAATACGATATATAGAACAAATTGAAAGTCTATAGTCTATCAGTTCAACACCACAAGTCATGAGGTTGTTGGGTATATATAAACTTTCAATATCTAACACCCGAAATCTAATGGATTTACGTATCAAAATAGCAAAACCCCCAAACCCATCAGCACGATCTTCCCTAATAACATTATACTTTTTGAATTGAACTTTTTGCTGTGGTTTATACCATGTTTCACACAAGACTACTATATCAATATTATACTTTAACATTATATATTCCAAGTTAATCCTTTTTGCAACTGCTGATTGAGTGTTCAATTGGATGATGCTTAACTCATTTATCTCCATTTATGGAGTTATATGAAACAGAAAAAAAATAACAAAAGGGGTAAATTAAAAGTCTGAGCAATCTGTTAGACACTCTTGTGAAACACTTAAATCGGAAGTCTCATCCTGTGAAAGGGCTGTATCAAAATCGCATTGCGTTTTCAGTTTTTTTTTTGCTATTCTTTTTAATCTCGCCTTTAGTGAATTAGTTTTTACGATACGAATGCTTTCAATTGAAATTGTAAGTAGTTCGTATAGATTTAGTTTTAAGTTTCTAGCTACAGCGACAACGTCCTGCTTTCCTTTAGTTTCTTGTAAAAACGAGCAGTAAGTATCATAACTAATTTGCTTGTCAACAAATATCTCTTTAAATTGTGGAAATAGTAGATTATCTGAAGGTAGGTCCTCCTGTTTAAGCTTTTTTTCGGTTTGCTGGTTTAATAAATATTTGTGCCGATGATTGTAATGCCTGTTTGCTTACGTTATCAACAGGTTTGTATGGATCGAGGATGACATTTATTTTATCTAATTCTGCCGGGGAAGTAGCCACTCTCATTTTTGATTGAGGTTTAACATTATGTGTTCCAGAGATTACAGTTTTGTCTACATCGCAATGCTTATTAGGGGAACTTAAAGCATTTATAACATCTGTATTTATTTCTAGTGAAAGGTTATTTTTCTTGTTTAAATTGTTTGGTGTTGCATGAACTTCTGCCGTAACTGTTATATCGTTTGAGTTGTTATATGTAGGACATTTACTAGCTATATGTCCCACCTTTTTGCAGATAAAGCATTTCATTTCGTCCGTAGACAGAAAAATTCTAAATGAAATATCATTATACGTAATTAACAGAGAGTTAGGTAAGTTTTCATCCGTTTCAAGATTGATATAAACCTGACGGCGGAAACTTAATATATGTTTGTAATCAGGGTTTCATTTTAAAGTAAAATTTGTAATAAACCTTTTGCTGAACTGTCAAGGTAAGTACATACTATTTAGATTTGATAATTCTTAATTTCCAACAATGGATCGATTATGTGTAATAGTTCTTAGTAAGCACAATCCTTACCAAGAAACAATAAATAATACAATAGTACAGAATAATGAATGGAATCAATTTAAATCATGATAGTTTAAACAATGGGAATTTGTACCGACGAATGCCGATCACTACTCTTCACGTTCTGTGTTTGTGTTGGTTATTGGGAGAGGAGGGTGTAAGTTGTGGCTGATTTCACAATACGAAAGGAAAAGTTCTACGCTATTTCTCCGCGTGAATTTCCCTAAAGAGACCCGTTTCTTTGCTAGTGCAATATTAAAATAAGTTCGTTCTTCGATGGACTGGTCGATGCCCGACTTTAAATTGTAGTTGTTTTTGTTTTGTGAGTGTGCAATGCTCCTACTGGATCAATAGTGTACTAGAAATATAAAATTACTCACACTTCTTGCTCAATAGTGACTGTGTATGCCAATTCAATTTCCATTGGTGTACATTCTATGTGAATTGATGAATCTTTTTTTCAGGTATCTCAAGTCATGAATACAAACAACCATGGTCATCAGAAATGGACTAATCGTAATCCCAAAGATAACAGTCGGGAGTTTGACAATGACTTTAATAGGGGGTAAGTTGTATTTATATGACAAAAATACTCCAAACTGTGGTACTGGAAATGCTGCAAACTTCTCTTAAACCCCTCACCACAAACTGCACTAAACTGGACGTACGTTTCAATAGCAAAGCTATCATCATCAGCAGAAACACTGAACTAAATAACTACACTAAAACTACCCTAATTTATACCTAAAAAAGGTCAAGGTACATTAATCACGGTCATGGCTGACTGCCGTCATGCTTAACTAGTCACTAATCCTAACTCCGTCTAATCTACTACTTATGCTTAATAAACCGTAAAGACCAGAATTTAAGGGTCCTAAATCTGAATTCATTAAAATATGTTTGTTTTTATATATTTCCATACCCTCATAACAATTTAATTGTACATAGTTGTTTACGTTTCTAACTAATTTTATATTGTCAACCTTATGGTTTTCTTCAAGCATATGTAGGGCTACACTAGATTTGTCAAACCTTCTAAATTTAAGATGAGCCAAATGCTCCTTGTAACGTGAGAGAGAAGATCAATTAAAACACGTTACAAGGAGCATTTGGCTCATCTTAAATTTAGAAGGTTTGACAAATCTAGTGTAGCCCTACATATGCTTGAAGAAAACCATAAGGTGACAATATAAAATTAGTTAGAAACGTAAAACAACTATGTACAATTAATTGTTATGAGGGTATGGAAATATATAAAACAAACATATTTTAATGAATTCAGATTTAGGACCCTTAAATTCTTGTCTTTACGGTTTATTAAGCATAAGTAGTAGATTAGACGGAGTTAGGATTATTGACTAGTTAAGCATGACGGCAGTCAGCCATGACCGTGATTAATGTACCTTGACCTTTTTTAGGTATAAATTAGGGTAGTTTTAGTGTAGTTATTTAGTTCAGTGTTTCTGCTGATGATGATAGCTTTGCTATTGAAACGTACGTCCAGTTTAGTGCAGTTTGTGGTGAGGGGTTTAAGAGAAGTTTGTTGTATTTATATAATTCACCAATTACATAATCCTTTATATTATGTATTGCCATCATTTACCTTTTTCAGAGAGTGCTCAGTTGGTAACAGTAATAGCCCAAACGAACCTCGGCCCGGCTCGCCCCAAGCGGATAACTTGACACAACGGAATATGATGGAATATTCTCAACGGAGAGGTATGGTATTCTGAGATTTTTTTAAATTTTTTTACATTCTTCTCTTCATTAGATGTTTCACGGTTAAAGATTGACGATGGGGGCGATCTGGTAATAAGATCATGTTATCTTTTCTTTTTCCAGAGATGCATGTTAGCCCCGTCCATTTTCAGCAACACTCGCCTCAATATTATCGGCATACCAGTGATGAAAGTATCAAGAGTGAGAGTCCCCCGAGAAAGAGGAGACGGTTGTCAAGGTCGAGTCACCACATTGAATTAAATGCACAGCCATCGTCCCCACCGAGGAGCTCGTCAAGACAAGATCAGTCGGCAACAACTCATCATACAATGCAGGTATGTTTTAGCTGTAGAAAAGTTGACTTTTTTTTTTGAAAAGTTGGTCTTTTATTCAATCATGGGAAAGGGTTATTTATTTTATTTTGATTGCTACTTGTTTCCTTCGCTGTTAGAGATGCAAAACAATACTTAAAATAGAAGTTGTAGTGTTCTACTCTAATTCTATCGAATTATATTTAGAGGATGCCGTCAACAAAATATATATTTGCATTTTTTAATGGGACGCCTCTGTATATATTTTTTATTTTGATATAATCCTTAATATTTCATCTTTAAATTAAGAATATATAATATTACATCAGACTATTTTTAATAATTAGCAAGTCATACAGACTGAAAACGTAAAAAAATTAACTAGTACAAATCCATACAAAATCATCTAATGTAGGTTTTTGATAAAAACTTGATTTGAATTTAAAGGAACTGCTCGAAGTGACCTCCATTGTTGCCTATGTATTAAGAATACAATTATTTTTTCATTCGTTTAGATTTTCTCTCTGAAAGTGTTAATATTTGCATTTGAATCGTAATTCGTTTTTTTGTCTTTAAGAAACCCAGTACAATACAATCTAGTAGAGTTGCAATTCAAAATTTTAAATCATAAATAAAAAATGCCATTATTTAAAAAAATTCCACAACCATATTGGCTTTCTTCCAGAGATTTTTTGAAAAGTGGACTCAGCTGTCGATAAAATGTTGTTAAAGAAGTTATGATCATTGTCTGAACTTGAAATAATTTATTGGAAGAATTAATGTGAAATTTTTCCTCTTCTGAAATTCAATGAACTCTTGGACCGGTTATATTTTATAGGCATATTTTTTTTTTTTCTAATTTGATGTGTTGTGGAACCGGTTTTTCTCTAACGCCCTCGCATTGCTTTCTAAATTTTCTATAATAAAATTATGGAATAAATTATTTAATTCATTAAACAAGTTAATAATTAAAAACATTGAATTTATCTTCCAAGTAGGATAACGTATTAAGATGTTGATCATTTACTCTGAATTGAGATTTTAATTTGTAAAAAAATGATATTATGATACGGTGGCAAACGTCATAAACTGCTATCCAACCAGAAGTGCTAATTCAAAAGTTTGAACTTATACTACATGATTTTTAATAAAAAGATTTCCTTCTGTTTTTAAATGTTCGATGGCGATCGTTATGTGTAATTTACGTACATTTTCTATCATATGGTCATTATCACACGACTTCTATCACACTGCGAATCAGCCTTACTTTGTAAAAAAAACGTCAAACATCAAAATAAAAGCTCGTTTCGGTTCTCAGTGCTGTCTAGATCCACATAGTTCTCGAATACCTGCAAGGCAAGTTATATATGACTTTTTTTGCCGGCTTATATAACAGATTCTATTACCGTTCACACAATCAGCTCTTTTATCAAAAGACTGTATCTACTTTACTAAATACAAATCTTTTCTTTTACTTGCCAAACAAAACAGTTCTTTTGAAACTTCTGGCCATTTGCTTAGAAAATTATATTGTTTTTCAGGGTACCTTACATTGATAAGATTTGTTATAATGTAGGGGGCTCCCTGAATGGTGCCGAACTCGATCCCCCCCGAGTGGGAGGGGGGACAACTTTGAAATCTTAAGTGGGAACCCCCATTTTGTATTGCAGATTCGGATTCTACGCCATCAAGTATGTAGTTTTTGTTTGAAACTGTCAGGGCAGAGAGTTCACGTGGACTTCCCTATTTCTTTATTCCTTTCTTCTTATCGCTATTCCAAAGTTTATTCTGTTGCGTTAAATTCTTAACACCTTTTGTTTCTTTATGCCAGTTTATTTTCATTGTTCTCGACCGATCGACCCAGTTTTTGATCGTATTTCCGTTTCCGTTTTTCTGTCGGACTGTTTTTGACTCGCGCTTTAGCACGGGATGTAAAGGAGGGAGTTGAAAGGCGTTCATAGGCAAGTCGGTTTGGTTCTCAACTAAGTTTATGTTTTTGGAGTTTAATTAGCCATTTTTGGGATTTGTGAACCGTAACCAAGTTTGAAGTATTCTTTCGATTTTGGATTATCGAATACTTCAATCGCTTTTGCGGATTAACTTACCTAGTGCGTAATTTATTTTTTTCCCTACACGACCACGTGCACCACATTTGTTTTTGCCTTTTCAAGATCTAAAGGTAACTTGATTTTAGTTTTTTTTCGGTTTCTCATTTTGGGTTGTGTTTTAATCATCTTAGGGTCTTAGTAATACCGTGGCTTTCTACTACCTGGCTTTAACAGACCGATTCTTAAATACTATTTTAAAATACTAACGTTTATCAGTGCCGGCTCAGTGAATTTTATTTTTCACAACATCACCACAAGCAGTCCACCTCGCTCAAGAGTAACCTTCAGAATTTAAGAGTTCTGGTAGAAATTTGGATCCTTCGGATAACTGCCCGGACTGATTCACACTGCGAGTCGAACGATCGAGCTGAATTTTTTTTCCAGCGACACCAGGTATTTGGTGGCATCACCTTTACAATCTGCTGGTCGAGGTTCAGGCCAGTGTTTTTCTTCATTTTCTTTCTTTAATTCAGGAATTATTTATCGATTATTTTGTTTTATTTTAAGTATTTTTAATGTAACCGTTTCACTTTATCGATAGAAATTGTTAAATTGTTATTGTATTTTCTTTGTCTAGCGTTAAGGCACGCTTTGGAATTTTAGTAAATTTATATTTTTATACTGGCCTTCAGCATTTAAAATTATTCCTTTTCTTTGTGCGCCTTCAAATAAGTTAGATTAAGGTTTTCTAAAATTTACTAAAAATTACAGGTTTCTATTTATAATATCAAAGTTGGCCATGACATTCGATGTAACCGGAAGTGCGACATAAATGAATTTTTTTTTTCTAAATAGATCATAGCTAACTATGCTTAATCCCAAAGTTTCAAAATCGAGATATCATTGCAAAGTCAAAAACTTTTAAACTGGTTCCGTGAATCACCCTGTATAAGTAAATAATATGTAAATTTGTCTTCAGAAAATTCTTAAGCATTAAGAATAAGTATCAACTAACCGCTTTAAAACATTTATCATAACAATTTTTTTTTTGGTTTTACAACTCTTAATTCAAAGAATCACAATCGCTATAAATTTCCCGTGTCCTGTTTACTGTAGAGTTTAACATCCCTTGGGTGTGACTTGATCTCCACAAAAATTAAAATAATTCTTATCTTCCGACATTATTTGTGTTTGATATGATAACCTTACCTAAACATCAAACCTTGTTCATTCTGTATAGCCTTTAGTTTTAAGGTGAAGAAAGCGACAACAAAATCAAGAAAACTAAACACTAACCCTAAGATACAGATACCTAAAATATTACTCCTAGTTCTAATCAAAAATGAATGTTACTTAATACTAATACAAACGTAAAAAATACTATCACAATATGTTACTCCCAAAGAGTCATTACCCTTCTGGCATTCATGGTCTCATTAAAATTATACTCGCTGCAAACAAATCTAGGACATTAGAGTATAATATTTGCATTCTGTTTTTAGAGAAAAAGGCAATACTTGTATATTAGTGCAAAAATTGTTGTCTTTAACTTAAAAATCTGCATTTTTCAATAATTTATAAGCAAAGCAGAAGAATAGTGCATCTATCTCATAGATACACAATTTTTTATAAGAAATAATATTTATAGAATAAACCGACTAGTCCTGCGTTTAATTCAAAAGAAAATTTATTCTAATCTACAATTATTCATTCGATATATCCATAATGGCATTTAAACTTTGCTACTCTTAGCCTAACCGTTTTAGTCCTACCCATATCCACTTTTTTGTATATGAAGCAATACGTTCTTTAAGACCTGATTAGTAATTGTTGGTGCTACAGAATATTTTATTGGAGTTATACAATAATTTATATACTATAACCGTCTTAAAACTAATAGCACCTAAAAATGTAACGGCTAATTAATTTATTTAATTAATAGGTACCGGAAATGCCGGAAACAGGAAATACTGCTCAAAAGAAGCTAAATCCCAGCAAGACCGCAACCCCAGATGCGGGAGCTAAATACGAAATCTCGGTTGCTGCGTTAGTTGCTGCTATTCTATCAAGTAACGACAAAATAGAAAACTATCACGTGTTCACTAATTTAAAGGAAGCATATCCATTCGATGATGTGGTGGCAAAAGTATTTTTCAAGGGAGAAAATACTCCCTACGCATTTGCCATGCAATTAAAGCATAAAAGTCAAGGCGAAACGCTTGATGTGGAAAAGTATCGGACGGGTTATAATAAGATATCCAATGCCGGAGGATTTAAAACTATAGGAAAGATTGGTATTGCCAACATCCAGTTTTCTTATCTTTGCATCAATAAAGTACAAAAAGCACTTCACTATACACTAAAGCAGCATAATCCCACGGATGATTCGTGGAGATCGGCACTTTCTTTTTCAAACTGTCATAAATTGGCGCTAAATACGAACAACACGGAAACGGATAAAGACTTCTTGAACCATTTCCACTTATACTTGCACCAACCAAATAATGATAAAATCAAAGAAAATATAGAAACCCTTTGCAAAGTAAAGGATGTAAGCGGTATTTTGAATTTTATTGATAGATATTTTGAGAAAGACGTATTGTGGAAAAGGGGACTGCAAAAAGAAGTGTTTGATACGGAATTATTAAGACTCCGTCTCGCAGATAACATGTTACTACCTCCGGCAGATATTATCCAAATTCATGAACCACAAAGTGCAATGTGGCATAAATTGACATTACAACATGATGTCACAATCGTCACGGCTGAAATGAATATGGAAAAGAGTTTATACGGATCTTGCGCACAGGCACTGAATCGCCTCTTCAATAATAGCTTTAACTGGGACACTTACAAAACAAATCCTTTGGATTCCCGTATCGTCGAGGAGTTCAAAAATCTTTTTGCAGCAAACACATCCGATAAAGTAAGGCACTGGATTGATCCACCCACAACACTAAAATCTCTAATTATAGAGTTATGGAAATCTGGCGAGATACCTCTCATATTGAGAAGCGATGACAATCTACCTGCGTTGAAGGAGTACGCACATTTGAGGAAAAGTTATATTATAGTAACAGAAAATGCAGCTACTAAACGGGACGAATGTGAAAGCTACCAGCTGAGTGTTTTTACGCATGTAAGTGACATTAAAGGCTTAGATGTGCGGGATGAACTCCTAAAAGCCATTTTTATCTCCCTTCAAGGCCGAACACCTATCACCCTTCACAGTATTACAGATTGTCATGAGGAATTCGCTACAGCTTTATCATGTTCCCACATAATACACTTAATGAAATCCAGGACGGCGTATTTGAGTAAGGAATGTTTAAATGGCGACCACAACTTATTATTCCTGATTGAAGATCCGAACTCTACCGCAGAATACAATATAAATAGCATTACTAGGGCATTAGGAAGTAATATTTCAATTTGGTGTCGGCAAGAAGACATCGCCAAATATTATAAACAGATAGAAGACAATCCAAACTTCAAAAACTATGAAATCTATCACTGTCTCGCATCATCGAGATACGAAAATTTGAGTTTACTGAAAGGAAACAAATCACTGGTACGAGACTTCTTTATGGACCAAGATGGAGAAAGTGTCTACGTGCTAGAGAATGAACCGGTCCCTATTGTTGGATCCACTTTAAAGAATATTCAACCAAAGTATATGCCTAGATTTTTGTGCAATGCTCTTGTATCCAAATCCATATTTGATTCGCAAACAAAAGGTATTTATTTTTTCTTCTGGAAATTTTAATTACTTAAAGGAAAATATACAACAATATTTGATGGAAGCGCCTGACGATATAAAGTTTGATAACAAAAACACTTTTTTTAAGGTGAAGGATGAGGACGTAGATAAACATTGGCAAAAAGCATCAGATTTAAAGTACCCGTTGCTCCATATTCATGTTGAGGACAAGGATATGTACTTACGTAGATGCAAGGATTGGGCAGGCTTAAGTGAACACATATTATTCAATAGGCGCAAAATATTAGAAGAAAATATTCTAAAAGAAGTAACAGACGGAATAACTATTTTAACAGGCGAAGCAGGTATAGGGAAGTCATCGTTGCTTCAATCAATATACAAAAACCACGCCATGGAGAAGTATATTTTGTTTTACAATTTGGTTGATTACGGATGCATCTTAGGAAAAGAAAAGTTGGTACCGACTAATATTTTATTAGATTTCCTGTTGGAACGGTCAATGAACAAACGGTATAAGGAGTTTCTATCCGCGTTATTTAGAAAAAAGGATAGAGTATTGATACTTCTAGATTCATTCGACGAAGTGTTGCCTATTTACAAAGAAAATGTTTTACAATTTATACAAAATTTAGCTGAAAGCACTGTACAAATCATTATTGCTTCTAGAACAATAGCTAACTATATCTTCATGAGCAATTTTGAGACTCGGATTTTAAAGGTAGATTACTTGAAAGCGGATGACTATAGAGAATACATTCAAATTTGCAGTCTTAATGCAAACGTGTTAGCCACTGTCCCAGATGAATTCTTACAAAATCCTTTATACCTAAATTTTTTGAAGACTATTTCTGAAAGTAACATTAGTTTGGAACACTTTAGCAAATTAGTTTATTCAAAAGCGTCATGAAATAAAGATGGAACAATACTTCCAAAGATATTTCTCCATCCAGCTTATATCCAACAAAGAGTATTATCTAAACCCCGTTCGAGAACTACATTTCCACTTAGCACTAATGAGGATACTTGGTACGAATGTAGCGAAAAAATTGCTTAAATTGGAAAACAAAATCGAATTGACGCATGAACTCAAATTGGGGTCGTGCTATCTATTAACGAAGAAGGGTACCCTACATTTGTGCATGAGACATTCGCAGAGTATCTGACTGCTGATTGGATAGTCAGAAATCAAACGAGAAACATTGCTAAGAAAATCTACCAAGAACTAAAAAAACAGGAGAAGTTGTATATCCTAGATATCCTTTGCGAACATTTAGAACTACACAAAGCTCTCTTGACACTAAATTTTAAACAAATAGAAATATATGCCAAAGATCGCTCACATTTAACAAGAACTGATGCTCTTGGCAGAACGGCTATTCATATTGCCGCTGCAAAACAACCATATCCGCTTTACATCGCTCTAGAAATTATTATTTACAATATGCGCAATTTCAAAATGGATTTTACTCACTCTGATGCTCTTATGCAGTGGGATTGGGTACAACACTTGTATCGAACAAGTATTATAACGTATACGGTGTTTGTAAATGCTTCAACGTCAGTGTGGGAAGCATGTGTGAGCTCCATAGCACAAAGCGCAAAGAACGGCAACAACTATATAAGTCTCTTTAGCGTTAATGAAATAACGGAACTGTATAGAGTAGCCATAAGAACAAATAACATACAGATAATGCGTGATTTGCTTTTCATTGAAGACCTCAAATATAGTAGCGTGTCCCAAGCCTTAGATGTGGATACGTTGCATTTAAGAAATATCAGAGAATTTACTGCATTACACGTCGCCTGTATATACGGCAATGTGGAAGCACTAAGAAAATTGATAAAACGAAAGAATGTAAACGTTACTGACGAGTTTGGTTGCACACCGCTGCACTATAGCATTATGAATCCGCCAGAAGTGTGTACGAATATGACGAACATATTGTTAGAAAGGGGTTCGAAGGTGGATATCGCAAATTGTTGCTCCAGAACAGCTCTTGATATCGCCGTTATTTTGGGAAATGTACATATCCTGGAATTATTGTTACAAAAATATGTTTGCATCAAAAATTCGAAAGAAGGTATGTTGAAGCTAATATTCCTTGTAATTGAGGAAGTTGGGAATTTAGAGAATGCCGCTACGGAATTTAAATATGCTTCTATTAAAAGACATTTGGAAACTATTGAGCTTCTTTTAGGAAAAGGCGCTGACGTCAGTGGCAGAGACGCAGATGGTAAAACAGCCCTAATGTTCGCTTCTAAATACGGTAGCTTAGATATCATAAAGATACTATTGAAAAAAGGTGCCAACGTTAACGATGCAACTACAGATGGTGAAACACCGCTTATGTTCGCTTCTCAATACGGCAGATTAGATAACGTAAATATACTATTGGAAAAAGGTGCCAACGTTGACGATGCAACTACAGATGGCAAAACATCGCTTATGTGCGCTGCTGCAATGGGTGAACCTACATTCGTAAATGTAGTATTGGAAAAAGCTGCCAAAATTAACGGCGCAAAAATAGATGACACAACACCGCTTTGGAAAGTTCCTCAATGCGACATATTAGATCTCACAAAGATACTATTGCAAAAAGCTGCCAACGTTAACGGCGCAAAAACACATGACACATACCGCTTTGGTTAGTTTCTCAATGCGACAGATTAGATGTCACAAAGATACTATTGGAAAAAGGTGCCAACGTTAACCAGGCAACAACAACTGGTACAACATCGCTTATGTTAGCTTCTCGACACGGTGAATTAGATGTCGTAAAGATACTATTGGAAAAAGGTGCCAACGTTGACGGCGCAACAACAGAAGGTATAACATCGCTTATGTACGCTAGTAAAATGGGTGAATTAGATATCGTAAAGATACTATTGGAAAAAGGTGCCAACGTTAACCAGGCAACAACAACTGGTACAACATCGCTTATGTTAGCTTCTCGACACGGTGAATTAGATGTCGTAAAGATACTATTGGAAAAAGGTGCCAACGTTGACGGCGCAACAACAGATGGCAGAACATCGCTTATGGGCGCTGCTGCAGCAGGTAAATTAGATATCGTTAATATACTATTGGAAAAAGGTGCCAACGTTAACCAGGCAACAACAACTGGTACAACATCGCTTATGTTAGCTTCTCGACACGGTGAATTAGATGTCGTAAAGATACTATTGGAAAAAGGTGCCAACGTTGACGGCGCAACAACAGATGGCAGAACATCGCTTATGTCAGCTTCTCGACACGGTGAATTAGATGTCGTAAAGATACTATTGGAAAAAGGTGCCAACGTTGACGGCGCAACAACAGATGGCATAACATCGCTTATATTAGCTTCTAAATACGGCAGATTAGATATCGTAAATATACTATTGGAAAAAGGTGCCAACGTTAACGGCGCAACAACAGATGGCAGAACATCGCTTATGGGCGCTGCTGCAGCAGGTAAATTAGATATCGTTAATGTACTATTGGAAAAAGGTGCCAACGTTAACGGCGCAACAACAGATGGCAGAACATCGCTTATGGGCGCTGCTGCAGCAGATAAATTAGATATCGTTAATATACTATTGGAAAAAGGTGCCAACGTTGACGGCGCAACAACAGATGGCAGAACATCGCTTATGGACGCTGCTGAATGGGTGAATTAGATATCGTAAAGATACTATTGGAAAAAGGTGCCAACGTTGACGGCGCAACAACAGATGGCAGAACATCGCTTATGGGCGCTGCTGCAGCAGGTAAATTAGATATCGTTAATATACTATTGGAAAAAGGTGCCAACGTTAACCAGGCAACAACAACTGGTACAACATCGCTTATGTCAGCTTCTCGACACGGTGAATTAGATGTCGTAAAGATACTATTGGAAAAAGGTGCCAACGTTGACGGCGCAACAACAAATGGCATAACATCGCTTATGGGCGCTGCTGCAGCAGGTAAATTAGATATCGTTAATATACTATTGGAAAAAGGTGCCAATGTTAACCAGGCAACAACAACTGGTACAACATCGCTTATGTTAGCTTCTCGACACGGTGAATTAGATGTCGTAAAGATACTATTGGAAAAAGGTGCCAACGTTGACGGCGCAACAACAGATGGCAGAACATCGCTTATGGGCGCTGCTGCAGCAGGTAAATTAGATATCGTTAATATACTATTGGAAAAAGGTGCCAACGTTAACGGCGCAACAACAGATGGCGAAACATCGCTTATGTGCGCTGCTGCAGCAGGTAAATTAGATATCGTAAATATACTATTGGAAAAAGGTGCCAACGTTGACGGCGCAACAACAGATGGCGAAACATCGCTTATGTGCGCTGCTGCAGCAGGTAAATTAGATATCGTTAATATACTATTGGAAAAAGGTGCCAACGTTGACGGCGCAACAACAGATGGCATAACATCGCTTATCTTAGCTTCTCAATACGGCAGATTAGATATCGTAAAAATACTATTGGAAAAAGGTGCCAACGTTAACGGCGCAACAACAGATGGCAGAACATCGCTTATGGGCGCTGCTGCAGCAGGTAAATTAGATATCGTTAATGTACTATTGGAAAAGGTGCCAACGTTAACGGCGCAACAACAGATGGCAGAACATCGCTTATGGGCGCTGCTGCAGCAGGTAAATTAGATATCGTTAATATACTATTGGAAAAAGGTGCCAACGTTGACGGCGCAACAACAGATGGCAGAACATCGCTTATGGACGCTGCTGAATGGGGTGAATTAGATATCGTAAAGATACTATTGGAAAAAGGTGCCAACGTTGACGGCGCAACAACAGATGGCAGAACATCGCTTATGGGCGCTGCTGCAGCAGGTAAATTAGATATCGTTAATGTACTATTGGAAAAAGGTGCCAACGTTGACGGCGCAGCAACAAAAGGCATAACATCGCTTATGGGCGCTGCTGCAGCAGGTAAATTAGATATCGTTAATATACTATTGGAAAAAGGTGCCAACGTTAACCAGGCAACAACAACTGGTACAACATCGCTTATGTTAGCTTCTCGACACGGTGAATTAGATGTCGTAAAGATACTATTGGAAAAAGGTGCCAACGTTGACGGCGCAACAACAGATGGCAGAACATCGCTTATGGGCGCTGCTGCAGCAGGTAAATTAGATATCGTTAATATACTATAGGAAAAAGGTGCCAACGTTAATGGCGCAACAACAGATGGCGAAACATCGCTTATGTGCGCTGCTGCAGCAGGTAAATTAGATATCGTAAATATACTATTGCAAAAAGGTGCCAACGTTGACGGCGCAACAACAGATGGCGAAACATCGCTTATGTGGGCTGCTGCAGCAGGTAAATTAGATATCGTTAATATACTATTGGAAAAAGGTGCCAACGTTAATGGCGCAACAACAGATGGCAGAACATCGCTTATGGGCGCTGCTGCAGCAGATAAATTAGATATCGTTAATATACTATTGGAAAAAGGTGCCAACGTTAACCAGGCAACAACAGATGGTAAAACACCGCTTAGGTTCGCATATGAACGAGGTGACATAGACGTTATCAAGGTGCTGCTAAGATTTGGTGCTAGCACCACGCCATCTCGGTCGTCTAGAAAAAGCGTGTCTCCCTTTGTGGCCATGACGAGTACTTAGAATATAAAATAAATGAGACGGAATTGAACACAGGCTCGCGTAATAGTTAAACTTTAGAAAGTTTTAGAATCGACCGTCGGAAAGTATGCTATTCGTTTATAAACTCACATGCCAACTAATTTTTATGAATGGAAGAGAGAAACAGTGTGGAAGTTGCACCATTTCATAATTGGTAGTATATCTGTAACTCACATTTATCCCAAGCGTTGAACATCCACGGATGGACGAAAGAAATTGACGTCATCTCTCTACTAAGAACTGAATTAATTTCAGAACACGCCAGCACAAAATGAACATCGCAGAAGTCGTATTAACTTACCAAAGTACCGTTTATATCGAAAATATAATTCGCGGCTGCTCATAAGCAATGCAGTATTTGGACTTATCTACCGTGTGAAAGGCATCAACGTATATCAAGTCAGCTCCTGAGTTATCGAATGTCCAGAATTATCTGAATACTGCGGTAGTTAAACCAACTAATTCAACTTTGAGTAACGCCGGAACTAAGAGTGCGTATTTTTGAGAATTATCTCGACCCGACTCGGCATGGTCTGTCTCGCTTGTGAGCTCGGCTGATGATCCAAGATAATGGGTGGACCTGGATGGGTCCACCCATTATCTTGTCAGCCCCTGGCATATCATATTCATCGGTTGTCCTTCAAAGATTTATTCTTTGAGAAGATCGCTTTAATATAAGGAAAATATTTTGTTTTTGTAGCAACTAGTACTGGTAAACATGTTAATTCAACAATAAAGTTGAATAGACAATTTATATACTTAATGTTTATGCATTTGAATAGCATTTTTTTATAAACATTTCTTACTACGAATTTGTATGTGTCATGTTTTCCAAAAGCTGAAGCTTCTTACAAAACTTTTATAAGGTAGGAAACCATTTACGTATTCTCTAGTGTTTTTCAATCTAGCCTCATCACTGACCTGTCGTTCAGCGCTGTCACTGCCGCCAGATGCTTTCCTTTTTCCAAATTTACCCCCGCTGAGGTGATTTTGCGCCTGGGTCCTGATGGACTGCCTAACTTTCTAATACGTGACTGTGCGCCTGTATTATGTGAGCCTCTCACCCTTATATTTAACTTATCGTTTTCGACCTCAATTTTTCCTGACTACTATTGCTCCAATCTTTAAAAAAGGTGACCGTTCTAACATCGATAATTACCGTCCCATTAGTATATTATCCTCCTGCGCTAAAGTTTACGAACATGTGCTTTACTCCCTACTGTATATATAACTACCTCAAGTCGTACATATCAGACAATCAGCATGGCTTTATGTCTGGTCGTTCTACTCTAACCAATCTGATTTCTCTTACACAGTTCTTGATGAGTGACGGCCTTGAACATCGACAACAGGCCGATGTCATCTGTACGAATTTTGAAAAGCTTTCGACAGCCTTGATCATGGCTTGCCTGTGGCCAAGCTTTCTGTTTTGGAGTTCCCTTCATTTCTTACCAATCTAATTGCCTCCTACTTTGATAACAGAACGTGTTTTGTTTCTTATAATGGTCACTATTCCAAGTGCTTCCTCGCCTCTTCAGGGGTGCTCCAGCATTCTAAACTAGGTCCCCTGCTTTTCTGTGTTTAAGTTAATGATCCTTTGTCCCAAGTTAATTTTAATGTTGTGACATATGCTGATGACTTAATTCTTTTTCTAATATTTCATCTCCTGAAGACTCGATTGCTCTTCCATCTAACTTGGATGTTATAAACGATTGGTGTAGATCCAATAAACTATGCTTAAACATTGAAAGATGTACAGTCGTGTCTTATTTTAAAAATAATAATCCCATTATTTTTTAATACTCGGTTGATCAGATTAATATAGCCCGCCAAACCTGTGTTGAAGATTTGGGGATTATTTTTGACTCCCAATTACAATTTTCTAATCATATTAATTTGATTTGCAAATCCACCTTTCTCTCATTTGGTTTTTTAATTCGTTCTTGCAGACAATTCACGAACCTTTCTCTACTGTAAAGGCTATATTATTCGTTTGTTCGTACTAAGTTGAAGTGTGCCTCGTTGGTGCGGTATCCGCATTATATTTACCATAATCTTGCTATTGGAAGAGTTCAAAAGCCATTCTTGGGATACTTGGATTTTAGATCTACTGGCACATATCCCCTTTATGGTTGCGACTATCATATCTTGCTCAATAAATTTAACTTTCAACCTTTATCTGCTAGGAGGGATTTCATAGGCCCAAAATTTTTGGTTAGATTATTTAATGATTGAATTGACTGCCCGAACCTTCTGTCTCGTATATCTTTTCTCTAGTTCTAGTCATTCGAATGATACGTTTTCGATTCCTCTCGCTCGAAGCAAAACTTTACTTAAAGCGCCACTTACTTATCTTTTGTATCTTGATCCCTTTCATGTTTCCTGAGTCTCCTTTCTTTGTATTCCTTAAAAATCTATTAATTTTAATTATTTTTAGATTGTATTTTTTACATTATCTTGGATTTATTTTTATATGTATTGTAATGATATTAACACGTTAGCCGCCGTGTGAAGCACGTGTACTTCGCAGCACTCATTCCGCACTCAAGTGCATCGCATGTAGCATTTCACTTTAAGCTGTGCTGCACACATTTGCCTCGCATTTCAATGGCAATGCTATAAGAAATAAAAGTAGCCGGCCTAAGTGAACAAATAAATGTAGTTGGCTCGGCTTCAGCTGTAATACTTGCTGAACAATAATGTGTATAACTATACCTTCGTTTCTATCATTATTGCCCTTATAATGTTTGCTGTGTCATTTCGTATTTTGCTAAAATGGTAAATAAACGCAGAAAATTCGGAATCAAAAATTTAATTTCTCGTTAAAAAATAAGCAAAAAGAGAAAGTAGATTATATAAAATAAAAAAATAATATTTACTTTTTCACCAAAAAACTGAAGACCATTTTATAACACGGAAAAGAGATTTTTATAATGTGCAATTATGGGCCGAAGTAAAGCAAGCAATAGAATAAAATTTATTACACTGAATACACTTACAACGTGACATGGTAGCCTTGGAGGTAGCATATGATCTTCCATACTCTCCAGACATATTTTTTGTAGCAAACTACGCATCTACGGCGATTCTTGGTTCTGTTGCAGATGTTTTTTCCTTTGGAGTTATTTGAAGTAAGTCTTTAGCAATTTCTTCTTTAAATTGAGTAATACTGATATTTTTACCAGTTACTCGTTTGTACAATATAAATGCATTCACAATTACTGAACACAACATGTTTTCTATAGCTAATTTGCAATATCATTTGATCTGAAATAGCAATAAAACTTTTATTTTGATTATAGTCTTTGATAACTTCCGGCTTTTGTTTTTCAATTTAATTTTTGGATTTTACAGTAACTATGTTTGTATGCTTTGTAGGTAGCATCAATACTTCACGTTTGTCGCACCACTTGAAGATTACCACTCCAGAGTTGCTCTCCTTAGCAATAACTTCACATTTTTTTAAATTTTTCCCTTACGATTTTCTCTCAACGTACCCACAAGGTGAGTGTGCCTGTTCAACAGTTTGTGGGCAAGTTCGATACTGGTATAGTAATTATCCACAAATATCGCCCTCTGTCCAAAAAAATTTTGCAAAGACCCATAACAATGGATGTTGGCACGTTATCAGTCAAGTTATTTTTTTCTGTTCCACAATAAAATTTTAAAATTATATGTATAATCTTCTTCATTGCATATTTCGAAAAAGTTTGGTTCCAAATTTGTGTCCTTTATTTTTTACGTACTGTAGAAAAGCCAGTCGTCCTCGAAACGGCACCAAAGTTTCATTCACACAAACATTATAAGAAGGTGTTACAGACTCTTGAAATTTTGGACCTATATAATCTACGAAAAGTTTGATTTTGTAAAGTCTGTTGGAAATATCCGCATTTTCATTGTTAGAGAAATGTCAGTTGCTCAAAACAAGTTCAAATCGATTACGGGACAGGACATAACAGATTTTACTTAGTTAGAATAAAGGTCGTTATTAGACTAATAGCATACCAACTTGGGTATTCGAACTAATCCAATCTAGATCTGCAAACCTAAAAATATTTTCATTCTTGAATATTGGTGTCTTTCCAATTTTGAATTCGTGCTCCAGGTAAATTTAATTTCGCGGCCTTTTGAGCAGCGTATTTGTTAGTCTCTTGTACCATTAGATTTAGAAGGCCTTCGTCCACAAATAACAAAAAGAAATCGATAGGTTGTTTATTTTTCATATCTTGAATGCTTTGACTTATTTTCAATGCATTCGTAAAAATAGGAAACTTTCTCAAATGGTCGCCTGTTACATCATTCCACTGCAGATTTTTGGATGTAGCAACTATTTCATCTTAAGAGGAATCACTATCCCACTGAAAACTTCTGATCACTTCTTCAATTGTTTCTTCAATATGAGTGGTAGCACGAGCCCCAGAATGCAATTGTTCGTCTCTTATTTCGCTTCCTTGAACAATACTGCCAATAGGTATTTGACGTGATGTACTAGGTTCAACACGAGTAACTGATGTTCTTTTAGCGCCTTTTCTTTCTTTTTTATCACAGGAGAATCAATAGAATCAGAAGATTCAGAAGAAACACTGCTTGGGTTGTAACTTTCTAAAGAACTGTTATTATTTTCTTCCTTAGTAAGCGGGCTTGTTCTTTCCATAATCCCCTCTTTTATTTCTTTTTTACACATTCGAACTTTACCTTATGAAGTATGAACATCAACTGATCGGGAACATTAGCGTTTACTGTCTACTTGTTTAGCAAATTTGCAAGTCTGTGCCTGCAGATGTGAGGCAAGTGTGCATCGCGTGGCCTCTGCATTTAACTTTTGGTCAACAAGCCTCGCGATGCACACTTGCCTCGCACTATAAAAGTGTTATTCAGAAAAAAAAAGGCTGCAGCATGTGATAATATCAAAGCATACTTATGACATTTATAACCTGTTTAAACGAAAAAAAAAAATGCGTGGCTCTAGAGATCGCAAAATTCTTACCATAACGGCGGTCAACGTGTTAATATTTTAGTCATTTAAATTATTGAATTTAACTGTAATGCCACAGGATTGTTTGACAGTCACAGATTCGGTCACTGTAACTCATCACACTTATGACTATATTGTAAATTTTATTTAGTATTATAGTGTAGCGCATTTTGTAATTTAAGAAAATTCGTTGGAAATTTAAAATTAGATTTTCGTATTAATTAATACCTTTTGAATTATTTTTAAAGAAATTTTAGTTGTTACTCACTAGTTATTAAACAAATTTAAAATTGATCTTCCGTTCCTTGAGAAAAAAAGACACATGAGAACACTGGATAGCGTCGATGAACAAATGAGTTCAGTTTTCGTAGATTGCTCTTAGAAAACAGATGATTATCGAGGTTTAAGTTCACATTTTTTGCCTAAAATAACAATTCCGTGAATAGTTTTGCATCAAAGTAATCGCAAAACAGTTTTTTTTTTTATATAAGAAGAGCATACTATAGCAGCAGATTTATAATATCGATGTTATATTTAAATAATTTCATAGTTTAAACTAAATTTCAAAATTCCAAAATGGCGAACTAACTAATCCCAAAAGATCTTTTTTTATTATCCCGTTTCTGGAAATTCCCATTTGTTTCGGTTACTTGAATTCAAGAACTTACCTAGTCCCTCTGAAGTTTAAGAAAATTATAAAAAAGGGATCCCTGAACTTTCTCCACTGATTTAGTGGTTAGATATGTTTATTTTCGTTAACAAACTTCATTGCTAGTCTAATTAGAAGCAATATTAATTTACACGTTTAAATATTCGGTAGGACTTACCCCTGCTATAGTAGTATTGATTAATCATTATTTTCATTGCGTTTTATTTATAAATATCGAATAACTGCCAACTAGTTTTCTTGAAATAGTAAATAAGATGTTTAGAGTTTAGAATAGTTTAAGTCCAGATCGTAACCAGTTAAATATAAAAAACTGTGGAACCGAAACGTATTTTTTAGTGTATTATAAAAATTGTAAAATAAACATTTACTGTAAGTTTTATATTGTGGTTAATAAATAAAAGTATTGTAGTATTATTGTCAAGAAAAAAAGTTTCTTTTCATTTATGTTTCGAATGACTGTGGCGTCTGCAACCCAACTTACGACCCTGTTAGGCAAGTGCCTAACTCCATTATAGTATGTACAGTGGATCGCTTTTTTTAATGTCATGCCCTACGGAGCAGATATCAAAACTAAAATAAATAATGTTAAATGGAAAACATGGTTTTTCAACAACACTTTAAATTAGATATCAAATTGACGAAATGTCGTGAATAAATAAACATATTTTGAGAAAAACGTATTTTTCCTATACCATGACCAAGAATTTCCAATTAAGAGTAAAATAATCAAAATTTTAAGATTGAAGATGAAGTAAATAACATTTGAATATATATTAGAAACGTTTGAATTTCATGAAGTCATTATTTATGCCATGTTTCGGTTCATTTAATAATTTTGGTGGTTAATACTACGAATAATTCATCAGAATGCTGATAATATCCTGTGCAATGAAAACGCTATGGCATCGCATAAATTTATTTATTTTATTATTTTCATTGAATGCATACAGATTTTAGTTATTTATAACATCCTTACCATCGTAAAAAGGGAATTCCTATTGGTTTCTAAAATTCTAAAAAGGGATTCGGTGGACATCTAATAATATTAAAGCATTTTATAATTTAAGCGATTCCAAAGTAGTTCGCAATATTTTTCAAGACATGCCATCACTTACTTCAAAATTTTTAATTTCTCAAATACGCTGTGCAAAAACAAAGCCTAAAGGTAGAAGGTGGACTACAGATGAAAAGGTTACAGCACTAGCACTATATGAAAAATGCTCCAGATGTTATAGTTTATTGGTTCTAAGTTTCTAGCACTTCCTTCGAGAAAAATATTGTTTGCGCTTCTACAAAGGGTCCCATTCGAAGTAAAAATAAGTGAGCATCTCTTCAAACATATTAAAGAATATGTCACCACTAAGAAAGATAAATGTTGTGTTCTACTATTCGACGAAATGGACATAAAGGAACACATTGAGTATAACACATCATCTGACTGGATAGTTGGATTTGAAGAGTTTGGGCTTGATCTTCCATCCAATAAATGGGCGAATCGTGCACTGGTGTTTATGCTCCAATGATTGGCTCAGAAGTGGAAGCAACCAGTAGCGTACTACTTTTCAAATAATGGATGTCCAGTTGAAACTTTACAAACACTTATTAAAGAAGTTGTTTGTGCTGCCCAAAGTCTAGCAGGATTAACCGTATTGCCACAATATGTGACATAGCCCACTTTTCTTTCAAAAGTGATTTTATTTGAAGATATACTAAATGTAGAGCCCGGAGAAAACAACATAAATAAGAAAGGTACGTAAAATGAGTGCGCTTAATAAACAACAATTATATTTTATGTTAGTAATTCCATTTTTTGCAATATAAATTCATCATCGAAAAATAAATGCGTTTAAGATGAAATTTCAAAATTCCTATGTCCATTTAAGTAATTCTATAATTATAAGACGGGTAATTCAGAATGTCCAACAATTGCCTGTGAAAATTACTGTGCATTAGTTATGTGCAGTGTATAGTACATATTAACGATTGACATTCGTGGTGTATTCATGGTACCACCTCATGGAAATTTTTTTCACCAGTGATCGCAAACTGTTTATGCGATTATACAAAATTTTTAACCCCAAATTATTTGCCGAACATATTAAAATGACATTTCAAATAAGTATATTAAAATTTGGATTAGAATTAAAATAATACGTTTATTTTTAGGTTGAAATAGGCGAGGAATACCTTCGGAAGGACTAACTTAGCAGGCATCAGAGCGGACAAGTCAGGTCAGGCATCTGATGTGGGGGCTTCGTACTTCTCAGAACATATCTCAGGAAAATCGTCGTTGGAGAAAATGACCCAATAGTTATATCGGTAAATCGTGGATAAATTAAAGTGATAAACTTTGTTTAACAATTAACCATCATTTTTAGATTTGAAATTGGAGTAAATAGGATTTTATCAAGAGTATCCATTAAATTTTACAAAATCAATCGAGACACGCCCATCTCTCACGGTGGTTGGCTTGTGAATTCTTTTGAATTGAAAATCTCTAACAGACTTGATAGCGATTGTCTTTCGACAGAGAGGCAAACTGCCTCAGAGAGTCCATTAATTTCACCGAAGTGAGAGGAATATACAAGATATTTAATACATGAGAATTCCCATGTGACCAAATGGAGGTATGGAATGTTTATACTAAATTTAAATAAATAATTATTGCAAAATTCTGGAATCACTTTACATTGATTATAAAATAAAAGTAAATTTGTACATCATAAAAAAAATACTTTTAAACATTTTTTAATGCTCATTACTACGTCAAATTTTCAATCTTAGAATTAATTACAATGTACAAAAAGTAGACAACTTTTCAAACAGGTCAATTTCTGATTCTTACAAAATTCCAGCAATTTTCAACGTCTCTTGTTGACGTATCAATGCACTTGGATTACAAATACATATAAAACCATTATTAGACTAAATTTAAATGAAATAAGTACACTGTAAAAAAACATAAAATGTTCATTCGAACTGAAACTCGATCCAGCTTTGATGTGTCAATATGTGTTATAAAAATATACTATTCAAATTTGTAGAGATTGTTTATTATAATTCACTAACAATATTATTATAAGAAAATAAGTTATAATTAGGAACGTTGGGGTTCGCCTGTGTGCAGCTGTAATGCCAGTTACCGACTGACTTTTTGTTTGTTAAAACGCCGCTGCGAGCGTGGTGTTACAAATTCTAATATGTAATTTCGATGTGTAGGTATCTCACTACTGATCATCTTTACTCCTGAGTTTCTGAAAGGAAAATCGTGAAGGGAAATGCCTAGCAGGACTTGCCAAATGCAGAGATTTCCTACATCACCTGGACATCATCTGGCTGTCAACTACAATATTATATCCGTTTTTCTTGTTATATCCTTTTTATTTTAAGGCACATAAAAGTAAAGCTGATAACGGTATAATTAAGTAATATTAATTTGTTCGACCACTGCAATACATTTGCTACAATGGAATTATGTTTTCAATTGCTTATTTTAAACTTGGAAAATTCGCACGAATTTGATATTGATAACTATAGATCCAGTGAAATAAATGGTCACAAATTAATTTGTCGGGTGTTTTATTACACGCATTGTATGAGTGAAACCTACCTATCTATATACCTAGATCTATTCTCTAATAATCAACGTATAGAATACTATACAGGGTGACTCTTAATATATGCGACAAACTTTAAGCACTGATTCCTGGGGTTATTTTGATCATAAAAGTTCATAAGAACATATGTCCAAAATCGCTTAGTTCTAAAGTTGTACAATGTTTAATAGTAAGTTAACATAATTAATGTTTTTATTATAAATTAACAAAATAATTAGTAAAACAAAATTAACTTATACTAACTGTTGAAAATGGACGCCTCCAACTGCAATACAAGCTCCTATCCTCCGTCGTATTGACTGGCGAGTCCGTTCTAAAATACCAGGGGCATTTCACATTGTTTGAAAAGCTGCGATAATACGATTTCTCAGTTCATCGACATTTTCAATGGGAGTCGTATAAACTAATGATTTAAGGTGACCCCAGAGGAAAAAGCCCAAAAAATTTAAGTCTGGAAACCGAGGAGGCCACGGTTGTGGAACTTTCCGTCCTATCCACCGATCTGGATACATATTGTTCAAAAACTCGCGAGCAACTAAACTAAAATGCGCTGGAACACCGTCATGCATAAAATACATTTGTAATCTTAATTGCAACGGAACTTCTTCCAGTAGGAATGGTAGCTCCTCTTCAAGAAAATTGCGGATATACCTCACCATTTAACCGCATCGGTAAAAAATGTGGACCTATCAAGTGACCTCCAACAATTCTGGCCCATACATTGGCAGAGAATTGATGTTGATGACGGGCATTCACTAGTTCGTGCGGGTTTTCTTCGGCCCATACGTGATTATTATGAAAATTAATTGTCGCGTTTCTAGAGAAAGTAGCCTCGTCGGTGAAGAATATTTGAGCCAAATAATCAGGATTTTGTGTTACATCCATTGACAAAAAGCCATTCTTTGCGGAAAATCTGCCGGCAAAAGTGCTTGCAGCCGTTGAATGTGATATGGATACAACAGTTGATCTTTAAATATTCTCCAAACTGTGGCCTAACAAATATTTAAAGCAAAATAATTTTTCCGGTGGTTGTAGTAGGATGTTTCTCAATTTCATTTAGTACCGTTTCTTCAAATTGTGGAGTTCTCACTGTAGATGGGTGCCCGTTATCAGTCGTTCGTTTTTTTTTTAAATTGCCGTTTCACTAAGACGTTGGTGAAGACGGGCAAATATTGAATGATGCGGGATGATACGGTTCGGGTATCGTTCTTCATAAAGACGTCTAGCAGCACGCGAATTTCCATTGGCAAGACCGTAAACGAAGTGCATATTACACATCCCAGCATTTGTGTAATTCATTTTAGAAAACAGAAACTGGCAATAAACTGAATGAATACTCTAACAACTATTGACAAATATTGAAATGACAAGTAAACAATTCCCTCTCAACACAATAGTTTTTGAAGAACCAACTGTGATATTATATCGTGTTAGTCATAGTTCATAATTTATTATTAAACATTCAATAACTTTAAAACCAAATCGTTTTGGACATATACTCATATGAACTTTTATGATCAAAATAACCTTAGGAAACAGCTCTTAAAGTTTGTCGCATATATTGAGAATCACCCTGTATAATACAGTAAGTATCAGCGTCTGAAATTTAAGTCTAATTGTTCCAACAATATTATAAGGAATATCATTAATGTAGACTAGGAAGAGGAGCGGCCCGAGAATTGACCCTTGAGGAACTCCATATTTGATGTGTCCTAGATCGGATTGGGAATCATTCCAGCAAGTCAGCTGCAATCTGTCGCTGAGGTAAGACTGTATTAAATTCAATGGCTTCCCCCTTATCCCATAATATTCTAACTTCTGCAGCAAAATCGAGTGACTCACGGAATCAAAGGCCTTTGATAGATCCAATAAAGTTATTCTGGAATACATTCTGGAATCGAAAGCATTGTAGATGTCATTAACCATTTGCAGTATTCCGCTGGATGCCGTATGCCCTTTTCTGTACCCGTGTTGTTTCGGTGATAAGCAACCATGTTTTTCAAGGTAAGCCGTTAGTCTTGATGCAATTACAATCTCAAATATTTTTGAGATGGCTGGCAGAGCACTTATTGGACGATAGTTTTCACGTTCATTTTTATCTCCCTTCTTAAATATTGGTGATACTCCCTGTTGTACACATTCATTAAATACAGTTATAGAGTTATAGATTCAGTTATACACAACAACCGTGATCCTGTGATACCTTTGTGATGACCAACGTACCAACATAAAAAAAAAAACCTAGTCTAAGGGTAGTTATTGGAAATTCAAACGTATTCTTTTTTTGGCAAAAATATTATATGAAAGGGTGTTATTTCATGAAAATAAGGTAGTTGAAACATTTTAGTACTCGGTTATAACAGTTATTGGATGATAAATGCGGTTTTTTTTTTCAAGCTGTCGACGTGTGTTGTGTGGTGACATAACCTGAAAATCGCATCATTTTACACTCATCCAGTCCAACATTTCGATCCTCAGATCGGCTGGGCTATTCTTCATATTACCCCAAATTTCGTCCTCTTAGGCGCTTTTTCTCAAAAGCAGTATTCACTTCGTACTAAAATCTCTGTAAGCCTTTGTTCTTAAACAGTAGTTTACAATAAGATTTTTTCCAGCTTTCTACTTATTTTTACATAATTATATATACTAACATTTTTTTAAGTAAATATTATTGTCTTCGTATGTTTTGCATTAGTGCTTTAGTATCCAGAATTCAAAAGTAATAAAAATAAAATACGCAACCTTTATAGTACGCAAAAAACAGCCGGATTGATATAAATGATTCTGTATAACTTCACTTGTCACAACAGCGTTACTATGTATCTAATCTTGATAAGCGCTAAGAACTATATTAATTACTAACCACAGCCGAATGTATTTGAATATTCTCAAGCGATGATCAAGGAAGAAAAGTTTAAAATCGCGGTGATTGAAAAATAATCATTTAGTTTTATTATTTCATGCATACATAATAATATAACACATTAATTAACTAGGCATTAAGGATTGTATACCGGCTAACCGGTAAATTAACCAAAAAACGTTCGGTAAATTTGGTAAATGAAAAATCCATATCAGAAATTTTTATCTACGAAATACTGTGTTTATAGATATTTAAAGATTTAAAGAGACATTGAAAATAACAACCAAAAAAAAACAGGTAAGTGTAAATAACAATATACCCAATTATGAATTTTATGGGAGATGTTTTTTCTTTGATCTTAATTTAAACTTTCTTGAGTTTGAGAGCCGCTGTAATGGCCTAGAATAGAGAATATAGAAAATAAACTGACAAAATTTTTGATTAGAAACGTATAACCTCCATTCCACCGAGTTAGTCAGAAAGAGAAAGAATCAAAAAAAATCTCAACAAAAGAAGCAAAAAATTAAAAAATCGTAAAGTCTCAAACAAAATGGATAACGAAAAGCAATGCAAAGAAAAGCGAGATTAATGTTCATTTGTTGCTAGGACTATTGCTAGGACGGTAGGAAGCAAAACACCCAACTCTTCCTACCTGCCTTTGTCAACAAGTGCAATTTCAATTCTCGCATTTTATGGTTTTTTTTGTGTGGATTTTATTTATATCTCGAAAAAAGTTGAATTAGCACATGTGATTTATGCTCTGGAGTTTTTTAAGATTTTGAAAGATTAAAATCGTTTTTCTTAAAGAGTAAGTAAATGTCTCATTTTTTAATATTTAAAAATAATAATATATAAGAACATCATTTCACGTATTTAAATTAACAGCAATTTTGAATACACTAATTTATGAGAGGACATTAATGCAAGATTGTCGTAAAATAAAACAATAAAATTTGAACCCTTTTCTTTTACTTCAAACAACTGTTTAAAATAATTAAATAAAAATATTTATTACAAAATTCTAATATTATGCCTTAATATTGTGCAAAATATGTATTATTCTAGCCTAATTTCTAACCCTATTTTCTTGGGGAGCCCCATTAATGTCAGACATGAAAAAAAAATTACCGGTAATTTACCGGTAAACCGGTATTTTCATTTTCATTTACCGAATTACCGGTAAATGAAAAAATCGGTAAATTTACAATCACTACTAGGTCTTATGTCATTTTTTTTTATTATCTGTTAATGGATCCGGCCATCTCCTTACACCCTAGTTTACACAGATGATTAAATTCCACCGGAAAACCACTAGCGTTTGCAGTTTTATATCTTTCGAGCCGCAGCTGATGTCATCTTTATCATGGTCGTCAAACTAAGCCTCTGATTAGATAATGACGTAAAAACCCAGATATGTGTTAATAAATATACGGGTACTTTATAATTTATATTTAGTTTTGATTTGCATTTTACTGTGACTAAATCCCTCAGAATCAAGTAGATAACTAGTTTTTTGATACAAGGACTTGAGAATTGTGTTTGGTACTAATAATCGGTATGCCTTGTTAATTATTCTTTTATTATTGTTCATTTATTGAAGTTAAAATTAAATAATTGTAGATATCTATTAATTTAGTTGAATTATACTCAATTTCAGGTAGAGATTATTAATTGCTGGTGCCTACTTGATATTTTATTTTGCGCTTTTATTTACCTCGAATATAAAGGAAATCCGACAATAGCCTTTAATGATGATCTATTTAGTAAGTCATTTAATAAAATTGAATAAATATTTAAAAGTTAAATGCATAAAGAGCATAACAAATGCATATACGTGCAGTAAAACTGATGTACAGCTCCTCCCGAAAAAATGTTAACAATCTGAATCGTGATTTTGATTATATATTCTCAGGTTGAACTATACATACAACTGTGTTTATTGGAGGTAATTTTATCATGCCAACCGAAGAGTAGCCCGCATACGTAATGTTTACTCGTATTTGATAAATTCATATTTTATGTCCGCTATTCATTTGGTAAATTGTCTATGAAAGTTGTTTTGACGACCTAATATTTATTATTATTAGTTTTCAAGTATCCATTCAATTTAAGTCGCGACAAGTTTGCGGCAAAAACCACAAGAGGAAGCATTTATGTTTTATCTGATATTCGCGTCTTATAACATATGTATAGACATATTTTTCATTGAAACCTCGCATAACTAAGGAATACATAAAAATATTATTTCAAAGCGTGCTTGTTTATGTCTTAATAACAAAAACTAAATTATAGAAAACAATAAATCCTGTGTTGGATAAATACACAACGAATCATACATAACATCCATTTATATACCGATAAGCCGCAGTCGTAGTAAAAGCTATAATTCATCCTAAATGCGCTCGCCACATACATTTTCGCGTAGTTCATTACTTTTTTTTTTGGTAGGAGCTGTACTTGTATTATTTTTAATTTTTTTCAAATATGTTTCCAAAAAATTGCACTAGGCCTTAAAATTAAATTCTAATTATCTGTTTTAAAATAACTTTTTTGGATACCATGCCGTGTAGCCTCATTTTTTTATGATTAATTGCATACTTTTTAAATTTGCCACCATACTAATGTTCGTATTAAGTTACTAATCTTATTTTTATATATTTTAAAAATAATAAGATATAACAAGAAAAGGATATAAAATGTAATAGCAGACAGCCAGACGATGTCCAGGTAATGTAGGAAATCTCTGCATTTGGTAAGTTCTTCAAGGCATTTTCCTTCAGAATGTTCCTTTCAGGAAGTAAAGATGATCGGCAGTGATATACCTACACATCGAAATCGAATATTAGAATTTCAATAGTATATTTTTATAACAGGTATTGACAGATCAAAGTTGGGCCTAGTTCAATTCAAATGAACATTTTAATTTTTTTTACACTATACTTATTTTATTTAAACTTAGTCTAATAATATTTGTATATGCATTGGCAATACGATTGCATTGATATGTCAACAGAAAAACATGAAAAATTGCTGGGATTCGGCTTCGTCAAAATGTCATGTGCATGCATGGTTGCCTACTTATTGCACAGTAATTATTTTTTTTTACATTGTAAATTTTACATAGTAAAAAGTGTTGAAAATTTTTAAATGCATTTTTGTCATGATCTAGAGACACCTACCTTTACTTTATATTAAATGTAAGGTGATTCCAGAATTTTGCAATAATTATTTATTTTAATTTTGTTCCACAGTCCATGTGGTCATATAGGCATTCTCATGTATTAAACATCTTATATTCCCCTCACTTCGGTGAAATTAACGGACTCTCTGAGACAGTCTGTCCCCCTGTCGAAAGACAATCGCTATCAAAGTCTGTTAGAATTTTTCAATTCGAAAAGATCCACTAGCCAACCTCCGTCAGAGGCAGATGTTTCTCAATTAATTTTGTAAAATTTAACGACTATTTTGATAAAATCCATTTCATTCCAAATTCCAATCTAAAAATGATTGTTAGTTGTTAAACAAAGTTTATCACATTAATTTTATTCAAATTCTACTTATAATCTTTGGGTAATTTTCTCGAACGACGATTTTCCTGACACGAACCGAAATCCAGTAATTTTACCATCAAGGTTGGACATTCTGATTCACCCGTCTCTTTAAGCATAGAATAACTCAGTTTGAACGTTCAGAGAAAACGCGGGAGTTTTGAAAATTAATTTTAAACGTATTTATGTTTTCCCATGGTCAATTTATATTGCAAAAAAATGGAATTACTAACAAGACGTAATTGTTTTTGAATAAGCGAACTCACGTAACTTACCTGAGATAAGAATATCTTTATATTTATGCTGCTTGTACACCGTTTCACATTTCGAACTCTGTTATTAAATAAAACCACTTTTGTTCACACTTAAATGTTTTCTTTATCATACAAAATTAATCATAATCGAGATACAAGACTCTCGTGTGCATGATATTGTGGAAACTGGGCATTGTAAACATGCATATTGTAATAGAGAACATTTTGGCGACAGTCTCCCATAGCATCTCCTCACATACTGAAGTAATAAAAAGAAGGGTTAACTAGTCATTCGTATTTTTTTTGATTCCAGCGTGTTTCAGTCGGGTAATTCTCGCCCTGCATGCCATCTGGCAATTGGAGGGTACACTTATGAATTAAAAAGCAATGAATATAGATGACACTGGGATGTTAAAAATTTGATTTTTACTAATTTAATTAAAGTATTATTTTTAATTTTTTTTTTATACCGGGCAGTATGCCACTCTGTAGCGTTACAATATGTAATATTATTGGTACTTTAAGGCTATATTTTTAGGAATCAATATAAAAAAAACACGAATTTTTTGAAAATATCTGTATTAGCTACATAAAAATACAATATATGTACAGAAGAGTACTTACTGAGAATTTGTCTACAACATATAGAAATGTACAAACACAACTTATATATTTGTTACAAAATAAAAATCAAAAAGGAAGAATATCAGCTTAAATATTACACTTTCAGAGATAAATGTAAGAACACAAGCATGCAACATATTCTAATGTCAGAAAAACTAATTGTATAGAGGCGTAACCGTTTAACACCATCTCAAGTTAATTATAAATTAGTACTTAAAAGAACTAAAAAGGTATGTACTATGCCTCAGTGTCAAAATATCAATGTATATTTTTCTACAATAGATTTTCTGATAATTTAGTCTTCTTAACGAGTTAAGAGACATTGCCGGACTTCATTGATGAACAATGCTGTATTTACCTAAAACAGTATATTTGCTTAAGATTATAAGTCTTGGAAATTTATCTTTTATTCACAACTTAGATTTCGCTACCGATAAGGAAACACTTTTTCATATTGTTGACGTGGCTACTGCGACCTATAAACATAAATTTACATCACCATTCTAGTTCGCTTACATTTTTTTAGATCAACATTAATGCTAATGTGAACCTATTGTAAATATTGCACTGTAGGTATATGAAACATGCAGGAAAAAGAAATTAACTCAAATGTAAATGATATTCTAATAACTATGAAGCTACTTATTTTTATTTAAATCCCTACTACTACTAAAAACAGTGGATATAAAAAGCAGATGTAATGCGTGTACAAATGATTTAATACTCGAGTCAATGTAGGACTAGTTTTTTGATATATTATTGAGATTAACGATTTTTTTTCGTATTTGAATAATAATACGTTGCAACGTTTATGCCCTGTAATTGTATAAAAAAAAATAAATAACATAAGTTTGTCGACAGCAAATTGTTAAGTACTAAGAATAAGTATCAACTAACCGTTTTAAAGTATTTATCATGATATTTTTTTTTTTGTTTTACAACTCTTAAATACAAAGAATTACATCGCAATCGCTATCAATTTGCCGTTTCCTGTTTACTGTAGAGTTTTACATCCGTTGGGTGTGACTTTGTCTCCATAGAAATTGAAATAATTCTTATCTTCTGACATTATTTCTGTTTGATAACCTTACCTAAACCTCAAACTTTGTTCATTGTGTATAGCCTATAATTTTGAGATGAAAAGAAATGACAACAAAATCAACAAAAATTAAACACCAACCTTGAGATATACCTAAAATCCAAATAAAAAATTATACTTGCCCCATACTTACACAAACGCAAAATGCACTATGACATAGCCATTACCCTTTTGACATTTTATAGTCCACTCGCTGCCAACAAATCTAGAACGTTACAGTGTAATATTTGTATTCTGTTTCTAGAAAAAAAGACAATATTTGTGTATTAGTGCAGAAATTGTTGCTTTCAACTTCAAAATCTATGTTACTCTCAATAACTTATGAGTAAATCAGAAGCATATTACATCTAAATATACATTTTTTTTTTTTAAATAATGTTTCTGGAGTATACTGACTGAGCGTAGGTATAATGCAAAAAAGTCATTTTAATATCGATGTATAGAATAATAGGATTTAAACTTCGCCCTACATTACATACTCACTTTTCGTGTATCAAGTATTAACGTTTCTTAAGACGTGATTAATAATTGTTAGTGGTACATAATAATAGTTCCTTGAAATTATACAATAAACATGTTTACAAGTCAATAGTAATAAACTTAAAACTAAAAGCACCTAAAAATGTAATGGCTAATTAATTTATTTAATTAATAGGTACCTAAGATGCCGGAAATAGGAAATGCTGCTCAAAAGAAGCTAAATCCCAGCAAGACCGCAACCCCAGATGCGGGAGCTAAATACGAAATCTCGGTTGCTACGTTGGTTGCTGCCATTCTATCAAGTAACGGACAAAATAGAAAACTATCACGTGTTCACTAACTTAAAGGAAGCATATCCATTCGACGATGTGGTGGCTAAAATATTTTTCAAAGGAGAAAATACTCCCTACGCATTTGCCATGCAATTAAAGTACATTGGTAGAGGCGAAACGTTGGATGTGGAAAAGTATCTGAAGGGTTATAATAAAATATCCAAAGCCGGAGGATTTAAAACTATAGGAAACATTGATATTACCAACATCCACTTTTGCTACTTCTCTATTAATAGAGTGAGAATTGCAGATTCCTATACCCTACATCAGCATAATCCCACCGGTGATTCGTGGAGATCGGCACTTTCTTTTCCAAACTGTCATAAATTGGCGCTAAATACGGACAACACGGAAACGGATAAAGACTTCTTGAACAATTTCCATTTGTACTTATACCAACCCGATATTAATAAAATCAAAGAAAATATAAAAACCCTTTGTAAAATACAGAATGTAAGCGGTGTGTTGAATTTTATTGATAGATATTTTGAGAGAGACGTATTGTGGAAAAGGGGACTGCCAAAGATAGTGTTCGAGACGGAATTACTAAAAATTCGTCTCTCAGATCATATATTACAACCCTACAGATATTATTCAACTTAATGATTTACAAAGTGCAGTGTGGCATAAACTGACATTGCTACATAATGTCACCATCGTCAAGGCTGAAACAAACATTGAAAAGAGCTTGTACGGATCTTGTGCACAAGCACTGAATCGCCTACTCAATAATAGCGTTAACTGGGACACTTATAAAACAAATCCTTTGGATTCCAGTACCATAAATGAATTCAAAAAGCTTTTCGCAGAAAGCACATTAGATAGAGTTAGGCACTGGATTGATCCACCCACAACACTAAAATCTCTAATTATAGAGTTATGGAAATGTGGCGAGTTGCCACTTATATTGAGAAGCGATGACAATTTACCTGTGTTGAAGGAGTACGCACACTTGAGTAAAAGTTATATTATAGTAACACAAAATGCAACTGGTAAGCGGGAAGAATGTGAAAGCTACCAGCTGAGTGTTTTTAGGCATGTGGGCGACATTAAATGCGTAGATGTGAGAGATGAACTCCTAAGAGCCATTTTCGTCTCACTTCAAGGCAGGAAACCCATCACCCTTCACAGTATTACGGACCGCCATGAGGAATTGGTTACAGCTTTATCTTGTTCCCACATAATACACTTAATGAAATCCAGAAAGGCGTATCTGAGTAAGGAATGTTTAGATGGCGACCGCAGCTTGTTGTTCTTGATAGAAGATCCAAACTCTACCGCAGAATATAATCTAGATAGCAATGATGTATTTGGAAGTAATATTTCAATTTGGTGTCGACCAGAAGACATAGCCAAATATTGTACACAGATAGAAGACAATCCAAACTTTAAAAATTATGAAATCTATCACTGTGCCGCATCATCGAAACATGAGAATTTTACTATATTAGAAGGAAACAAATCACTGGTAGGAGACTTCTTTGTGGACCAAGATGGAGAAAGTGTCTACGTGCTAGAGAATGAATCGGTTCCTATTGTTGGGTCCACTTTAAAGAATATTCAACCAAAATATATGCCTAGACTTTTGTGTAATGCTCTTATACCAAGACCATATTTGATTCGGAAACAAAAGGTATTTACTTTTTGTCCGGAAATTTTAGTTACTTAAAGGAAAATATACAACAATATTTGATGGAAGCGCCTGACGATATAAAGTTTGATAACAAAAACACCTTTTTTAAGGTGAAAGATGAGGACGTAGATAAACATTGGCAAAAAGCATCCGATTTAAATTGTCCGTTACTCCATATTCGCGTTGAGGGCACAGATATGCACTTACGTAGATCTAAGGATTGGGCAGGTTTAAGTGAGCATATATCATATAATGGGCGGCAAATATCAGAAGAAAATATTCTAAAAGAAGTAACAGACGGAATAACTATTTTAACAGGCGAAGCAGGTATAGGGAAGTCATCGTTGCTTCAATCAATATACAAAAACCACGCCATGGAGAAGTATATTTTGTTTTACAATTTGGTTGATTACGGTCGCTTCTTAAGTAAAGAGAAGTTGGTACCGATTAATATTTCATTAGATTTCTTGTTGAAACGGTCAATGAACAAACGGTATGATGAGTTTTTATCAGTTTTATTTAGAAAAAAAGACAGAGTATTGATACTTCTAGATTCATTCGACGAAGTATTCCCTACTTACAAAGAAAATGTTTTACAGTTTATACGAAATTTAGCTACTAGCAATGTACAAATCATTATTGCTTCTAGAGCAATTGCAAACCATATTCTCATGGGCAATTTTGAAACTAGAATTTTAAAGGTAGATTACTTGAGAGCGGATGACTATAGAGAATACATTCAAAATTGCAGGCTTAATGAAAATATACTAACAACCATTCCAGATGAATTATTACAAAATCCTTTATACCTAAACCTCTTGAAGACGATTTCTGAAAATAACGTTAATCTGGAACACTTCAGTAAATTAAGTTTATTCAAAAGCGTTATAGAAATAAGCATGGAAAAATATTTCCAAAGGCATTTTTCCAACGAGCATTTACCAAACAAAGAACATCACTTAAAGCCTGCTCGAAAACTACATTTCCACTTAGCACTCATGAGGATACTTGGTACGGATATAGTGAAAGAATTGCTTCAATTGGATAACAAAATCGAACTCACCCTTGAATTCAAATTGGGCGTCGTGTTATCTATTAATGAAGAAGGGTATCCTACATTTGTGCATGAAACATTCGCAGAGTATTTGATAGCTGATTGGATAGTCAGAAATAAAACGAAAGACACTGCTAAGAAAATTTACCAAGAAATAAAAAGACAGGAAAAGTTGTATATCTTAGATATTCTTTGCGAACATTTAGAATTACATAAAGCTGTCTTAACACGAAATGAACAACAGATAGAAATGTATGCCACAGATCGTTCACATTTAAAAAGAACAGACGCCTTAGGCAGGATGGCTATTCATGTGGCCGCTGCAAATCAACCAGAACCTCTCTGGGCTGCCATAGATGTCATCGTTTTCAATATGCGCAATTTCAAAATGGATTTTACTCACTCTGATGTTCTTATGCAGTGGAATTGGGTGCAACACACATCTCAGAAAACTATATCCTTTACGTTGAATGTAAATATTTCAACCTCAGTATGGGAAGCATATGTAAGTTGCATTGCGCATAAAGCACAGGATGACAGCAACTATTTAAATCTCTTTGAGGATCGTGAAGTAACAAGAATGTATCGTGTAGCGGTAAGAAGAAATAGCTTAGAGATGATCCGTCATTTACTTTTCATTGAAGATCTGAAATATAGTGGCAAATCCCAAGCCTTAGATGTGGATAGGTTGCATTTAAGAAATAGAAAATTTACTGCATTACACATCGCCTGTATATACGGCAATGTGGAAGCACTAAGAAAATGGATAAAACGAAATAATGTGAACGTTACTGACGAGTTTGGTTGCACACCGCTGCACTATAGTGTTATGAATCCACCAGAAGTGGGTACAAATATGACGAAGATATTGCTAGAACGAGGTTCAAAGGTAGATATCGCAAATTTTTACTCCAATACAGCTCTTCATATCGCCATTCTTTCCGGAAATGTACATATTGTGAAACTATTGTTACAAGAATATGTTCGCATCACAAAATCGACGCCACATATTCTGTTTATCCTAATGTTTGCAATGCAGCAAGTTAAGTATTTAGAGAGTGCAGCTAGGAAACCTAAATATACTTCCAGTAAAGGACATTTGGAAACTATAGAGTTAATAATAGAAAAATACGCTGATGCCATTGGTGGATACGTGTGGTGTGACGACCTGCTTTTGTTCGCTAGTTTAAAATGTAGTGTAGAAGTCGTAGAAATGCTATTGGAAAAAGGTATCAACGTTAACAGCGCAGCAATAACTGGTGAAACAGCGCTTATGTAACGCTTCTAGACAAGGGCACTTAGATACCGTAAAGATACTATTGAAAAAAGGTGCCGCCATCAACGGCGCAACAACAGATGGCAAAACACCGCTTATGTTCGCTTCTGAATACGGTAGAGAAGATATCGTAAAGATCCTATTGGAAAGAGGTGCCAACGTTAACGGCGCAACAACAGATGGCAAAACATCGCTTATTTTCGCTTCTGAACACGGTGAATTAGATATCGCAAAGACACTATTGGAAAAAGGTGCCGACATCAACGGCGCAACAACAGATGACAAAACGCCGCTTATGTTCGCTTCTCAATACGGTAGAGTAGATATCGTAAAGATACTATTGGAAAAAGGTGCCAACGTTAACGGCGCAACAACAGATGACAAAACATCGCTTATGTTCGCTTCTGAACACGGTGAATTAGATATCGTAAAGACACAATTGGGAGAAGTTGCCGACATCCACGGCGCAACAAGAGATGACAACACGCCGCCTATGTCCGCTTCTCAAAACGATAAACTAGATATCGTGAAGATACTATTGGAAAAAGGTGCCAACATCAACGGCGCAACAACAGATGGGAAAATACCGCTTATGTTCGCTTCTCAATACGGTAGAGTAGATATCGTAAAGACACTATTGGAGAAAGGTGCTGACACCAACGGCGCAACAAACGATGGCAAGACACCGCTTATGTTCGCTTCTCAATACGATAAAGTAGATATTGTAAAGATACTATTGGAAAAAGGTGCCAATGCCAACGGTGCAACAATACGTGGCGAAACACCGCTTATGTTTGCTTCTCAATACGGTAGAGTAGATATCGTAAAGATGCTATTGGAAATAGGTGCCAATGTCAACGGCGCAACAATACGTGGCGAAACACCGCTTATGTTTGCTTCTCAATACGATAAAGTAGATATTGTAAAGATACTATTGGAAGAAGGTGCTAACGTCAACGGCGCAACAATACGTGGCAAGACACCGCTTATGTTCGCTTCTCAATACGATAAAGTAGACATCGTAAAGACACTATTGGAAAAAGGTGCCAACGTCAATGGCGCAACAATACGTGGCAAGACACCGCTTATGTTCGCTTCGCAATACGGTAAAGCAGATATCGTAAAGACACTATTGGAAGAAGGTGCCAACGTCAACGGCGCAACAGCATATGGCAAAACACCGCTTATGTTCGCTTCTCAATACGGTAAAGTAGATATCATAAAGAGACTTTTGGAAAGAGGTGCCCACATCGACAGCGTAACAACAGATGGCAAAACAGCGCTTATGTTCGTTTCTCAAGAAGGTAAAATAGATATCCTAAAGACACTATTGGAAAAAGGTGCTGACATCAACGGCGTAACAAGAGATAGCAAAACACCGCTTGTTCGCTTCTCAAAACCGTAACGTAGATATCGTAAAGATACTATTGGAAAAAGGTGCCAACGTTAACGGCGCAGATGGTAACAGATGGTAAAGCTTCTCTTATGTTCGCATATGAACGAGGTGCCATAGACGTTATCAATCTGCTATTAAGATTTGGTGCTAGCACAACACCAAATAGATCGTCTAGACTTAGTGAATTAATAGTATATCTTTCACTGCGGCTACGACGAGTACTTAGAATTTAAAATAAATGAAACGTAGTTGAACACGTGCTCGCAAAGCAGCTAAATTTTACAAAGTCTTGGAATCTGCATCTCGAAAAGCATGCAGCATGCTATTTATTTATAAACTCACATGCCAACTAACTGTTATGTCTGGAAGAGGGGAACAGAATGGAGGGTGCACCATTTCATAATTAATAGTATATCGGTAACTCACATTTATGCCAAGCGTTGAAAATCCATAGACGAAAGAAACCCCGACGTAAACTCTCTACTAAAGAAATGAATTGATTTTAGAACACACTAGCACAAAATTACACATCGTACAAAGCGTATCTATTTACCAAAATACCGTTTTTATCCAAGATATAATCTACCGCCATCCTCTAAAGCAATCCAGTGTTCAGACTTGTCTACCGATTGAAAATTATCAACGTATAGCATGTCGGCTCTTCAATAATCGAATGTCTTGAATTATCCGAATACTGTAGCAGTTAAACCAACTATAATTCACCTCTGAATAACGCCGCATCTAAGGACACGCATTTTGAGAATTATCTCGGCCCGCCTTGGCATGCTCTGTCTCGCCTGTAAGCTTGACCTATGATCCAGCCCGTCCAGGTTCGACCGTCAGCACGTAGCATATCCCTTTGAGAAAGTCGCTTTAATATAAGAAAAATGTATTTTTTTTTCTGTGCGGGACGAAGAATGTCAACAAAACGAATTATAGCAACTAGTGCTGGTAAACATGTTGATTCAACAATAAAGTTGAATAGACAATCTATATACATAAAGGTTATAATTTCAAGTATACACTTGAATAGCATTTTGTTTATAAACAAATATATTTCTTGCTACGAATTTGTATGTATCATGATTTCTAAATAGGTACTGAAGCTTCTTACAAAACTTTAATAAGATACGAAACCATTTGATCTTTAAAGTTTTAATTATCACTATTAAATCAATCTGAATCCTGATCATAAAATTATGGACTTCAATGGAGATTTGAATGAAGAAGACATTGCTTTTGAATCGGATGCAGCTTCAAGCCAAGATTTTCAAGAAAGAAAATCGATCCAGGACATTAGGTTAAAGAATAATAGTGAATTGCTACAAAATTCCTTACTTAGGTAAATAATTTGAAGAATTCAAAAACTAAGAAAATTCAAGTAAATTTTTCAGTAAATAACTTCAAAAATTTGTCAAAAAGATATATTTTTTTTACACTAGGAGAATGTTATTGTTATTGTTATCTATCATATGTACCTTATAAATGTGGCTCGTATTGTTTTGTATAATGTGGACAAACAAAATATCTATTATACAACATTAATTACAATCGAATTAAGTTTTCAATTGTTCATTCTAAAGTTGGAAAAGATCCGCATGAATTTGATGCTAATAAATATAGTTCCAGTGAAATAAATGGTAAAAAATTAATTTGAGGGTGTTTTATTATACGCATTATATGAGTGAAACCTACCTATCTGTATGCATGTATACTCTGTTTTGATCAACGTAGAGGATGCTATATTATACAGTAAGTGCCCACGTCTGAAAATTAAGTTCGCACCTCTAACTAGAACCAACTACATATTTAATTTTTACGAATTTCAGTCTCTTAGACGCTTTTTGTTAAAAGCAGGATACACTTTGTATTACAGACTCTGATGTAAGTTTTTGTTCTTAAAGAGTAATTTACAATAAGATTCTGTTCCCCACTTGTTTTTACATAATTATGTACACTAATTTTACACTATAGATACGGTACGGATACAGTGAAGGTACTGCTTCAATTTGAAAACAGAATCGAACTGACGCATGAACTCAAATTAGGCGTAGTGCTGTCTGTTAATGAAGAAGGGTATCCTACATTTGTGCATGAGACATTTGCGGAGTATCTGACTGCTGATTGGATCGTTAAAAGTAAATTTATACCGAAGATATAATCCACCGCCATCCTCTAAAAGTTGAAACAGTTGAACCAATTATAATTCACCAACTAAGGGCATGCATTTTGAGAATTATCTCGGCTCGCCCTGGCGACCTCTGTCTCGCCTATGAGTTCGGCCTATGATCCAGTCTGTCCAGATTCGAGTACCACCCGTGAAGGGATTGGCGACGTTCCGTGTAGTCCATCAGATGCGCATTGTGACGGCGAATCGAATGATAAAAAGCACGATCCGATACCTCTAACCGTTTCCGAGATATTTGAGGTCAAAGTTGCTGAGATAAAAATGGACCCTAGAGCTTTTTCGTGTAGTCCATCAGACGCGCATTGGGACGGCGAACCGAATGATAAAAAGTCTGATGCGATATCTCTAACCGTTTCCGAGATATTTGAGGTCAAAGTTGCTGAGATAAAAATGGACCCTAGAGCCTTTTCGTGTAGTCCATCAGACGCGCATTGGGACGGCGAACCGAATGATAAAAAGTCTGATGCGATATCTCTAACCGTTTCCGAGATATTTGAGGTCAAAGTTTCTGAGCTAAAAATTAACGCTAGAGCCTATCAGATGCGCATTGCGACGGGGAATCGAATGCTCAAAACCGGAACTCTATATCTTTTACCGTTTCCGAGATATTCGTAAAAATGTGCTGAAAATCGTTAATTTTCCTTATTTTTCACCTCAATTTGCGGGCGAACTAAGGCCGATTCGGTTCTAGCGCGGCCCAAAATATTCCCCTGGTCACGCCGGATCTTTTGAGGTCAAAGTCTGCGAATCGAATGATAAAAAGCACGATTCGATATCTCTAACCGTTTCCGAGATATTTGAGCTCTACATTTCACAAAACAAAAATCATTATAACTTCTTTATTATTCGTTTTAAGACAATATTGTACTTTTACACCATAAATTAAAATATCTTTTATTTTTTTTAGCAATATACAGGGTATTCAAATAAAAAAAATATATAAATGTCAAAATTTCTTGGAAATGCGTCATTCAATTGTTTTTCCGTATATTACATATTAATTAGCGTTAAAAACCCTAATACTTTGCTAATTTAACTTACTTTCTTGAATCAATAATAACGGAGATAGCAATGGTGGGCACTTAATTTGAATCAGCCTCTATACTAATATTTTTTGTTATGTTATTGTTCTTTTATATGTTTAACAAAATAAGCAACCTTTTGTAGTTTCATATCTTTCGAAGCGCAGCCGATGTGATCGTTATCAACTTCGCCGAACTACGCCTCTGATTAGATAACGGCGTAAAAGCCCAGATATCTACCTATTAATATAAGAGTACTTTACAATTTATATTTAGTTTTGAATTAGCATTTTACTGTGACCAGATTCCTCAGAGTCAAGTAGATAACTAGTTTTTTTTTGATACAAGAACTTCAGAGTTGTACGTGGTACTAGTCGGTATGCCTTTTTAATTATTCTTTTATTATTGTTCATTTATGGAGGTTAAGATTTAATAATTATTGCAGATACATATTAATTTAATTGCGTTATACTCAATTTAAAATGGGAACTATTAATTGCTGGTACCTACTTAATACTTTATTTTGCGCCTTTGTTTGCCTGGAATATAAATGCAATTCGACAATAATGATGATGTAGTAAGTCATTTGATAAAATTTAATCACTATTTAAAAGTTAAATGCATAAAGCGCATAGCAGATGGATTACGTGCGGTAAAACTGATATACCTATATCACTATTCAAATTTTTTCAATTATGTTTCCAAAATGAAATTCTGAGTATCTGTTTCAAAATAACTTTTTTGGATATCATGCCATGTAGCCTCACTTTTTTGACAACCCATTGCATACTTTTTAAATTTGCCAGCATACAAGTGGTCACCTGACTATATTCAACCAGTGGTGGCGGTTTCTGTATAGGAGCACATGAGCTTGTGAACCCCCTAAACAAATCCTCGATTACAAACTAATAAAATCGCGATAAAGGAAGCGAAATGAGTAAACGATGCGACGGTCCTTTCTATCTATACATATCGAGCAAGCGACGGACGACCTAGCAGTGGTGGGGAGGGTATCTTAATTTTGAAATGAACTATTATAAACAGTGTTATGGTGTAGCAATGGGACCACCCATCTCAGCAGTCATAGCAAATTCAGTTATGGAGAAAGTTGAACAAGATATACTAAACAAAATTAATACACATATTATATTTTTTAAACGATATTTAGATGACTGCGTTTTGGCAATACCTCAAAACAAAGGTCAATACATTTTAGAAAAATTCAATAACTATCATCAACGAATTCAATTCACATTAGAAAATGAAAATAATTCAGCAATAAATTTTCTTGATCATAACAATCTCACATAAAAACGAAAAAAGGCTCTGCTCCGATAAGTCATTGAAAAGTGCTCCTAAAGCTATCGGGCTGAAATTAAAGCAAGTGAATACTACTGTCACACATACTATAAATACCAAAAATTAGCTCAATCGATGCCACCCCATTCGAGATATTAGCATAAGGGTGAAAAAATTCAAAATTTTTTTCTCAGGAATTACTTAAGCTATGCCTTTCAAAAAAATTATGTAGGTAAACGCTGATTATGGGCATTCTACAAAAAATCAAGAACTAATTCCCTCCACTCAGCTCAAAGTTATTATTATTTTACCCTTTTTAGGGGTGGTTTTTTTTAGTTTGCTTCAAGGTGCCAACTTAGCTTTTTGTTATATTAGACCGTATGCAGTTAGGTTTATTATATGTTTTTTTCAGTTTTTTCCGTGTGGTAGAACACGTAGATAAAAAATCAAATCTCTTTGAATGATTTTAGTAGGAGCAATTTGTTATTGGTTATTTTAGGGTTAAAATAATTATTCATCGATTAATTTCAGGATTATTTGTATAAATGTTTCAGCTCTATTAGTTATAAAAGCACCGAAATATACAAAAGCATATTGTAACAATAAAATAATATTTAATTTCGTACACGCAATTCAAAGTTATTATTATTTTCCCTTTTTTAGGGGTGATTTTTTTGAGTGGGGTTTAGTTTACATGAGTGTATAATTATGTTTGGGTTTATTATATATTTCTTTCAATGAAGTAATACAAATAAAAAATAAAACCTCTTTGATCCTAGCAGCAGCTAAGATGGGTTATTGATTATTTTAAGGATAAAATTCAAATTATTCATCGATCGGATTCAGGATTATTTATACGTACATTTGAGCCCTAATACCTATAAAAGCATCGACATATAAAAGAGAATATTGTAACAATAAAATAATATTTAATTTCGCACACTCTGTTCGAAGTTATTTTCTCCTTTTGGGGGATATAATTCTATCCACATTTGTTATTGCAACTAGCTATGTATTTATAGTTGTCATGATTTTCTTAATGTTAGAATAGAACCGCTATTCGTATTTCATTTTTGTTCTTACTGCCAAATAGATATATACATTTATCATACATATTTACATTACATTACATATTTAATCAATGTTCTGAGACGCGCATAATTTGTTTAATGTGACAATTATTTGATTGAGTTTGAAGCCTGTTTTTAATGTAATTTCTTTATGTAGAATAAACAGCAGTGCTGTAGAAAGTAAGTTAAAATATGTGCTCACATAAGTGTATTAATCGTGGTGGTTTGTTAATAAGAATATTTCGAAGAAAAAAACTCAAACAAATAAATAAGCGATGAAGATGATAGAAATACTTATTTGGATCTATTCATTCTTCCCAGAAGAATCAGTGAAGGTTGAAAATCAAGAGCATACTTCTCAGTTCATATGACATCACTTGTAAAGAATTTATTAGGAAAAAAGTATATAGCAAATCCAAATGCAGGCGTTACTATACAGCAAAAAGTCAAGTTGAAATCTTAAATTCAAAAAACCACCCCCTAAAGGGAACTTTGAACTTGATGTACGGAGCTAAATATTATTTTATATTGATTATGAATACATATATGTTAGTAATAAATGTAACAACAGATAATATATTATGTAATAATATATTGCTTATTATTATTTATTCTTACAGAAATTTTTTTTTATAGCTCAGTGCTTTCATAACTACTAGGGCTGAAATGTACAACATATAAATAATCCTGAAACCGCTTGAAATTTTCATTTTTTATTTGCATGTTCTACCACACAGAAGGAACTTAAAAAAATAGATAATGAACCCAAATACATACATCACTATATAACAAAATATCAAGTTAACACATTAAACTCAACTCAAAAAAAAAACCGACCTTCAAAAAGGAAAAATAACAATAACTTTCAACTGCGAGTACGGAAATAAATATTATTTTGTTGTTATAATTTTCTTCTTTTAATTTCGATACTTTTATAACTACTACGGCTGAAACATACATACAGATAATGCTGAAATTGATAGATGAACAATTGTTTTAACCCTAAAATAAACAATAACAGATTGTTCTTAATAAGATCATTCAAAGAGATTTTATTTTTTATTTACATGTTCTACCACACAGAAAAAAACTGAAAAAAACATATAATAAACCTAAATGCATACGGTCTAATATAACAAAAAGCCAAGTTGGCACCTTGAAGCAAACTCAAAAGGGGAAAATAATAATAACTTTGATCTGAGTGGAGGGAATTAGTTCTTGATTTTTTGTAGAATGCCCATAATCAGTGTTTACCTACATAATTTTTTTGAACGTCATAGCTTAAGTAATTCCTGAGAAAAAAAATATTGAATTTTTCCACCCTTATGCTAATATCTCGAATGGGGTGGCATCGATTGAGCTAATTTTTGGTATTTATAGTATGTGTGACAGTAGTACTCATTTGCTTGAATTTCACCCCGATAGCTTTAGAGGCACTTCTCAATGGCTTATCGGAGCAGAGCCTTTGCACAAAGTGGTACTTTAAACCAACACACTGTGGAAGATATTTAAACTTTTTATCACAAACACCCACAAGATACAAAATAAGTATGATTAACAACTTAGTTGACAGGTGCATAGCTTTCTCAGAAAAAAACTAATATCAAGCATAATATAAGTAAAATAAAAGAAATGTTAATTAATAATAATTATCTAATTCAATTTATAGATAAATATATATAAAAAAAAGATTGACACAAAATAAAAATAAAACTAAAACCAACCCACAAAATAAGGACCAAAATGAAAATGAGAACAAAAGATATATTTCCACACCATACACAGAACAATTGTCAGAGAATTTACAAAAATTCCTGAAACAGTACAACATCAATATTACTCATAAACCAAATTACGCAAATAAAAAGTGGTTCACAAAAACTAAAGAACCAATAGATTTTAAGAAACAAACACATACAATTTACAAAATTAACTGTCAAAACTGTGAAGGGGTGTACATTGGACAATCACAACAATACAGAATTTACTCTCACAAATACAGCATAAATACACAAAATGTAAACTCTACTGCTCTGGCAAAACACGCACTAAATAACAACCATAATTTTAACTTTAATAAAACGGAAATTTTAGGTATAGAAAATAATTATTATAAAAGGCTGTTCAAAGAAATGTAGCATATAAAAAGTAATAAAAATTCAATTAATGATAAGAACGACATAAATAACCTAAGTCAAATTTATAATAATTTGATTGTAGTAAATTCTAATGGAAAAACGAATTGAGTCGTCATGCACCTTATCGTATGATAAACTGTGAAGGCGAAATTTGCATAAATATTAAATAAAAACGGACTGTTTCTTTACAAACATCTGAGTAGAAAACAAAATCGAGCGGCTTCTCGCACTAGTATATATTTGTTAGTTGACTTGTAAAATGTACAATCGTGTTATACAATTTTAAGTTTAAACGTAATTAAATTTTTTATTGACAACACCCGAAAAGTGGAAACACAAGAAAAAATGGAAATTATTAATGTACCTAAGTTTTTGATCATGTACTTTTGTACGAGTCATTATAGCACTGGCTTTTTGATAAACTATTGAGATTGTTAGTTATATGTTGACTCTATTCCGCTAAAGAAAATAGCTCATATTTTAATAATAAAAAAACTCACCAATTCTTAAGTATTAAGAATCAGTATCAACTCACCGTTTTAAAGCATTTATCATGACAAGTTTTTGCTTTTACAACTTTTATATTCAGAGAATTATATTGCAATCGCTATCAATTTGCCGTTTGCTGTTTTCTGTAGAGTTTTATGTCTGTTGAGTGTGGCTTTATCTTCATAAAAATTGATATAAGTAATTCTTATCTTCTGACATTATTTGTGTTTGATAAGATACCTAAAATATTATTTCTAGTTCTAATAAGACATGCAAGTTATTTAATACTAACACAAACGTAAAAAATACTATCACAACATGTTACACTCAAAGAGCCATTACCCTATTAGCATTCTATGGTCTTATTAAAATTATACTAACAACAAAACTATAATAGGTCATTAGAATATAATATTTGTCTGTCAATAATTTATGAGTAAATCAGAAGTATATTGCATTTAGATATACCTGTCTTTTGTAATAAATAATATTTCTGGTTTTTCTTTTTTCTTGAGGTAGCGGCTTTTTTGTTTAAAAATGACTTAAATTTTTTTCACCAATTAAAACATTCTTTGACGCTTCGACAAGTTTTTTTATTATTGTCTTCTTCAGAAATTATTTACTACAATTATTTTTTTTATCTATAATTAATAACAGTGTAAATTATTAAAATTTTTAAATTCTATAGATGAGTTTATACTTACACACATTAAAGACAACACAAAAGATTTTAAAATTACTTAAAATTTACATTTTTCAAAGCATTACTAACATGGTTATTTGTCACGTACAATATTAACTATGTGTGAAGCACTAAATTTAAATTGCCGAAGTTTATATTCAAACAACACCATGTTAGTAATGTTTTGAAAAATGTAAATTTTAAAGTAATTTTAAAATGTTTTGTGTTGTCTTTAAAGTGTTTAAGTATAAACTCATTTATAGAATTTAAAAATTTTAATAACTTACACTGTTATTAATTATAGATAAAAAAAATAATTGTAGTAAATAATTTCTGAAGAAGACAATAATAAAAAAACTTGTCGAAGCGTCAAAGAATGTTTTAATTGGTGAAAAAAATTTAAGTCATTTTTAAACAAAAAAGCCGCTACCTCAAGAAAATAGAAAAACCATAATTTTACATTATCGGTTAAGAACAATTCCATCAAAATAATATTTCTAGAATATACCGAATACCTACTAATCGTAGGTATAATGCGAAAGAAAATTTGATTGTAATCTGCAATTATTCATTCGATATAAACCATAATGGCATTTAAACTTTGTTATTCTTAGCTCAACAATTTTAGTCCTACCCATATCCACTTTTTCGTATATGAAGCAATACGTTCTTTAAGACCTGATCAGTAATTGTTGGTGCTACAGAATAGTTCATTGACATTATACAATAATTCATATACTATAAACCTAATAGCACGTAAAAATATAATGGCTAATTAATTTTTTTAATTAACAGGCACCGAAGATGTCGGAAACAGGAAATACTGTCCAAAAGAAGCTAAATCCCAGCAAGACAGCAACCCCTGACGCAGGAGCGAAATACGAAATCTCAGTTGCTACGTTGGTTGCTGCCATTTTATCAAGTAACGACAAAATAGAAAACTATCACGTGTTCACTAATTTAAAGGAAGCATATCCATTCGATGATGTGGTGGCAAAGTATTTTTCAAAGGAGAAAATACTCCCTACGCATTTGCCATGCAATTAAAGCACATCGGTAAAGGCGAAACGCTGGATGTGGCAAAGTATCTGAAGGGTTATAGGAAGATATCCAATGCCAGAGGATTTAAAACTATAGACAATATTGGTATTGCCAACATCCACTTTTGCTACTTCTGTGTTAATAAAGTAAAAAAGGCAGATTCTTACACACTACATCAACATAATCCCACGGGTGATTCGTGGAGATCGGCACTTTCTTTTCCAAACTGTCACAAATTGACGCTAAACACGGATAGCACGGAAACAGATAAAGATTTCTTGAACGATTTCTGTTTGTACTTATACCAACCCGATAATAATAAAATCAGAGAAAATATAAAAGCCCTTTGTAAAATAAAGGATGTAAGTGGTATTTTAAATTTTATTGATAGATATTTTGAGAGAGACGTATTGTGGAAAAGGGGATTGCGAAAAGAAGTGTTCGAAACGGAATTACTAAGAATCCGTCTCTCAGATCACATAGTACAACCTACAGATATCATTCAACTTCATGATTCACAATGTGCAGTGTGGCATAAAGTGACATTACTACATAATGTCACAATCGTCAAGACTGAAACAAACATTGAAAAGAGCTTGTACGGATCTTGTGCGCAAGCACTGAATCGTCTACTCAATAATAGCGTCAACTGGGACACTTACAAAACAAATCCTTTGGATACCAGTGTCATCAGTGAATTCAAAAAACTTTTTGCAGAACGCACATTAGGTAAAGTTAGGCACTGGATTGATCCACCCACAACACTAAAATCACTAATTATAGAGTTATGGAAATGTGGCGAGATACCTCTCATATTGAGAAGCGATGACAATCTACCTGTGTTGAAGGATTACGCACATTTGAGTAAAAGTTATATTATAGTAACAGAAAATACAGCTAGTAAACGGGAAGAATGTGAGAGCTACCAGCTGGGTGTTTTTACCCATGTAAGCGACATTAAATGCTTAGATGTGAGGGATGAACTCCTGAACGCCATTCTAATCTCACTGCAAGGAAGGAAACCTACTACGCTTCACAGTATAATAGCTCATCATGAGGAATTGGTTACAGCGTTATCATGTTCCGACATAATACACTTAATGAAATGCAGAACAGCGTATTTGAGTAAGGAATGTTTAAATGGCGATCACAATTTGTTATTCCTAATTGAAGATTCGAACACTACAGCAGAATATCGTTTAGATAGTATTAATCGGATAGGAAGTAATGTTGCAATACGGTGTCGGCCAGAAGATATAGCCAAATATCGTAAACAGATAGAGGGCAATACAAACTTCCAAAATTATGAAATCTATCACTGTGTCGCATCATCGAGACATGAAATTTTAGTTTACTGAAAGGAAACAAATCACTGGTAGGAGACTTCTTTGTGGATCAAGATGGAGAAGGTATCTACGTCTAGAAAATGAACAAGTACCGATTGTTGGATCTACTTTAAAGAATATTCAACCAAGATATATGCCTAGATTTTTATGTAATGCTCTTGTAACCGAATCCATATTTGATTCGGAAACAAAAGGGTATTTATTTTTTCTCTGGAAATTTTAGTTACTTAAAGGAAAATATACAACGATATTTAATGGAAGCGCCTGACGATATAAAGTTTGATAAAAAAAATACCTTTATTAAGGTGAAAGATGAAGATGTAGAAAACTATTGGCAAAAAGCATCCGATTTAAAGTGTCCGTTACTCCATATTCATGTTGAGGGCACAGATATGCACTTACGTAGATACAAGGATTGGGCAGGTTTAAGTGAGCACATTTTATACAATGGGCGGAAAATAACGGAAGAAAAAATTCTAGAAGAAGTAACAGATGAGATAACTATTTTAACAGGCGAACCAGGTATAGGGAAGTCGTCGTTGCTACAATCAATATTCAAAAATCACGCAATGGAAAAGTATATTTTGTTTTACAATTTGGTTGATTACGGTCGCTTCTTAAGTAAAGAGAAGTTGGTACCGACTAATATTTCATTAGATTTCTTGTTAGAACGGGCAATGAACAAACGGTATAAGGAGTTTCTATCTGCTTTATTTAGAAAAAAGGATAGAGTATTGGTACTACTAGATGCTTTCGACGAGGTATTGCCTACTTACAAAGAAAATATTTTACAGTTTATACGAAATTTAGCTGCTAGCAGTGTACAAATCATTATTGCTTCTAGAACAATAGCAAATTATATCCTCATGGGCAATTTTGCGACTAGGATATTAAAGGTAGATTTCTTGAGAGCGGTTGACTATAGAGAATACCTTCAGAATTGCAGGCTTAATGGAAATATACTAACGACCATTCCAGATGAATTCTTACAAAATCCTTTATATCTAAACCTCTTGAAGTCTATTTCTGAAAATAACATTAATCTGGAACACTTCAGTAAATTCAGTTTATTTGAAAGCGTTATAGAAACAAATATAGAACAATATTTCCGAAGGAATTTTTCCAATGAGCATAACCTAACAAAGAACATTATTTAAAGCCCGTTCGAAAATTACATTTTCAATTAGCACTAATGAGGGTACTTGGTACGGATATAGTGAAAGAATTGTTTGAATTGGAAAACAAAATCGAACTGACTCATGAACTCAAATTAGGCGTGGTGTTATCTATTAATGAAGAAGGGTGCCCTACATTTGTGCATGAAACATTTGCAGAGTATCTGATAGCTGATTGGATAATCAGAAATAAGACGAAAGACTCTGCCAAGAAGATTTACCAAGAACTAAAAAAACAGAAGAAGTTGTATATCTTAGATAATTCTTTGCGAACATTTAGAATTACATAAAGCTGTCTTGACACAAAATAAACAGCAAATAGAAATGTATGCTGCAGATCGCTCACATTTGGAAAGGACTGATGCTCTTGGCAGAATGGCCATTCATGTTGCCGCTGCACACCAACCATATCCGCTTTGGTCCGCTCTAGATATTATTATTTGCAATATGCGCAATTTCAAAATTGATTTTACTCACTCTGATGTTCTCATGCGGTGGAATTGGGTACAACACTTGGATCAGATGAAGATCATAGGGTATGTGATAACTATGAATCTTTCAACCTCAGTTTGGGAAGCATATGTTTGTTGCATAGAGCATAAAGCACAGAATGACAGCAACTTTTTAAATCTCTTTAAGAATTATGAAATAACAGAAATGTATTGTGTAGCGCTAAGAAGAAATAACTTAGAGATGATCCGTCATTTGCTTTTCATTGAAGACCTCAAATATAATGGCGTGTCCCAAGCCTTAGATGTGGATACGTTGCATTTAAGAAGTCTCAGAAAATTTACTGCATTACACATCGCCTGTATATACGGCAACGTGGAAGCACTAAGAAAATTGATAAATCGAAAGAATGTAAACGTTACTGACGAGTTTGGTTGCACACCGCTGCATTACAGTATTATGAATCCGCCAGAAGTGTGTACAAATATGACGAAGATATTGTTAGAAAGCGGTTCAAAGTTAGATATCACGAATTATTACTCCGGGACACCTCTTCAAATTGCCATTTTTTTCGGAAATACACATATCGTGGGAACTATTGCTACAAAAATATGTTCGCATAAAAAAATCGAAACAAGGTATGTTTGAGCTTGCATTCGATGCAATTGAGAGAGTTTGGAATTTAGAGAGTGTATCTATGGAATCTAGATATGCTTCTAGTAAAGGACGTTTGGAAATTATGAAGTTACTTTTAGAAAAAGGCGCTGACGTCAATGGCAATAACGCAAATGGTAAAACACCCGCTTATGTCAGCTTGTAAATGTGGCAAATTAGATATCGTAAAAATACTATTGCAAAAAGGCGCCAACGTTAACGGCGCAACAACAGATGGCGAAACACCGCTTATAATCGCCTCTAAACACAGTCAATTAGATATCGTAAAGATACTATTGGAAAGAGGTGCCAACGTTAACGGAGCACCAGCAGATGGCAGAACACCGCTCATAATCGCTTCTAAATACAATAAATTAGGTATGATAAGGATACTGTTAGAAAAAGGTGCCAACGTTAACGGAGCAACAACAGATGGCGAAACACCACTTATGGTCGTTTCTCAATACGGCAGATTAGATATCGTAAAGACACTATTGGAAAAAGGTGCCAACGTTAATGGAGCAACAACAGATGGCAAAACAGCTCTTATGGTCGCTTCTCAATACGGCAGATTAGATATCGTAAAGACACTATTGGAAAACGGTGCCAACGTTAACGCCGCAACAACAGATGGTAAAACTCCTCTTATGTTCGCATATGAGGAAGGTGCCATAGATGTTATCAATCTGCTGTTAAGATCTGGCGCTATCACAACGTCATCTAGGTTGTCTAGACTTAGTGGATTAACAGCGCGTCTCCCAGTGCGGCTACGACGAGTACTTAGAATTTACAATAAATGAGATGTAATTGAACACAGGCTCGCAAAATAGCTAAGTTTTCTAAAGTTTTGGAATCTGCATCTCGAAAAGCATGCAGCATGCTATTTATTTATAAACTCACATGACAACTAATTGTTATGACTGGTAGAAAGGAAGAGAATAGAGGGTGCACCATTTCATAATTAATAGTATATCGGTAACTCACATTTATGCCAAGCGTTCAACATCCATAAACGAAATAAACCCCGACGTAAACTCTCTACTAGAGAAATGAATTGATTTTAGGACACACTAGCACAAAATTACACATCGTACAAAGCGTATCAATTTACCAAAATATCGTTTTTATCGAAGATATAATCCACCGCCATCCTCCAAAGCAATCCAGTGTTCAGACTTGTCTACCGATTGAAAATCATCAACGTATAGCAAGTCGGCTCTTCAATAATCGAATGTCCTGAATTATCTGAATACTGTAGCAGTTAAACCAACTATAATTCACCTCTGAATAACGCCGCAACTAAGGTACGCATTTTGAGAATTATCTCGGCCCGCCTTGGCATGCTCTGTCTCGCCTGTAAGCTTGGCCTATGATCCAGCCGTCCAGGTTCGACCGTCAGCACGTAGCATATCCCTTTGAGAAAGTCGCTTTAATATAAGAAAAATGTATTTTTTTTCTGTGCGGCACGAAGAATGTCAACAAAACGAATTATAGCAACTAGTGCTGGTAAACATGTTGGTTCAACAACAAAATTGAATGGACAATCTATATACATAATGGTTATAATTTCAAGTATACACTTGAATAGCATTTTGTTTATAAACAAATATATTTCTTGCTACGAATTTGTATGTATCATGTTTTCCAAATAGGTACTGAAGCTTCTTACAAAACTTTAACAAGATACGAAACCATTTGATCTTTAAAGTTTTAATTATCACCTATTAAATCAATCTGAATCCCTGATCATAAAAATTATGGACTTCAATGGAGAATTGAATGAAGAAGACATTTGCTTTTGAATCGGATGCAGCTTCAAGTCAAGATTTTCAAGAAAGAAAATCGATCGAGGACATTAGGTTAAAGAATAATAGTGAATTGCTACAAAATTCATTACTTAGGTACATAATCTCAAGAATTCAAAAACTAAGAAAATTCAAGTAAATTTTTCAGTAAATAACTTCAAAAATTTGTCAAAAAGAAATATTTTTTTTTACACTAGGAGAATATTATTGTTATTGTTATCTATCATATGTACCTTATAAATGTGGCTCGTATTGTTTTGTATAATGTGGACAAACAAAATATCTATTATACATACATTAATTACAATCGAATTAAGTTTTCAATTGTTCATTCTAAAGTTGGAAAAGATCCGCATGAATTTGATGCTAATAAATATAGTTCCAGTGAAATAAATGGTAACAAATTAATTTGGCGGTGTTTTATTATACGCATTATATGAGTGAAACCTACCTATCTGTATGCATGTATACTCTGTTTTGATCAACGTAGAGGACTATATTACACAGTAAGTGCCCACGTCTGAAAATTAAGTTCGCACCTCTAACTAGAACCAACTATATATTTTAATTTTTACGAATTTCAGTCTCTTAGGCGCTTCTTGTTAAACGCAGGATACACTTTGTATTACAGACTCTGATGTAAGTTTTTGTTCTTAAAGAGTAATTTACAATAAGATTCTGTTCCCCCACTTGTTTTTACATAATTATGTACACTAATTTTACACTATAGATACGGTACGGATACAGTGAAAGTACTGCTTCAATTTGAAAACAGAATCGAACTGACGCATGAACTCAAATTAGGCGTAGTGCTGTCTGTTAATGAAGAAGGGTATCCTACATTTGTGCATGAGACATTTGCGGAGTATCTGACTGCTGATTGGATCGCTAAAAGTAAATTTATACCGAAGATATAATCCGCCGCCATCCTCTAAAAGTTGAAACAGTTAAACCAATTATAATTCACCAACTAAGGGCATGCATTTGGAGAATTATCTCGGCTCGCCCTGGCGACCTCTGTCTCGCCTATGAGTTCGGCCTATGATCCAGTCTGTCCAGATTCGAGTACCACCCCCGTGAAGGGATTGGCGACGTTCCGTGTAGTCCATCAGATGCGCATTGTGACAGCGAATCGAATAATAAAAAGTTCGATCCGATACCTCTAACCGTTTCCGAGATATTTGAGGTAAAAGTTTCTGAGATAAAAATCAACGCTAGGCCTATCAGATGCGCATGGCGACGGGGAATCGAATGCTCAAAACCGGAACTCTATATCTTTTACCGTTTCCGAGATATTCGTAAAAATGTGCTGAAAATCGTTAAATTTCCTTTTTTTTCGATCTTAACACCTCAATTTGCGGGCGAACTAAGGCTCCGATTCGGTTCTAGCGCGGCCCAAAATGTTTCCCTGGTCGCGCCGGGATCTTTTGAGGTCAAAGTTACGGAGATGAAGATGGACCCTAGAGCCTTTTCGTGTAGTCCATCAGACGCGCATTGTGACGGCGAATCGAATAATAAAAAGCACGATTCTATATCTCTAACCGTTTCCGAGATATTTGAGCTCTACATTTCACAAAACAAAAATCATTATAATAATAATAAGTGGTTTATTGACAACAGAGAATACATTTTCAAAACATAACAAAATGTTATAAGGACAACTCTTAATAGTATATGCAAGAGACATATAGAAAAGAAATAGACAAAGTCCTAATCGTTCACTCTCTGACGCCAAACGGCTCGAGATCAGCGACTTACTCGAAGTAGCTGGTCTACCTCTCAAGCCTGCAAGGGTGAAATAAAAGGAGAACGCCAAACGAAGCTACCAAAACCACAACTAACTATAAATAATATATATGAATACAACAAAATTATACAGTAATAACAAATATGAGGGTATCTATATAGAATTCAGATTTAATTATAGCCATACGATTCACAATAATATTTTCGTAGTCGACAGGCGAAGGAACTCGGAAGCGACAAACGCAGATCAGATGGGACACCGTTATATAAACGGACGATATGGTAAGAAAAAGACCTTTTGAACATTTCGAGGTGGTGCCGGGGCGGTGTGAGCAGTCCTCTAAATCTAATATTTATTGTATGAACGTCCGCTCTGAAAGTAATCTTTCGATAGAGATAACTAGGCTTCTTGTGAGTAATGATTTTGAAATAAAACACAGTTGCATGAAAATCAGCCCTGCGAGACATGTTGAACCAATTAGCTAGTTTAAATGTATATGAAATATGGTCATAGCGACGAAGGCCATAAATAAAACGCAGGCATGAGTTCTGCACTCGCTGTATTCTCAATCTATCAGAACTGTCAAGACAGGGAAAATAAACATTAATACAAAAGTTAAAATGCGACAACACAAGTGTCTCACATAAGAGCTTCCTCAAATTTATATCCAAGCAGTCCCTACTGCCATACAGAACCCTCAAACAGCAAAATGCACGTCTTATAAGGCAAGAAACATGTTCTTTAAACCGAAGCTTGGAATCCATGAGCAACCCCAGATTCCTGGCATGCTCTGAGATGGTTAGTGCCTCGCTGTTAACAAAAACTCGTATTTGGTCAATAACTTTAGATTTAGTTTTAGCCCTGCCAAAGACCAGTACGCTAGATTTTTTTGGGATTAAGACGCAGCGAGTGCCGTAAAGATTCGTCAGCAATTCGTGCCAGATCGTCATTAATATTTTGAACAGCAGTCGCGACGGCATTAGGAGGAAACGAGTAATACAACTGCGTATCGTCAGCATACATATGATATTTGCAGTATACTAAGCATTTGATGATATTAGCAGAATATATAGAATAAAGTAACGGTCCTAAAATGCTACCCTGTGGCACACCCGATACGACTGCCGATGTCCCAGACATTCGACCACCGTACGACACCCTACGAGTTCTGTTAGATAAATAAGAATGGAAAAAAGTAATAGTGTCTTGAGTAAAGCCGATATAATGTAATATGGATAATAAAAGGGAATGATCAATTGTATCGAAAGCCTTACTGTAATCGAGAAGAACGAGAACAGTGATATCATTATTGTCCGTAGACCTCAAAATGTCGTCAGTAATGTGAGCCAAGGCAGAAGCACAACCGTACCCCGACCTAAATCCTGATTGTTCAGAAGGCAAAATATTATGGTTTTCCAAATACAGTTTAATTTGTCGATCAATTATACGTTCCAACACCTTAGATATAGTAGGTAAAATGGAAATGGGTCTCAGATCGTTAACACTGGCAGGGTCATTAACTTTAGGTAATGGTATTATAATACTATCTTTCCAACAATCCGGGAAAACATTTTCTAATAAACAGGTATTAATGATATGCGTAATAACTGGAATTAAATGCGGACAACACAGCCTTACATTTTTAAAGTAATATCATCACAACCACACGAATTAGACTTTAGTGAGCGAATAACCATTTCAACCTCGGTCTCCGTTGTCAGCACAAAAGAAAAAGTACTCTGCGTGAGCGTATTTTGATTATAGAAGTCATGAAGATCAGGATCAGCCGTAGAACCCGCAACAGCTCCAGCGAAATAATCGTTCAAGATATCAACATTAGATAAATGATGTGGTAATTTATTATGTTTTTTCTTATTGTAAATGTTCAAGGTTTCTAAGTTTTTCCACAAATTTTTAGAGTCACTCCCATTGGAAGCAAATAAATTTGTTAAATAAGCTCGCTTTTCACGACGTACAGCGGAAGTAGTAAAATTGCGTAGTTGCTTGTAGTAATTGAAAGCAGCCGCCGTTTTCCTAAGTTTAGCTTCTCGAAAGGCCTTATCACGAAGTGACATCAAAAGCCGCAAATTGTCGGTCATCCAGGGCACCCTAGGTTTTTTAAATAGACGCATTTTGTATGGAGCATGAACCTCAAATATGCCGATCAGGAGAGAATTAAAGATTACCAATTTATCATTAATATCACTGGTTCGATAAATTAAATCCCATGGCATACTCATCAAGTCGTTTGAAAATAAATGATAGTTGAAGTTATAAAAATCTCTAAAGGTGTGTAAATGGGGTATGTGCTCTGATTTAACAGCATTTAATTTGACAAATGTTGCAGAATGTTCAGAAGTTGTGAGATCATGTAAAACACCGGACGAATGTACAGAACAACTAGAAAAGACTAAAATAAGATCGATTAAACTAGTGGAGGTAGTATAATATTATAACTTCTTTATTATTCGTTTTAAGACAATAATGTACTTTTGCACCATAAATTAAAATATCTTTTATTTTTTTAGCAATATACAGGGTATTCAATTAAAAAAAATATAAATGTCAAAACTTCTTGGAAATGCGTCATTCATGATTCAATTGTTTTTTCGTATATTACATATTAATCAGCGTTAAAAACACTAATACTTTGCTAATTTAACTTACTTTCTTGAATCAATAATAACAGAGATAGCAGTGGTGGGCACTTAATTTGAATCAGCCTCTATACTAATATTTTTTGTTATGTTATTGTTCTTTTATATGTTTAACAAAATAAGCAACCTTTTGTAGTTTCATATCTTTCGAAGCGCAGCCGATGTGATCGTTATCAACTTCGCCGAACTATGCCTCTGATTAGATAACGGCGTAAAAGCCCAGATATCTACCTATTAATATAAGAGTACTTTACAATTTATATTTAGTTTTGAATTAGCATTTTACTGTGACCAGATTCCTCAGAGTCAAGTAGATAATTAGTTTTTTTTTGATACAAGAACTTCAGAGTTGTACGTGGTACTAGTCGGTATGTCTTTTTAATTATTCTTTTATTATTGTTCATTTATGGAGGTTAAGATTTAATAATTATTGTAGATACATATTAATTTAATTGAATTATACTCAATTTAAAATGGGGACTATTTAATTGCTGGTACCTACTTAATACTTTATTTTGCGCCTTTGTTTGCCTGGAATATAAATGCAATTCGACAATAATGATGATGTAGTAAGTCATTTGATAAAATTTAATCACTATTTGAAAGTTAAATGCGCATAGCAGATGGATTACGTGCGGTAAAACTGATATACCTATATTACTATTCAAATTTTTTCAATTATGTTTCTAATAATTACTTGGCCTTAAAATGAAATTCTGAGCAACTGTTTCAAAATAACTTTTTTGGATATCATGCCATGTAGCCTCACTTTTTTGACAACCCATTGCATACTTTTTAAATTTGCCAGCATACAAGTGGTCACCTGACTATATTCAACCAGTGGCGCACAGTGTTCAAAATGAGCGAATTCGTGATCGAAATTAATCACGCTCAAACTGTAAAAGTAATTTAGCTGAAAAATTCAATTATGTTGAATTATTTTATGCACTACAAATATATATAAGCGATGGATAACGTCTCATTCGATTTCAACCCCTTAGGAGATGAAATAGGCACTTAAAAACGTCACGATCTCAACGATTTTTACTTCCTGTGATATATGACACATAAATATTTATTTATTAATAAATGAATATTAATATTTAGTTATAAAGAGGTGGAGGTATTGTTGTAAGGAGTAGGAGGTGGTTGATATATTTTACCAAATTTTCAGAACATTGTTTTATCACAAATAAGTTGAAAACAAATATAAGACTAATTACCCGAATCTTCACTTGCTTCTTCCCTATTAATTTCGCCTTCGTCCTAATACTTTCTTTTTTTGTTATGGGACCGTCTGATATGTAGTCTCTGGAAACACCTCTTGGTTCTTGTATCCCATTTCTCTTACCCCATTAAATTATACCAGTTATTCCAGGATCCTACTATCCTGCACTAATCTGTACAGGTCTCTTTATGGTTGATCGAAGAATGTGGTAAGCCTTCTCTGTCCTCTCATTACATAGTCTGCAGTTGGTATCTCCAGTGTAGATCCCAATTTTCTGTAAGTGTCCTTTCAGTGTACAGTGTCCTGTTAAGAGAGTTGTTACGATGTGAAAATGATTTCTACTGAGTTGTAATAGTTCTTCAGCCTTCTTGATGATGTTTTGATGGTGTCTTGATAAATATCTTACCAGGAGTTTGCTTCGCTGTATTATTCCAGTGTTCTTTTTGTTCCTGTTTGACCCAACTTCTTACTTGTCCTCGTGCTGTGTTTTTAGACACTCCTAGAACAGATCCCAGACGTATATATGAAGCAGATGATCCTTTTCTTGCTAACACATCAGTTTTTTCGTCTCCTTCGGCTGCTGAATGCCAGGGCACCCACAGAAAAGTGAATTTAATGTGGTCTGTAAGGCTATTCAGTTCTCAAACACATTCCCAAACCAGTCTTGACTGTATCTTGGAGTTCATTAGTCCCTTCAGTATCGCCTGGCTGCCTGTTGCAATATAGAACCGCTTGTTTTTATAAGCCCTCTGATTGATCAGAGCATAATATACTATTACGTATGCCTGTGCTTGAAAAACCGCGGCATATTTTCCCAGCAGAAGGGTGACCATTGTATTTCTCACCCCGCTATAGATTTCAGCTTCAGTCCCACTTTCGGTTTTTGATCCTTCTGTTAACCAGATTAATTCGAAATTTCTGTTAGAAAGATATGTCAAAATCATGCGGTCTGATTTTGAAACAGAGACGGATCGACTAAGGTGATCGAAAGGAGATAGATACAGGTGATACTAAGATGCTCTGCGCATGCGTTCATTTTAACGCCGAACGATTAAATTTCAACATGGCGCGTAGTGCGTAAGTACGCCAAAACAGCAACCTCTTTTTGAATAGCGTCAAACACGATCAAACCATACACATTAGGTTGTGCTCTTTCTTCTAAGTATAGCTAGTCTTGTCATACATTAGTATATTATTGTTTCATCTTCCTTTGTTCATCGCGAACCCCAATTTTATATAACAACATTGAGAGATAGTTCAATCCACAGTATCCAAAGGCGCACATTTATATAAATTAGGTCATGTTCCGCACTTTTTCGCAGGTAAAACAATATATTTTTGAATTACCTATATTATAATCTTTCATTTCATGCAAAATTCACGAACTAGCAAGTACTAGCAATAAACGTAAACCCTCATTGAAAATTTATTTCTACGTAAATGTGATAGGCTTATAGGCAACCGGTATTACTTAGAAATAAAAACAGCTTCCTATAAAGTAAGAATGCTATTTAAGTCACTAAAGTAAGTACTTTCACCTATAATAATTACTATTAAATCGACCAAGATATTTGGGCCAGGTAATAGCAAACATAAGTACAGTTCCGGGTAGTAAAATATACATTATAAAATTATTGTTAATTTTGCAGTTTTTAATAATTAATATCTGTGGTACCGGCAAAGATAAAATAGCAATTCTTGGTGAAAACTTGTATGATGATGTAACAAACAAATATATATGATTTGCAGCATTATCAAAAAATTTCAAAATATGGAATTACGATCACGTTTTTATCTATTTTGAACACTGTGTGGCGGTTTCTGTATAGGAGCACATGAGCATGTGAACCCCCTAAACAAATCCTCGATTACAAACTAATAAGATCGCGATAAAGGCAGCGAAACGAGTAAACGACGGTCCTTTCTATCCATACATATCGAGCAAGCGACGGACGACAGCGGTGGTGGTGAGGGTATTTTAATTTTGAAAAGAACTATTATAAACAGTGTTATGGTGTAGCAATGGGACCACCCATCTCAGCAGTCATAGCAAATTCAGTTATGGAGAAAGTTGAACAAGATATACTAAACAAAATTAATACACATATTATATTTTTTAAACGGTATTTAGATGACTGCGTTTTGGCAATACCTCAAAACAAAGATCAATACATTTTAGAAAAATTCAATAACTATCATCAACGAATTCAATTCACATTAGAAAATGATATAAATAATTCAGCAATATATTTTCTTGACATAACGATCTCAACGAAAAAAATTGCACAAATTGGTACTTTAAACCAACACATACTGTGAAAGATATTTAAACTTTTTATCACAAACACCCACAAGATACAAAATAAGTATGATTAACAACTTAGTTGACAGGTGCATAGCTTTCTCAGAAAAAAAAAAAAAACTAATATCAAGCATGATATAAATAAAATAAAAGAAATGTTAATTAATAATAATTATCTAATTCAATTTATAGATAAATATGTAAAAAAAAGATTGACACAAAATAAAAATAAAACTAAAACCAACCCACAAAATAAGGACCAAAATGAAAAGGAGAACAAAAGATATATTTCCATACGATACACAGAACAATTGTCAGAGAATTTACAAAAATTCCTGAAACAGTACAACATCAATATTGCTCATAAACCAAATTACGCAAATAAAAAGTGGTTCACAAAAACTAAAGAACCAATAGATTTTAATAAACAAACACATACAATTTACAAAATTAACTGTCAAAACTGTGAAGGGGTGTACATTGGACAAACACAACAATACATAGAAAAGAGAATTTACTCTCACAAATACAGCATAAATACACAAAATGTAAACTCTACTGCTCTGGCAAAACATGCACTAAATAACAACCATAATTTTAACTTTAATAAAACGGAAATTTTAGATATAGAAAATAATTATTACAAAAGACTGTTCAAAGAAATGTGGCATATAAAAAGTAATAAAAATTCAATCAATGATAAAAACGACATAAATAACCTAAGTCAAATTTATAATAATTTGATAGTAGTAAATTCTAATGGAAAAACGAATTGAGTCGTCATGCACCTTATCGTATGATAAACTGTGAAGGCGAAATTTGCATAAATATTAAATAAAAACGGACTGTTTCTTTACAAACATCTGAGTAGAAAACAAAATCGAACCTCTCCCACTAGTATATATTTGTTAGGTGACTTGTAAAATGTACAATCGTGTTATACAATTTTAAGTTTAAATGTAATTAAATTTTTTTATTGACAACACCCCAAAAGTGGAAACACAAGAAAAAATGGAAATTATTAATGTACCTAAGTTTTTGATCATGTACTTTTTCCTTTTAATTATCACTTTGGATATTAATATGTAAAATGTTAAATTTTAAAGTTTTAATGGTTTGTTAAATATTTGTAGGATAGAAAATGAAATGTGAAAAAGGAAAAAATAAAATTTCCGAAACGTAAAAAGAACATCTTTGTAATTAAACAAAAACCGGCATACCCAAGGAAATGAAAAAATAATAATCAAACTTATAAATAAGAATTATGGATGCGAACAGTTTTATTGTGCAATATTTGAAAGACAATTTTAATTCGTTTAATTATGAGCAAAAAATTCAAGTTAAAAGTGTGGGCAGACTAAAAGCCAGAACTTAATTTGACGCAAACTACAAAGGGAAAATCTAGAGACTTTACAAGAAAATTTAAGAAGGACATGTACGAAAAAAATGATTGGATTTTAGTTAAAAGTTTGCATGTTCTTGATTTTGTGAACACCCTACGTTTCCGACCACGAGCCGCCACTGTATTCAACCAAATATTTTTTTTCTATTGTCTACATACAATGAGCTCTTTGTATAACTATTTTGCCAAAAAACAGTGTCACAAAGCTCCATTTTGTAACACTGTTTGTGGTGAGATTGGTAGTGCAGTTCCTGGTTTGACATTCTTATAACAGGTAATTCAATAATAAGCAAATGTAAATTAATGCAAAATAGCAAAAATAGTATAAAAAGCAGATGTTAGAAAGGCTGTTGTAATACGAGTACGAGCATAAATTTGAATTAAAAGTGACTCAACACACGAGTCATTGTAGCACTAGCTTTTTGATAAACTATTGAAATTGTTGGTTATGTTGACTCTATCCCATTAAAGAAAATATCTCATATTTTAATATTAAAAAAACTCACCAATTCTTAAGTATTAAGAATCAGTATCAACTCACCGTTTTAAAGCATTTATCATGACAATTTTTTGGTTTTACAACTTTTATATTCAGAGAATTATATTTCAATCGCTATGCAAATTGATAGCGATTGCAATATAATTCTCTAGCTATCAATTTGCCGTTTGCTGTTTTCTGTAGAGTTTTATATCTGTTGAGTGTGGCTTTATCTTCATAAAAATTGATATAAGTAATTCTTATCTTCTGACATTTTTTGTGTTTGATGAGATACCTAAAATATTATTTCTAGTTCTAATAAGACATGCAAGTTATTTAATACTAACACAAACGTAAAAAATACTATCACAACATGTTACACTCAAAGAGCCATTACCCTATTAGCATTCTATGGTCTTATTAAAATTATACTCGCTGCCAACAAAACTATAATAGGTCATTAGAATATAATATTTGCATTTTGTTTTTAGAAAAAAAGGCAACATTCGTGTATTGTTGCTTTTAACTTCAAACTGTCAATAATTTATGAGTAAATCAGAAGTATATTGCATTTAGATATACATGTCTTTTGTAATAAATAATATTTCTGGTTTTTCTTTTTTCTTGAGGTAGCGGCTTTTTTGTTTAAAAATGACTTAAATTTTTTTCACCAATTAAAACATTCTTTGACGTTTCGACAAGTTTTTTTTATTACTGTCTTCTTCAGAAATTATTTACTACAATTCATTTTTTATCTATAATTAATAACAGTGTAAATTATTAAAAATTTTGAATTCTATAGATGAGTTTATACTTACACACATTTAAAGACAACACAAAAGATTTTAAAATTACTTTAAAATTTACATTTTTCAAAACATTACTAACATGGTTATTTGTCACGTACAATATTAACTATGTGTGAAGCATACTAAATTTAAAGTGCCGAAGTTTATATTCAAACAACACCATGCCATAATAATATTTCTAGAATATACCGAATACCGACTAATCGTAGGTATAATGCGAAAGAAAATTTGATTGTAATCTGCAATTATTCATTCGATATAAACCATAATGACATTTAAACTTTATTATTCTTAGCCCAACAATTTTAGTCCTACCCATATCCACTTTTTTGTATATGAAGCAATACGTTCTTTAAGACCTGATTAGTAATTGTTGGTGCTACAGAATAGCTCATTGAAATTATACAATAATTTATGTACTATAAAACTAATAGCCCGTAAAAATATAATGACTAATTAATTTTTTTAATTAACAGGTACCGAAGATGTCGGAAACAGGAAATACTGTCCAAAAGAAGCTAAATCCCAGCAAGACAGCAACCCCTGACGCAGGAGCGAAATACGAAATCTCAGTTGCTACGCTGGTTGCTGCCGTTCTATCAAATAACGACAAAATAGAAAACTATCACGTGTTCACTAATTTAAAGGAAGCATATCCATTCGATGATGTGGTGGCTAAAATATTTTTCAAAGGAGAAAATACTCCCTATGTATTTGCCATGCAATTAAAGCACATCGGTAAAGGCGAAACGTTGGATGTGGAAAAGTATCTGAAGGGTTATACAAAGATATCCAATGCCGGAGGATTTAAAACTATAGAAAATATTGGTATTGCCAACATCCACTTTTGCTACTTCTGTGTTAATAAAGTGAAAAAGGCAGATTCCTACACACTACATCAACAAATCCACGGTGATTCGTGGAGATCGGCATTTCTTTTCCAAACTGTCACAAATTGACGCTAAACACGGATAGCACGGAAATAGATAAAGATTTCTTGAACGATTTCTGTTTGTACTTATACCAACCCGATAATAATAAAATCAAAGAAAATATAAAATCCCTTTGTAAAATAAAGGATGTAAGTGGTATTTTAAATTTTATTGATAGATATTTTGAGAGAGACGTATTGTGGAAAAGGGGATTGCGAAAAGAAGTGTTCGAAACGGAATTACTAAGAATCCGTCTCTCAGATCACATAGTACAACCTACAGATATCATTCAACTTCATGATTCACAATGTGCAGTGTGGCATAAACTGACATTACTACATAATGTCACAATCGCCAAGACTGAAACAAACATTGAAAAGAGCTTGTACGGATCTTGTGCACAAGCACTGAATCGTCTACTCAATAATAGCGTCAACTGGGACACTTACAAAACAAATCCTTTGGGTACCAGTGTCATCAATGAATTCAAAAAACTTTTTGCAGAACGCACATTAGGTAGAGTTAGGCACTGGATTGATCCACCCACAACACTAAAATCACTAATTATAGAGTTATGGAAATGTGGCGAGATACCTCTCATATTGAGAAGCCATGACAATCTACCTGTGTTGAAGGATTACGCACATTTAAATAAGAGCTACATTATAGTAACAGAAAATACAGCTGGTAAACGCGAAGAATGTGAGAGCTACCAGCTGGGTGTTTTTACCCATGTAAGCGACATTAAATGCTTAGATGTGAGGGATGAACTCCTGAACGCCATTCCAATATCACTGAAGGAAGGAAACTACTACCGCTTCACAGTATAATAGCTCATCATGAGGAATTGGTTACAGCGTTATCATGTTCCGACATAATACACTTAATGAAATGCAGAACAGCGTATTTGAGTAAGGAATGTTTAAATGGTGACCACAATTTGTTATTCCTAATTGAAGATTCGAACACTACAGCAGAATACGTTTAGATATATTAAATCGATAGGAAGTAATGTTACAATACGGTGTCGGCCAGAAGATATAGCCAAATATCGTAAAGAGATAGAGGGCAATGAAGATAGAGAATGAACCGGTCCCTATTGTTGGATCCACTTTAAAGAATATTCAACCAAGATATATGCCTAGATTTTTGTGTAATGCTCTTGTAACCGAATCCATATTTGATTCGGAAACAAAAGGTATTTACTTTTTCTCTGGAAATTTTAGTTACTTAAAGGAAAATATACAACGATATTTAATGGAAGCGCCTGACGATATAAAGTTTGATAAAAAAAATACCTTTATTAAGGTGAAAGATGAAGATGTAGAAAACTATTGGCAAAAAGCATCCGATTTAAAGTGTCCGTTACTCCATATTCATGTTGAGGGCACAGATATGCACTTACGTAGATACAAGGATTGGGCAGGTTTAAGTGAGCACATTTTATACAATGGGCGGAAAATAACGGAAGAAAAAATTCTAGAAGAAGTAACAGATGGGATAACTATTTTAACAGGCGAACCAGGTATAGGGAAGTCGTCGTTGCTTCAATCAATATTCAAAAATCACGCCATGGAAAAGTATATTTTGTTTTACAATTTGGTTGATTACGGTCGTTTCTTAGAAAAAGAGAAGTTGGTACCGACTAATATCTCATTAGATTTCTTGTTAGAACGGGCAATGAACAAACGGTATAAGGAGTTTCTATCCGTTTTATTTAGAAGAAAGGATAGAGTATTGATACTTCTAGATTCATTCGACGAAGTATTGCCTACTTACAAAGAAAATATTTTACAGTTTATACGAAATTTAGCTGCTAGCAATGTACAAATCATTATTTCTTCTAGAACAATAGCAAATTATATCCTCATGGGCAATTTTGAGACTAGGATATTAAAGGTAGATTTCTTGAGAGCGGTTGACTACAGAGAATACATGCAGAATTGCAGGCTTAATGAAGAAATACTAACAACTATCCCAGATGAATTCTTACAAAATCCTTTATATCTAAACCTCTTGAAGTCTGTTTCTGAAAATAACATTACTCTGGAATACTTCAGTAAATTCAGTTTATTTGAAAGCGTTATAGAAACAAATATAGAACAATATTTCCGAAGGAATTTTTCCAACGAGCATATACCTAACAAAGAACATTATTTAAAGCCCGTTCGAAAATTACATTTTCAATTAGCACTAATGAGGGTACTTGGTACGGATATAGTGAAAGAATTGTTTGAATTGGAAAACAAAAATCGAACTGACTCATGAACTCAAATTAGGCGTGGTGTTTATCTATTAAGAAGAGGTGCCTACGTTTGTGCATGAAACATTTGCAGAGTATCTGATAGCTGATTGGATAATCAGAAATAAGACGAAAGACTCTGCCAAGAAGATTTACCAAGAACTAAAAAAACAGAAGAAGTTGTATATCTTAGATATTCTTTGCGAACATTTAGAATTACATAAAGCTGTCTTGACACAAAATAAACAGCAAATAGAAATGTATGCTGCAGATCGCTCACATTTGGAAAGGACTGATGCTCTTGGTAGAATGGCCATTCATGTTGCCGCTGCACACCACCCAGAGCCGCTTTGGTCTGCTCTAGATATTATTATTTGCAATATGCGCAATTTCAAAATTGATTTTACTCACTCTGATGTTCTCATGCGGTGGAATTGGGTACAACACTTGGATCAGATGAAGATTATAAGGTCTGTGATAATTGTGAATGTTTCAATCCTAGTTTGGGAAGCATATGTTTGTTGCATAGCGCATAAAGCACAGAATGACAGCAACTATTTAAATCTCTTTAAGGATTATGAAATAACAGAAATGTATCGTGTAGCGGTAATAAAAAATAGCTTAGAGATGATCCGTCATTTGCTTTTCATTGAAGACCTCAAATATAGTGGCGTGTCCCAAGCCTTAGATGTGGATACGTTGCATTTAAGAAATCTCAGAAAATTTACTGCATTACACATCGCCTGTATATACGGCAAAGTGGAAGTACTAAGAAAATTGATAAATCGAAAGAATGTAAACGTTACTGACGAGTTTGGTTGCACACCGCTGCATTACAGTATTATGAATCCGCCAGAAGTGTGTACACATATGACGAAGACATTGCTAGAAAGCGGTTCAAAGTTAGATATCACGAATTATTACTCCGGGACACCTCTTCAAATTGCCATTTTTTTCGGAAATACACATATCGTGGAACTATTGCTACAAAAATATGTTCGCATAAAAAAATCGAAACAAGGTATGTTTGAGCTTGCATTCGATGCAATTGAGAGAGTTTGGAATTTAGAGAGTGTATCTATGGAATCTAGATATGCTTCTAGTAAAGGACGTTTGGAAATTATGAAGTTACTTTTAGAAAAAGGCGCTGACGTCAATGGCAATAACGCAAATGGTAAAACACCGCTTATGTCAGCTTGTAAATGTGGCAAATTAGATATCGTAAAAATACTATTGCAAAAAGAAGCCAACGTTAACGGCGCAACAAGAGATGGTGTAACACCACTTATGTTAGCTTGTCAATACGGCACATTAGTTATCGTAAAGATACTATTGGAAAAAGGTGCAAAAGTTAACGCCGCAACAACAGATGGCGAAACACCGCTTATATTCGCTTCTATACACAGTCAATTAGATATTGTAAAGACACTATTGGAAAAAGGCGCCAACGTTAACGGAGCAACAACAGATGGCGAAACACCGCTTATAATCGCCTCTAAACACAGTCAATTAGATATCGTAAAGATACTATTGGAAAGAGGTGCCAACGTTAACGGAGCAACAGCAGATGGCAGAACACCGCTTATAATCGCTTCTAAATACAATAAATTAGGTATGATAAGGATACTATTAGAAAAAGGTGCCAACGTTAACGGCGCAACAACAGATGGCGAAACACCGCTTATAATCGCCTCTAAACACAGTCAATTAGATATCGTAAAGATACTATTGGAAAGAGGTGCCAACGTTAACGGAGCACCAGCAGATGGCAGACACACCGCTTCATAAATCGCTTCTAAATACAAATAAATTAGGTATGATAAGGATACTGTTTAGAAAAAAGGTGCCAACGTTAACGGAGCAACAACAGATGGCGAAACACCACTTATGGTCGTTTCTCAATACGGCAGATTAGATATCGTAAAGACACTATTGGAAAAAGGTGCCAACGTTAATGGAGCAACAACAGATGGCAAAACAGCTCTTATGGTCGCTTCTCAATACGGCAGATTAGATATCGTAAAGACACTATTGGGAAAACGGTGCCAACGTTAACGCCGCAACAACAGATGGTAAAACTCCTCTTATGTTCGCATATGAGGAAGGTGCCCTAGATGTTATCAATCTGCTGTTAAGATCTGGCGCTATCACAACGTCATCTAGGTTGTCTAGACTTAGTGGATTAACAGCGCGTCTCCCAGTGCGGCTACGACGAGTACTTAGAATTTACAATAAATGAGATGTAATTGAACACAGGCTCGCAAAATAGCTAAGTTTTCTAAGTTTTGGAATCTGCATCTCGAAAAGCATGCAGCATGCTATTATTTATAACTCACATGCCAACTAATTGGTTATGACTGGTAGAAAAGGAAGAAATAGAGGGTGCACAATTTCATAATTAATAGTATATCGGTAACTCACATTTATGCCAAGCGTTCAACATCCATAAACGAAATAAACCCCGACGTAAACTCTCTACTAGAGAAATGAATTGATTTTAGGACACACTAGCACAAAATTACACATCGTACAAAGCGTATCAATTTACCAAAATATCGTTTTTATCGAAGATATAATCCACCGCCATCCTCTACAGCAATCCAGTGTTCAGACTTGTCTACCGATTGAAAATCATCAACGTATAGCAAGTCAGCTCTTCAATAATCGAATGTCCTGAATTATCTGAATACTGTAGCAGTTAAACCAACTATAATTCACCTCTGAATAACGCCGCAACTAAGGACACGCATTTTGAGAATTATCTCGGCCCGCCTTGGCATGCTCTGTCTCGCTTGTGAGCTTGGCCTATGATCCAGCCCGTCCAGGTTCGACCGTCAGCACGTAGCATATCCCTTTGAGAAAGTCGCTTTAATATAAGACAAATGTATTTTTTTTTTCTGTGCGGGACGATGAATGTCAACAAAACGAATGATAGCAACTAGTGCTGGTAAACATGTTGGTTCAACAACAAAATTGAATGGACAATCTATATACATAATGGTTATAATTTCAAGTATACACTTGAATAGCATTTTCGGTTTATAAACAAATATATTTCTTGCTACGAATTTGTATGTATCATGGTTTTCCAAATAAGTACTCGAAGCTTCTTAACAAAACTTTAACAAGATACGAAACATTTGATCTTTAAAGTTTTAATTATCACCTATTAAATCAATCCTTGAATCCGAATAATAAAAAAAATATGGACTTCAATGGAGAATTGAATGAAGAAGACATTTGCTTTTGAATCGGATGCAGCTTCAAGTCAAGATTTCAAGAAAGAAAATCGATCGAGGACATTAGGTTTAAAGAATAATAGTGAATTGCTACAAAATTCATTACTTAGGTAACATAATCTCAAGAATTCAAAAAACTAAGAAAATTCAAGTAAAATTTTTCAGTAAATAAACTTCAAAAATTTGTCAAAAAGAAATATTTTTTTTTACACTAGGAGAATATTATTGTTATTGTTATCTATCATATGTACCTTATAAATGTGGCTCGTATTGTTTGTATAATTGGACAAACAAAATATCTATTATACATACATTAATTACAATCGAAATTAAGTTTTCAATTGTTCATTCTAAAGTTGGAAAAGATCCGCATGAATTTGATGTCAATAAATATAGTTCCAGTGAAAATAAATGGTAAAAATTAATTTGGCGGTGTTTTATAATATCGCATTATATGAGTGAAACCTACCTATCTGTATGCATGTATACTCTGTTTTGATCAACGTAGAGGATGCTATATTACACAGTAAGTGCCCACGTCTGAAAATTAAGTTCGCACCTCTAACTAGAACCAACTATATATTTTAATTTTTACGAATTCAGTCTCTTTAGGCGCTTCTTGTTAAACGGCAGGATACACTTTGTATTACAGACTCTGATGTAAGTTTTTGTTCTTAAAGAGTAATTTACAATAAGATTCTGTTCCCCACTTGTTTTTACATAATTATGTACACTAATTTTACACTATAGATACGGTACGGATACAGTGAAAGTACTGCTTCAATTTGAAAACAGAATCGAACTGACGCATGAACTCAAATTAGGCGTAGTGCTGTCTGTTAATGAAGAAGGGTATCCTACATTTGTGCATGAGACATTTGCGGAGTATCTGACTGCTGATTGGATCGTTAAAAGTAAATTTATACCGAAGATATAATCCGCCGCCATCCTCTAAAAGTTGAAACAGTTAAACCAATTATAATTCACCAACTAAGGGCATGCATTTGGAGAATTATCTCGGCTCGCCCTGGCGACCTCTGTCTCGCCTATGAGTTCGGCCTATGATCCAGTCTGTCCAGATTCGAGTACCACCCCCGTGAAGGGATTGGCGACGTTCCGTGTAGTCCATCAGATGCGCATTGTGACAGCGAATCGAATAATAAAAAGTTCGATCCGATACCTCTAACGGTTTCCGAGATATTTGAGGTAAAAGTTTCTGAGATAAAAATCAACGCTAGATCCTATCAGATGCGCATGGCGACGGGGAATCGAATGCTCAAAACCGGAACTCTATATCTTTTACCGTTTCCGAGATATTCGTAAAAATGTGCTGAAAATCGTTAAATTTCCTTTTTTTTCGATCTTAAACACCTCAATTTTGCGGGCGAACTAAGGCTCCGATTCGGTTCTAGCGCGGCCAAAATGTTTCCCTGGTCGCGCCGGATCTTTTGAGGTCAAAGTTTCGGAGATGAAGATGGACCCTAGAGCCTTTTCGTGTAGTCCATCAGACGCGCATTGTGACGGCGAATCGAATAATAAAAAGCACGATTCTATATCTCTAACCGTTTCCGAGATATTTGAGCTCTACATTTCACAAAACAAAAATCATTATAATAATAATAAGTGGTTTATTGACAACAGAGAATACATTTTCAAAACATAACAAAATGTTATAAGGACAACTCTTAATAGTATATGCAAGAGACATATAGAAAAAAAATAGACAAAGTCCTAATCGTTCACTCTCTGACGCCAAACGGCTCGAGATCAGCGACTTACTCGAAGTAGCTGGTCTACCTCTCAACCCTGCAAGGGTGAAATAAAAGGAGAACGCCAAACGAAGCTACCAAAACCACAACTAACTATAAATAATATATATGAATACAACAAAATTATACAGTAATAACAAATATGAGGGTATCTATATAGAATTCAGATTTAATTATAGCCATACGATTCACAATAATATTTTCGTAGTCGACAGGCGAAGGAACTCGGATGCGACAAACGCAGATCAGACGGGACACCGTTATATAAACGGACAATATGGTAAGAAAAAGACCTTTTGAACATTTCGAGGTGGTGCCGGGGCGGTGTGAGCAGTCCTCTAAATCTAATATTTATTGTATGAACGTCCGCTCTGAAAGTAATCTTTCGATAGAGATAACTAGGCTTCTTGTGAGTAATGATTTTGAAATAAAACACAGTTGCATGAAAATCAGCCCTGCGAGACATGTTGAACCAATTAGCTAGTTTAAATGTATGGGTAGGTTAGATATTGTTAAGATACTATTGGAAGAAGGCGCCAACGTTAACGGCGCAACAACAGATGGTAAGACACCGCTGATGTTCGCATCTCAATGGGGTAGGTTAGATACTGTAAAGATGCTATTGGAAGAAGGCGCCAACGTTAGCGGCACAACAACAGATGGTAAAACATCTCTTATGTTTGCATCGGAACGGCATGATTTAGATATCGTAAAGGTATTATTGGAGAAAGGTGCCGATGTCAACGGCGCGACAATAGATGGCATAACACCGCTTATGTTCGCTTCCCATTGTGGTAGGTTAAATATTGTGAGGATACTATTGGATAAAGGTGCCGACGTTAACGGTGCAACAATAGATGGCGAAACACCGCTTATGTTCGCTTCTTACTGCGGGAAATTAGATATCGTAAATATACTACTGGAAAAAGGTGCCGGCGTCAACGACGCAACAACAGATGGTAGAACACCGCTCATGTTTGCTTCTCCTAGAGGTAGATTAGATATTGTAAAGGTACTATTGGAAAAAGGTGCCGACGTCAACAGCGCAACAACAGACGGAAAAACACCAGTTATATTCGCTGCTGAAGGAGGGTGCTGGCGTATTCTAGAGCTACTATTGAAAAACGGTGCAAGCCTTAACAGCCCAGGTGATATAGACGCTATGAATGTGGTATCAAGATCTGATGCTAGCACAACACACAAAATTAGATATCGTAAATATAAGCGCAACAACAGATGGTAAAACACCAGTTATATTCGCTGCTGAAGAAGGGTGCTGGCGTATCATAGAGCTACTATTGAAAAACGGTGCAAGCCTCAACGGCCCAGGTGATATGGACGCTATGAATGTGGTATCAAGATCTGATGCTAGCACAACACCATTTAGGTCATCTGGAGTTAGTGGATTAATAGCATACTTCCCGCTATGGCTACGAGGAGTGCTTAAAATAAATGAGACTTGATTAAGTACAGGCTTGCAAAGTAGCTAAACTTTACACAGTTTGAGGTCTGGGCGTCTAACAGCATCACAATTGCACAATGCCACATTTCACATGCCAAATATTTCTCACGAATGAAAGAGGGAAACAGTGTGGGGTTGTACCATTTCATAATTAATATTATACCAGTACCTCATATTTATCCATATTATTGAACCACCACGGATGGACGACAGAAATCCCGAGGTAAACTTTCTGTTAGGAACTGAATTTATTTTGGGAACAATAGCACAAAATTACACGCCCCACAAGTAGCAGCAACTTACAAACTCATCGTTTATATCGAAGATGTAATCGAACGATATGCTTTAAAACAATCCAGTGCGTGGATTTATCTAGAAAGTGGAAATCATCAAATATATCAAGTCAGCTCTTCAAGAATAATGGAATGTCCTGAATTATCTGAATACTGTGACAAATGAATCAATTAATTCACTGTTGAGTATTGCTGGAACTAAGGGTACGCATTTTGAGAGTCATCTTGACCCGCTCTGGAATGCTCTATTTCACTTGAGAACTCGGCCTATGAACCATTTCATCGGTTGTCCTTCATAGGTTTGTCGCTTTAGTATAAGAAAAATGTTTTTTTTTTGTACACGAATTATAGCAACTAGTGCTGGCGAGCATGTTGATTTAACAGTAAAGTTAAAAAGAAAATTTATATACCTAATGTTTGTAATTTAAGTGTGCACTGGAATAACTTTTTTTATATAAAAAATATGTTTCTTATTACGAATTTGTATTCATCATGTTTTCCAAATACTGAAACTTTAACTCCAATAAGATACGAAACCATTCGAATGATGAAGAAAACGCTTGCTTCTGAATCGGATATAGGATAATATTAAAAATTCAAAAATTCAAATAATTTTTTCTGCAAATAACTTAAAAAAAATTATCGAAAAGAAATATATTGTCTTACACTAAGAGAATTTAAATTGTTATCCCTGATAAATTAGCCTCATTATTGCTATAATTTACCATATGTACTTCGCAAATGCGGTTCTTATTGTTTTGTATAATGTGAACAGACAAAATATTTATTATACATTAATTACAATGGAATTATGTTTTTAATTGTCTATTTGTTGTACAAAAGTGTAATTACAATGATTTACATAAACAATGAATTCGATTAAATAGAAGGTAAATCGAGCACTGTGAGATATACTGATAACTAACAGGAAATACCAATAAACTTCGGTCTCACAAATATGGAACAAAATATCTTTAGATTCAATAATAAGTTTTATAAACAAACATTTGGAACTGCCATGGGTAACCCACTCTCTCCTTTTTTAGCAAACCTCTTTCTAAATTATTTTGAAAAAGATATTATAAGTAAATGTGCCGGCAGTACGGCTGAGAAGGGAGGGTGCATCATTGCCAATCTTGAAAGTCAAGCAGCAATATGCGGTACCGGTTGTTGGTTGGGTCACCATCCGGACAACGCTTCTCAGTGGCTCGGTGTGTTCCGGCACCCTAGCCAAGGGCCTTCAAGGCCTGTAGTGCTGAGGTATTATTATTATAAGTAAATTTCCTTCTTTCCCTAAATTGTGGATTAGATATGTAGATGATATTCTTGCTGTAATACCATTTGATTTTGATATAGATTTTTTCCTTAATTTCATTAATAATCAGTATCCGTCAATAAAATTTACATTTGAAATTGAGGATCAACACAGTTTACCATTTCTTGATTTATTACTTATGATTAAAGATAATACATTCCACTTTGATATACATAGAAAAGCCACACACACAAACAATTATATACACAACTTATCTTATACAAGCTATAAACAAAAATACACAACATTCTTTTTCTTAATAACTAGATTATTGAACATACCGCTTTCGGAAGATAATTTTAAAAAAGAATTAGAATATATATATCATATAGCAGAAATTAATGGTTACAAGAAAAGTGTGATAGATAAAATTAAAAATAAGTTAGAAAATAAGAGGTTATTAAGAAATATAACTACACTTATTCCAGTGAAAATAGTGGAGAAAAAGTTTTGCAGATTTAACTTTAATAAATTATGGGTTAACCAGATATTAAACTTGTGTAAAAAATACAATCTTAGTCCGGTTTTTCAAAATTCTAACATTTTAAGAAATAAATTAAAATTTAATATTGAAATTATTGATTTTAAAAAATGTTCTGGGATTTATCAAATGCGGTGTTTGTAATAAAGTATATATAGGCCAAACAAAGAGGAATGCGGAGATTAGATTTAAAGAGCATTTATATCATATTAAGAATCACAATGCCGATAAATCCGCTTTGGCGTATCATTTTATTAATACAGGACATACTTTTTCAATTGATGATTTAGAATTAATTAAGTCTTTAAATTGTAAGAATCTTAATATGTGGGAAGCTATTTATATGAAAAAACATATTAATAGCTTGCTCAATACTGATTTAACACCCCTCAATTACAAATATTTAGAATTTATTGAATATAGTAGTCCTGATGATTAATTTTTGTAGCCTAGGATATACTTACTATATTTATGCATTTAGTATTTGACAATACACTTGTACACCTGAAGATGTTAGCTTAGCTAACGAAATGTACATTGTATTTTTCAAGATTAAAGAATTTGTGAGACCGAAGTTTATTGGTATTTCCTGTTAGTTAATGAATTCGATATTAATCCCATTCAGAGCCAGCTATAAACATTTAAAGATAGGGCTAGTTAGTTTATTTAACAAAGAGTCGCTCATATCTCAAAATCTATTAAAGACAGGCATAGAGAATGCTGATATAAAATGATAGGGGATGATATTTGCTTTCTAAATTCGAATTGTAGTTTTATAAAAAGAAGAGTTAATTTTTTGTACCTTGGGTATCAGGGTTTATTAAAAATATATAATGAGTTTTGAGTCTCGAATTAAAAAGAGCTAATATTATATAGATATAATTGTGTCATAAATTTTTAAAATATAATATTAGAAATGAAACGTTATTCGTTTTTTAAGATATCTAGTTTTTAAGAAATAGATTTAATCTAGTTTATATGTTATTCTTAGTTTCTTTGTTAATTAAGAGAAAGTATAAAGTAATATTTTAAGGGATAAGCTTTAAAATAAATTATTATAATTATGTTTATTTAGTATGAATAATTGTAGGATTGGAAATTTTTATCTTTAGTATGTTATAATTAATTTTCATTTTAATAAGATTTATATATTAATTTAAGTTATTTATTAAAATAGTATATTTAATAAGGGAATATATGTAACAATGATAAAATTAGTATAATTTAATGTAAAAATATATTATAGTATAAAGGTTATATTAAGGAACTCGGCAAATTTATTTTCCGCCTGTTTATTAAAAACATGTCTTTTTGAGTATAATTTAAAGTCTAACCTGCCCAATGAGGAGTTGAATGGCCGCGGTATTTTGACCGTGCAAAAGGATGCTCTATTTAAAAAAAAAATGAGTTTTCTGCATTTGAAAACATGTCACTTTGTTCCGTAGTATTGAACACCCTGTATGTTAGAATATGAAGTGTGTGTACCGTTTCTTAGAGCTATATTAGTTAGTTATATTCCTAACATAGCAAATTTAGAGTTCGGGTAGTATGTCGCAACTTAAATCATACACGTGGTCGGTCTGCTAGTGCGAACGTTAAGTGGACCTTAATTGGAAGTCAACCTCGCGTGAAATCTATCGGAATCGAACATTCGTGTCGTTTGAGCAGGACGTTTGATTCCCGTTTAGAGTTCGAGTGGATTTCAACAGAAGGATTTGCCAGTCATTCGGCCGCTTATTCACTGGTCTGCTATCGGTTTACCTTTGATTTTGGTCAAATATTTTTTTTTAACCCAGTGGACACAGATGACAGATCCGCTTACCTTTCTATTTGATATTGGGTAAATACGTTTTCGAAATAACAGCTGTTTACGTACACAGATAAAAATACAGGAATAAAGATACAAAGATAAAAATTAACAGATAAAATAAATTCTTTTTTTTGCGCCTCCATGCAAAAACACTCATTTTTCAGTACCTCTTAGACAGGTAAAAATGTCACTAAGCGTTGGCACTCCTAGGGGTTGAGTACCTAGCAAGCGCGTCCCCGATGTGGTGGATAGGGGAAAGGCCATCCTGTCAGGGTTCGCTAAAGACGAGATGGTTAGTGGCGGCTATAAGTTCGTCCTCTCTGCTTAAAACCGGAGCAGGGTGAATGAAGACTCGTTGCCGTGAACCATTCCCCCATTGCCATGCCATTAATTTGCAACAATATACAGGGTGATTCTCAATATGTGCGACAAACTTTAACAGCTGATTCCTGAGGTTATTTTGATCATAAAAGTTCATAAGAACATATGTCCAAAACGGTTTGGTTTTAAAGTTATTGAATGTTTAATAATAAATTATGAACTATGACTAACACGATATAATATCACAGTTGGTTCTTCAAAAACTATTGTGTTGAGAGGGAATTGTTTATTTGTCATTTCAATATTTGTCAATAGTTGTCAGAGTATTCATTCAGTTTATTGCCAGTTTCTGTCTTCTAAAATGAATTACACGAATGCTGAGATGTGTGATATGCACATCGTTTACGGTCTTGCCAATGGAAATTCGCGTGCTGCTAGACGTCTTTATGAAGAACGATACCCGAACCGTATCATCCCGTATCATTCAATATTTGCCTTCACCTATCTTCACCAACGTCTTAGTGAAACGGGAAATTTTAAAAAACGGACGACTGATAACGGGCACCCATCTACAGTGAGAACTCCACAACTTGAAGAAATGGTACTAAATGAAATTGAGCAACATCCTACTACAAGCACCAGAAAAATTGCGTTTGCTTTAAACATTAGTCAGGCCACAGTTTCGAGAATATTGAAAGATCAGCTGTTGCATCCATATCACATTCAACGGGTGTAGGCACTTTTGCCGGCAGATTTTCCGCAACGAGTGGCTTTTTGTCAATGGATGCAACACGACTATTTGGCTCAAATATTCTTCACCGACGAGGCTACTTTCTCTAGAAACGCGATTATTAATATATGCACGAACTAGTAAATGCCCGTCATCAACATCAATTCTCTGTCAATGCGTGGGCCGGAATTATTGGAGATCACTTGATAGGTCCACATTTTTTACCGATGCGGTTAAATGGCGAGGTATATCGCAATTTTCTTGAAGAGGAGCTACCACTACTGCTGGAAGAAGTGTCGTTGCAATTAAGATTACAAACGTATTTTATGCATGACGGTGCTCCAGCGCATTTTAATTTAGTTGCTCGCGAGTTTTTGGACAATACGTATCCAGATCGGTGGATAGGACGGGGAGGTCCACAATCGTGGCCTTCTCGGTCTCCAGACTTAAATTCTTTGCGCTTTTTCTCTGGACCAATATTAGGAGTCCCTATACCCATCTCGACTAGTTTGTAAGTTATTTGGTTTTTTTTTTTAGGTGATTTAAGTAAATTGTCATTACCTTACCTTAATTTAATCTAGGTGGTAGGTAAATGAATTTGTGGTATCAGGAGCAGTCATTGAAGAACCGCATAGCAGTACAAGAAAGATTGCTAAGGATCCTGAAAAAACACAAATACCATCCCTACAACTTTCAACACCACCAACAAGTATACGCTGTGGATTATGAGCGAAGAGTTGATTTTTGCGTGTGGGCGCTCGATAAATACGCAGAAGATAATGATTTTTTTTTAATTATGTTCTATTTACTGACGAATCCGCATTTCATAATAACGGATTAGTAAACCGTGACAATTTCCATTATATGATACCGAAAATCGTCATCTTTTTCGTACCTTGGATCGGCAGCATACTTGGAGTTTGTACGTGTTTGGAGGCATTGTAGGTGATCATGTAATTGGTCCACATTTCTTCAATAGACACCTAAATGGAAACGAATTTTTAAGCTTCCTTAAAAAGAGACTTTTGGGCCCTTTTGGAAAACATTCCCTTAAATATTAGAAAATTTCCTAAAAGGTGGATCGGAAGAGGTGGGCAACGGGCCACCGAGGTCTCCGGACTTGACATGTATGGACTTTTTTCTATGGGGATATGTGAAAAGAGATCGTTTACAATATCCCCCTACTACTGCAGAGAATATGAAAATGAGAATTACAGACGCTTTCAGCTCAATAACACCAAATATGCTGACAAATGTTAGAAGAGCATTTGAGGAAAGAGTTATGTTGTGCATTGGAGAAAATGGCAATTATGTTGAATGCTAGTGCCTTTTCGTTTATTTTATTGCGTTTTTTTTTCTTCATTTTATAGATACATACAAAAATCCTTTGTTATTACCTTTTTATACAAAAATATTTACTGTTTTTTTGTTTAGTTTGAATATACTTCTTAGCGTTTATGATATTTAGGTAAATTATGACAAAATTAAGTTTCTTCAAACAATAAAATTAATGTAAAGATACACCGGATGTTCCATTTAAAATAACAAAGTTAAGGACGGATAAAATTCACAAAGTTTGTTTGCCAGCAACTAAATCATATCAGTTCTTTCTTGCAACGAGTATGCTTTCATGGTGCTGTCGGAATGCACGTCAAATTGACACATTCAAAAAAATTACCAGCTACCTAGATTAAATTAAGGTAATGACAATTTACTTAGACTACCTAAAAAAAAAACCCAAATAATTTAAAAACTAGTAGAAATAAGTAAAGGGATTGCTAATACTGGTTTAAAGAAAATAAAAATTCCTAAGTATCAACGTAAAAATGTACTGGGTGTTCCATTTAAAATAACAAAGTTACGCACGAGTAAAATTCACGAAATTTGACTTAGGTACTTGAACATAGACTACTGGACAACGTTGAATGTCGCATTCAATCAGCCAAAGGATCTGCCATTTACGGTTTTCATTTCACTTCTCTAAATTTATTCATTTTCGAGATACTTGACTCTTTTTGCAAGATTGCATTTTTAAACAAATTGAAATATCTCATAAACTATAAAAACTAAGCATAGGGAACCTTAAATAAAATTGTTCCAGTTTTTAGCGTACACTTCAGAAGTGCCATAAAATACAGGGCGTTCCGTTAAGAAAAACTTAACTTTGATGCGCTGCTAAATTATGGAACACTCTGTATCTTGCACATTAATTTTAAATTGTGGATCTAATCCGCCTACATATATCCCAATATAAAACATTTCAAAAAATTGTCGCCATTTGACTACCAGAGACCAGGGCGTTACCGCTGTTACACCCTGTATATAAGTTGCAAACTTCTCCTAAACCCCTCACCACAAACTGCACTAAACTGGACGTACGTTTCAATAGCAAAGCTATCATCATCAGCAGAAACACTGAACTAAAATAACTACACTAAACTACCCTAATTTATACTAAAAAGGTCAAGGTACAATTAATCACGGTCATGGCTGACTGCCGTCATGCTTAACTAGTCACTAACCTAACTCCGTCTATCTACTACTTATACTTAATAAACCGTAAAGACAAGAATTTAAGGGTCCTAAATCTGAATTCATTAAAATATGTTTGTATTTATATATTTCCATACCCTCATAACAATTTAATTGTACATAGTTGTTTACGTTTTTGACTAATTTTATATTGTCAACCTTATGGTTTTCTTCAAGCATATGTAGGGCTACACTAGATTTGTCAAACCTTCTAAATTTAAGATGAGCCAAATGCTCCTTGTAACGTGTTTTAATTGATCTTTAAGTTTGCCCAATATATACATGATCACAATCTTTACAAGATATTTATAAATACCTGATTTGTCCAAATTATCTACTTGATCTTTAGGGTTGCCTAAAATATTTTTAAGACTGTTATTTGAAGTAGTAACTATGTCAGATTGAATTTAGAGAAAAATTTTTGTAGACCTTTCGTGTAACTTGGATAAAATGGTAATTTGACATATTTCTTATTTTTCCTGTCACTAATTTCTAAAGTACTCACATTTTTAATTCTTATTTTGTTTTTGTGTGTTCTGATGGTATTATATACAACGTCTTCTGAGAATCCATTAAATGCAGCGATATTAATAATTTCTTTAATTCTTTATTATCGTTCTGTAGACAGAGGAAATAAGTAAGCGATGTACCAAAAGTTAATAGCTGCTAGTTTGTTTTTCCATGAATGGTTTGAATCTTCTGAAATAAATCTGTTATTAGTAGTGGGCTTTCTATATATGTCTATTGCTAATTTATTTTTATTTCTTATTACTAACATGTCGAGAAAAGCAATCCCATTGTTTGTTTTCTCTTCATGGGTAAACTTAATGGAAGGAAATTTTGAATTTATCTGTTCAAGGAAATCTCTAATTGAGCACTTACTAGTATCAAAAACACAAAAAATGTCATCGACGTATCTGACCCAAACTCGTGGAAAGTATGCCAAAGTATTCTGAAGATCGGTTTCAAATTTTCCCATAAAGAGGGGGTCGCTATGAAGGTAGATAAACTGTTACCCATTGCTGCTCCTTCAGTTTGTTGGTAAAAAGTACCGTTGATTTGAAAGAAATTTTGTTTCATGCAGAGCTTCGCCAAAGAAATTAAACTATCAACTTCATTACTGCCCAACTGATTACCTTTCAAGAAATCTTCTATCTGTATATAAGGTTTGTAATAAATAAAATTAATAACTAAGAAAAGTACATGCCAACAGCGTATGGACACAAGGAAATTCAAGGGCGGTTTTTTTTTAAACTGTTTCAAATTTAACAGTCTTCAATTTACTTCTTTTTGGTTTAATGCCAATGCGTTCTCGAAACTCGACACATTTCCACCACGATCCAACTTATAACTTTCACAAGACGATATTTCAATAACTATACATCCGAATACCACCCTAGAGAAAAATCCCCATTTTATCCATCTGAATACCCCTTAAATGTATTCACGGTGCCCGGAAACCTAGCCTCGGCGGAAATCCAAAACGTCCAAATCGAGAAACGTAAAAGATAAACCCACAGCGGAAGCGAAGAAAAAAAAACCTAGGCCATAAACTCCCCCGCGTTATAGAAATGGCCCGGGAGTTGGAAGGGCCTTATACCCGGCCTTGCGGTAGCCAGTAAAAATGCATTTTGTATGCGGCGGACACGGACTAGAGGTCTGCGTACCCAGGGGGCCTTCCCGTGGCCAGGTGCTTCAACAGTTCGAAATGAAATTACGGGTTATACGGCAGACGTTATGCACTCGCTGTAATATGTATGCGGTGTGCGAACGCGAACATCATGTTATCGCGTACGTTCCATTGTTCGATTTATTTTTTTACGGTTACCTTCGGCGCGGAATCGGTTGCATTGTGAAATCGTGGGATATTTTCCAATATTTCGCCCGGCAAATTGAGATGCGAAATGGAACAGTTGTTACCGTTGTGGTATTTTTTTTTTTTTTTGATTTTTCACGGTATGCTTTGAAGATCGCTGTGGACGTATTTTGCATTCAATGAATATATTTTAATACACATTTTAGAGGAAAATTTTCAGGAATAAACAAGCTGTCCTGTTTAGCCTATGTTGGCACCACTTACTTCATTTTTTATAAAAGTGATAATGTACTCTCTGACTGACAACATGGTTTTAGAGAAGGTAAATCTACAGTCACTGCAGTCATAATAAGCGCTGTTTTTCAGAACAAAATGCCCGGAATTTCAAAATTTTAATTTCTTTAGTTTAGTACAATTTATTATTGTTGTTTTAAATTTATGTTTTCAATTTATATTATTATTTAACTTGGCCGTTTACGATTTATTTTTCTATTTTTTTTTTATAAAAATCTATGAAATTAAAATAGTGGTTTCAATCGCCCAGCGACCTCTCTGATAAGTGAAAGAAAACTGTGGAAAGTGACTTCCTACCTGCTAGGTGGCACGGGACGCTTCAAAGCGAACCAGAACGTCTGTCAAAATCATACTCCAGACGCTTATTAACGAATAGGCACCTAACGCGCGCACCCACAAAGCCCCTTCTCGGTTTATTAAAATTTGAAATAAGTAATTGTCGAAAATTGATGTAAAAACACTAACTGTTCGAATAAAAGAAACGTTTCAAACCAAAACAAACTTAAATCTTTATTTATTTACCCAAATGCTAGGTTTCATCATCATTGAGGCTCTTTCATCACAAGGTACTGCTGTGAACTGATTGTCCAAGCATATAAGTTTAAAGAAATAAAAAAAATGACAAAATTAATTTAGCTGCTAATAATTCAGCAAATATGCATTTAAAAGGGCGCCAGAGATTCTTATATCTCAGAGTAACTTTCATAAAAAGTAATAGTGGGCGTTTGCAAAATTGACTTTCTTCAAAATCCCCAAAAATAGAAATGGCTGATTCAAAAATAAAAGAAACTGTGATTTTAAAATGATATTTACAATCATTAAATTTATTGTATAAAAAGAAAAAAAAGAAAAAAAAACATTTGATACAAATTACAGGAAAAATTAAAACCATGAATATAAGATTCTGGCAAAAAACAAACCTGCATAAGATTCTACAATTTAAAAAGGACAATGCAAATCCTTTAGCAAACAAATGGTGAATTCGTTCTAGAAGGAATTTCTTATACCACAAAAAATCCACGTGGTTTCAAAAATCCAAAGCAAACTAAAATTAAATTAAACAAACGTGGAGAACCAAGTAAAATCAAAATGAAATCAAAGTACAAGCCCAGAGCTTCTTTTCACCTACCCCGAGGTGATTAAAATAAAATTAATTTGAAAACTACAAAAAAAAACGGAAAATTAAAACTCTAAACGCGATCACTTCTAAAACGAAAATTATTAACGAGCCTTACATGTAATTTGTGCACAACGATATAACACTTATTAACAACTAGTGAGTTGCTAGATGGATGATTTTAAAATCTCAAAAGAACGAACTACATCTTAAAATTAAATGAATTACCAGAAACGGTAACCAAGAGAACTAAACAAAACAATACACGCGCTCGTCTATCTGGTAACTGCCGGGGCCTCTAGGTAACATTCTCATATATCTCACGGTACAAATAATACGGTATGCTTACGCGCATATCGAAATTACGTCAGATAGGAGCATAAATGGCGCCACATATATAAATATTATTACATTAAAATCGATTTCGACTGTGAGGGTTTTGTTAATGCGAAAGGTAAGTTTAAAAAATCCGGTTGGGGTTACGGAACATATTTTAAAAACGTTAAGGTGTTTTGACGATTCAATTTTCTAGAAAAACCACGAAAACACTTTGTAAACACACACGAAATTCTCTACAATTGTAGAAATAAACACGAGCGCTACTAGATGGCGACAAGGTAGATAAAGTAAATTTAAACTTAAAACGGGCTTTTTTAAAGCAAAGCTGCATTTGAATTACATTAATTGGTAGTTGTGAATAATTTGGGTTTTAACATTTTGCTATTTACCATACATGTATTTTATTGTTTTCGATACGCTCCTTAATGACGTCATCTGACCGGACTTGACGAATTTGAGATTCAAAACGAGCATACCGTATTATTTGTACCGTGATATATCTGAAATTTACATCTGCGTGCGATGAACGCAACGCATCGCAAAGAAAAAAACTAGCATATAAACTATATACAATACTGGAGTACGCAAAATGTACAAATAAATGAAATTAACTATACACAACTGAACAATAAAAATGATACAAACAATTAAATCAATTCTTACAATAACATCTAAGTGAGAATTTGCGCGCGGCAATGCCAAAACTTGAACTTGGAAAATTAACAGCATAAAGTTCAAACAACCGGGGAGACATATCACAGCAGTACGTATGTTGGAATCAGTAAAATACTATATAAGACAAATTATTTAATACAAAAACACGTCTTCGAACTTTCCTGGCATTTTAAAAGACTAAAGAGGTTATGGAAATGTCATATACTAAATTAAATTTCAAATAAATAACGGCGCCTTCTACCCGTAAACAGCAAATACTAAATTTTAAAGCAAACGATTATCTGTGATTATCGATATTTGTTAAAGATAGCTATTTTATCACAGCTCAAACTCAGCGATACTTATTTACAACCCTTAAATATTAAAATTCCTAAAATAACTAACTAAATATATTTTATTATTTGACACGGAAGTGCATATAATGAGTCACATATTTACAGCTTACATAATTAATTATTCTGAAGGTTAACAACAGCAAATGAACAAGAAAAAGTATAATAATAATAATAATAATAATATGCATAAAATCAAACATCGTCCTTGTGGAATTAAGCGAAAAATTCATTTAAAAAAGGCGGTTATTATAAAACTAACTCCAAATTAACGTATAGTGAAATAAATTACACGAAAATATAAGTTTCTGATTAATATTGAAAGGAAACTGATTAATTCTTTTCTGTTTTAGGTGAGGTGATTCAATGAAATACTAACTTGAAATGGACACGACGCTTGGCTGACTCTGGTACGGAATGAAGGTTCAGTTAGACGGGCCTCCGGTCTCGGTCAATAGCATGGACAGGCAATCTGGTCGGGAATTCTTCGTAGGAAATTTTTATAGGAAATTTCTTGACAAATTGCAGGTATTCGATAAGGATTTAATTATTCTGGAGTTGTATCGATACTTTTTTAGGTAACACTTCCTGGAACTTGATATTTTTTTGAAATTGTGGCATAAAAATCGTTTCTTTTTTTTCAATAAAAACAATTAAAATAAAATAGTGGTTTCAATACACCCAGTGACCTCTCTGATAAGTGAAAGAATACTGTGAAAAGTAACTTCCTACCTGCCAGGTGGCACGGGACGCTTCAAGGAGCACCAGATCGTCTGTCAATAATCCCCGACGTTTATTAACGAATAGGCAGTTAATTTTCTCACCTAACGGGCGCACCCTCAAAGCTCCTTCTCGGATTATTAAAATTTGAAAAAAGTAATTATCTAAAATCGATGTAAAAACACTAACTGTACAAATAAAAGAAATGTTTCAAACCAAAACAAGCTTAAATCTTCATTTAGTTACCAAATGCTAAGTTTCATCATCATTGAGACTCTTTGATCACAAGGTACGTATATATGGAATCAGTTAATACTATATAAAATAAATTATTTAATACAAAAATACGTACTCGAACTTTTCTGGCATTTTAAATGAGATGGACATATATATAGACAAGGCATTGACAATTTGTTTTTTAACTTTACACATAGGGAAATTGTATGTGTAATAGAAGTGAAGAAGAAAGAGCTCTCCTCCTTCTAGAAACCCACTTTCCAAAAAGCAAAGTGGGAACCTCGGAAAATCCTTCCGAGGTATATAAAGACCAAATAAAGAAGCTACTACAGCGGCAAGACACATATGTAGCAGGGAACGGTTAAAATGGGCCATCAATATCTTTCAGCCGTTCAAAACACCGGGAGTAGACGGGATTTTTCCAGTCTTACTTCAGAAAGGGCAGGAAGAAATCCTTCCTCACATGATTCGGATAAGCCGAAGTAGTCTGGAGTTGGGGTCCAGAAGCCTGGCGAAGGGCTAAAGTCACCTTTATACCAAAAGCAGGGAAAAAGGACATTACGCACCCTAAATCCCACAGACCTATCAGCCTCACAGCATTCTTTTTGAAAACGGTGGAAAAGGCTGTAGATAACTATATCAGAACAGACATCTTGGGAGCGGGTGCCATTCGACCCCTGTCAGACACGCCTATCAAACAGGCAAATCCACTGAGACTGCATTGTGGAGCTGACGGACCAAATCCAAGATGCCCTGACGAATAAAGAAACCGTAGTGTGCGCCTTTCTAGACATAGAGGGTGCTTTTGACAACACTCCACACGAGTCTGTCAAAAAAGCATTAATTAATAGGGAGGTAAGACGGCGTGAACTTCTAGATGGATGTCGCCAGTACTGTCTACTAGGTCGGTGGAGGCGGAGATGGGGACATAAGACCATCTCGGTTAGTAACCACCAGAGGATGCCCACAGGGGGGAGTTACATCCCCACTTATGTGGAGCCTAATAGTAGACGAACTCTTATGCGGACTGACGGATCTAGGCATATCTTGTCAAGGGTATGCTCATGATATTGTCATATACGTAAGAGGCAAATTTGAGAATACCCTCTGTGAACATAGTGCAAAGAGGTTTGAACTTCACGAGAAGATGGTGTCAATATCGATGGGAACTATGTCAACCCCACTAAGACAACCATAGTAGCATTTACCAGGAAAAGAAAATCCAATCTTAGAACCATAAAACTGGATGGGCCTTACCCTAGACAATAAACTTCTATGGAACAAACATGAACTTGAAGTAACCAACAGGGCCAAAAGGCTCTGATGGTATGCAGAAACTTTGCAGGAAAAAATGGGGATGCAACCCAAAAATACTGCTTTGGATGTATACCAGCGAGATAGTGAGACGCGATCATCACCTACGCATCAGTAGCATGGAGCAAAAAAGTAATCTGGCCACCGCGAGAATTAACCTCTCGAAAGTGCAAAGATTAGCATGTGTATGCATAACGGGGGCTATGAGAACCTGCCCAACAGCAGCTATTGAAGTAGTATTGGATCTTGCCCCCCTCCACATTGTAGTAGAGGGCGTGGCGAAAAGAACCGCACTAAGAATGGCCAAGGAAGGAATGTTTAGGCATAGACCTCAATCTCCTGACGGTGATCAAACCTGGGATATGCTCCGGGATGATATGTTAAAAAAATGTAGCTTTGTGAAAGAATTCACCATAAAGCTAAGTAACAGGAGCGAGTGGGATCATAACACATCTTGAACTTGAATAGAAATGCCATCAAATGGTATACTGATGGCTCCAAACGGCAGAAGGAACTAGGATAGGAATATAAGGGCCTAGAACTACATATTTCGAAAGCTTGGGAAAATACCCAAGTATATTTCAGGCGGAAATACACGCAATTGGAAGATGTGTTCAGTTCATTATGGATAGGAACTATCGGAAGCTGGAGATTATCATCGTGTCTGATAGTCAAGAGCCATCAAGGCGCTGAACTCATATGAATTCAGCTCCAAGATGGTCTGGGAATGCCTAGGGAAAGTAAATGAGCAGGCAAAAGATAATAAAGTACCCTCTTGTGGGTTCCCGAGATCACCCAGGAGTGGAGGAAACGAAATAAAAGGATAACCTCGCAAAAAAAGGGACTGGAATGCTTTTGTAGGGCCTGACCTTTTGCGGGTTAAGTAGCAGTACAATACTGAGAAACTAAAAATGGAAATGGAGCAGAGAAATCCACTTACTGGGAAAATCTCCAGGGAATGAGGCAAAGTAAAAATTCTTCTGGGAACTTATAACCAGAAGAGGTTTACAGAATGCATCAACCTGAGTAAGAACAATGTTCGCATATTAACAGGAATACTTTCAGACCATTGTAAACTGAAAGGACACCTGAGTAAGTTTGGATCGGAAAAAGATCCTGAATGCAGATTTTGTGACGAACAGGATGAAACACCCACCCACCTCCTCTCAAACTGTGTAGCACTGTGCAACTCGAGGGCATTGCACCTGGGAGCATGTGAAATCGAAGAGGGAGACCTACCTAGACTGGGGCCCTCTGATATCCTACACTTTCTAAAAGGAATAAGATTGGAAGGCCAGCTGTAAAGCAGCAAGAATAGGGGACACAATAGATCTTTTAGGTCGCAGTGTAACACCAACCTTCTATCTACATACATACATACATACATGTGTAATAGAAAAGAAGAAGCCGAGCACAACAAGTAAGTGCATGTCTTAGTTTTAGTAGTATTTGTAATACGGTACAAGTGGTTTTTATTCGGTGTGCTCTATTTTGCGGCATAATATAATGAAACCCCCTCGGCTTAAATAAATTATTGTTATTCATTCCAGTTTTTGCGGTTTCACATAAAAACAGCTTCTCGTATCATTTCATAATCCTTACAAAACCAACGAGCAGATTTCCTTTATTCCAGTACTGATTTAAGGGATCCGACTTTATCTAATATAATCGGCGCTTAATCCCATCTCGTTGCCCTTTTAATTTCCTAATTACGGCAATTTATTCTTTGCGCGGCGTACCGCCGCATTACGGCCGAATTCACCCGCAGATTAAGGATTCACGACCTCTTCCTGTTCCTCAGTCTGCCGGTTTTTTTTTTCTCCTTCTTTCCTCGTCTGTGTAGCCGGCTGTCGGAGAAATAGAGGCCACCAGCGCCCTCTGCCGCCGCCGGTGCGGTATTATGTTGTGTATTTTAATTACACTTTTAATGATCTGCCTCCTTTTGTGTGTAAAACGAGCCGGTTTTAAGTGGGCGACGCCCGTTAAGACCGTAAAATCTGTACCCATTAGGATCAACTTACGTAATTGCAGTCGGTGGCGAAGAATGTCTACGACGCCATTTTGTCGAGCCGTTTCCCTCTTCGTCGGAGTGACTTTTTACAGGCCGATTAAGCGTTCCGGGACTTGTTGGTGTAATTCGGACGAATCGTGGAGATTACCGGATATCCTCGACTTCTACTTCTGATCTACATACGAGGGCGGTTCAAAAATTCGCCGATTTGACGTATAGATGGCGACAGTAGTTGGAAAAACATTACTTTAGTGAAAAGTGACAGCTAATAAAACATATGCTTTAAGTTTCAAGGCGCCACCTTGTTTAGTATTTTATAATAATAATAATAATAATAATAATAATAATAATAATAAAATCAAACTTAATTCCAAGACAAGGTATGAAATGCGTCACAAAACTTGCAAAAAATCATTATACAAACTCCAATGTGAGAGACAAAAAAAAAGACACAGAAAACTAAAAAGTATTTGAAAAATTAAATTAAAGCGAACAGGCATACTGGGGAAAACTAATTGAATTTCAAAAATTCTGTGGCTTATAAAAATCAGTATGCAGCCAAGATTTACTGTTTGTTGAAATTTTTTTAGAAATTAAAGTTTTCAATGTAGGCAGATGGTATAAAGGCCTGCTCATAAGCATGAAAAAGTGCCCTAAAGCTATCGGCTGAAATTAAAGCAACGAGTACTACTGTCCACACATACTATAAATACCAAAAATAGCGTCATCGATGCCACCCACTTGAAGATATTAGCATAAGGGTGGAAATTCAATATTTTTTTTCTCAGGAATTAATAAGCTATCACGTTCAAAAAAAATATGCAAGTAACACTGATTATGGCATTCTATAAAAAATCAAGAACTATTTGCCTCCACCCAGTTCAAAAGTTATTTATTATTTCCCCATTTTAGGGGTGGCTTTTTTGAGTTTGGTACAAGGTGCCAACTTGGCTTTTTGTTATATTAGATCATATGCATTTAGGTTTATTATATATTTTTTCAGTTTTTTCTGTGTGGTAGAACATGTAATAAAAAATAAATCTCTTTGAATGATTTCAGTAGGAGCAACCTTGTTATTAAAGTTATTTAGCGTTAAATAATTATTTAATCGATTAATTTCAGGATTATTTGTATAAATGTTTCAGCCCTATTAGTTAAAAGCAACCGAAATATACAAACATATGTAACAATAAAATAATATTTAATTCCGTACACGCAGTTCAGAGTTTGTTATTATTTTCCCTTTTGAGGGGTGATTTTTTTTGAGTTGCGTTTAAAGGTGCCAATTTGACTTTTTATTAATATGTAAATGAGTATATAAATTATATTTGGGTTTATTATATATTTCGCAAAAGTTCTTTCATAAAGTATACAAATAAAAATGAAACCCTCTGATCTTAGCAGCAGCATTGGGTTGTTTGAAATTTTTAAGGATAAAATTCAAATTATTCATCGATGGGGATTCAGGATTATTTATATGTATGTACATTTCAGCCTAGTATCTATAAAAGCATCAACATATAAAAAAGAATAATGTAAAATAAAATAATATTTAATTCCGCACACGCTGTTCGAAGTTATTTTGTGCCCTTTTGGGGGATGGTTTTTAAAGTTGGATTTAACAAATTCGACTTGATTTTTTTGTTACCTATAAATCTATGCGTTTTGGTACAATATATATGTTTTATAATGAATACAATATAACATAAATCTAATCAAATCTCTGTTAGATATTTATTGTTCTAGTAACAACATAATCTATCCACATTTGTTATTGCAACAAGCTATGTATTTATAGTTGTTATGATTTTCTTAATGTTGACAGAACCGCTATTCGTATTTTACTTTGTTCTAACTGCAAAATAGATATATACATTAATTATCCATTTTCTTTTAATCAATGTTCTGAGACGTGCATAATTTGTTTTAATATGACAAGTTATTTGAATCGTGAGAGTTTAGGAGACTGTTGTTTAATGTAATTCTTTAGGTAGAATAAACAGCAGTGCTGTAGAAACTAAGTTAAAATATGTTCTCAACAAAGTGTAATTAATCGCGGTGGTTTACTAATAAAAATATCTGGAAGAAAAACTTAAACAAATAAATAAACGATGAAGATGATAGAAATACTTATTTGGAGCTATTCAATTTCTTCCCAGAAGAATCAGTGAAGTTGTAATCAAGAGCATACTTCTCAGTTCATGTGACATCACTTGTAAGAAATTTAGTAGGAAAAAAAAGTATATAGTAAATGCAAATGCTGGCATTACTATACAGCAAAAAGTCAAGTTGGAATTCAAAAAACCACCCCCCAAAGGGAACCTTCGTGTACGGAGCTAAATATTATTTTATATTGACTATGAATACAATATATGTTAATAATAAATGTAACAACAGTTAATATACAGTATATAATAATATACTACTTATTATTATATTCTTAACAGAATTATTTTTTATAAGCTCAGTGCTTTCATAACTACTAGGACTGAAGTGTACAACATTATAAATAATCCTGACAACCGCTCCATGATTTTTCGTTTTTATTTGCATTGTTCTACCACACAGAAAGAACTTAAAAAAATATGTAATGAACCCAAATACATACATTACTATACAACAAAAAAATCAGATTGACACATTAAACTCAACTCAAAAAAAAACCGCCCTTCAAAAAGGAAAAATAACAATAACTTTCAACTACGTGTACGGAAATAAATATTTATTTTGTTGTTATAATTTTCTTTATTATATTTCGATGCTTTATAACTAACAACGGGCTGAAACATACATGCAGATAATCTTGAAATTGATGCATGAACAATTGTTTTAACCCTAAAATAAACAATAACAAATGTTCTTACTAAGATCATTTCAAAGAGATTTGATTTTTTATTAACCACAGAAAAAAACTGAAAAAAAACATACAATAAACCTTAATGCATACGGTCTAATATAACAAAATGCCAAGTTGGCACCTTGAACCAAACTAAAAAAACCACCCCTAAAAAGGGGAAATAATAATAACTTTGAACTGAGTGGAGGGAATTAGTTCTTGATTTTTAATAGAATGCCCATAATCAGTCTTTACTTACATATTTTTTGAAAACGTGATAGCTTTAGTAATTCCTGAGAAAAAAAATATTGAATTTTCCACCCTTATGCTAATATCTCGAATGGGGGGCATCGATTGAGCTAATTTTTGGGTATTCATATAATGTATGACAGTAGTACTCCATTTGCTTTAATTTCAGCCCAATAGCTTTAGGGGCACTTTTCAATGGCTTATCGGAGCAGAGCCTTTGCATTTCTAACACATTTATACTTTCAGCCGTTGACTTCAGATGATACTTAGCAGAATGAATTCGCGGATTTCTTGATTTAAATTTAAGTCCGTAGAGTAGGTGAGAATGAAATTCGGCATAATGTACTTGTTTCGGGATATGTGGCTCAAGTATATTTTTAAGTGATCTAAGTTTAAAAATGGATTAATTCAAGGTCGATATTTTTTTTATATAATATATTATAATTTAAGGTGGGTGTAAGAGTTAAACCTAAAAGGGTTACCGATTCAGAGGATTTCAATTGCTCGTTCTTAATGGGTATCAATAAATGTGTATCCAACTTTTTTTGCAAAGTATGAAAAAAGATGTATTTTGTTTCTTTTTAAATTTAATAATAGCTTATTAGCACAAAACCATGCAAAAATTTTGTCCAGCATAATATTTGTAAGGGCTTCAATATTGTTTTCATTTTCCGAAATTATTACGGTGATATCATCGGCATAGCATGCAATCATGAAATCACAAAGATATTCAAAAATGTCGTCTAAAAACAATGAAAAAAGCAGTCGGCCTAGTCGTAGACCCTTGAGGGACACCTATGTTATTGGGCAATAAGAGTGATGTCACCTTGTAGCTCGTTTTAGCGTTACTAACATTTATTTCCACGCACTGTACTCTGTCAGAGAGGTATGAAGTAATCCACTCCAACACTTTACCGCGTAAGCCTAAGGAGTAAAGCTTTTCACATAGAAGATCATGATTAACACAATCAAATGCTTTCGACAGATCGCATAAGACCGCGACAAGATTTGTTTTGGATTCCATGTTCAGTAACACACAATTATATGTTTCTAGTAATGCAGAAACTGTAGATTTGCCAGCTCTAAATCCATGTTGGGACTGGGATATAAGATTGTGCTTTTCTACAAAGTTATCTAAGCGATTGAGAATGGCATATTCAAAACTTGATGTCAGGGCAATTGGACGGTAGTTACCCACAAGTAGTTTGTCACCTTTTTTTATGAACAGGTTTGAATTAATGTTTTTTTTAGAAGGTTTGGAAAAATCCCTTCTTCAAAAGAGGCATTAATGAGATGTGTAATTGGCATTAATATCTCATATTTGCATTATTTTAATATATTTGCTGGTATACCGTCTGGACCCGCTGTGAATTTATTCTTAATTTTATTAAATATCGTTAACATTTCAGCTTCAGTAAAAGGATTTCAATACATCGTAAATTGATTATGTTTAATATCATCATTCGATATGGTTTGTTGGGAAATATTTTGTGAAGTCAATAAAGGGGTAGTTTAAAAGTATTCGTTAAAAATGGTAGCAATTTGTATAGGGGAATTTCTAGTTTCATCACCGAGTTTGATAGCTAAATTTTTGATAGTTTTACTATTATTATGTTTGTTTTGAATATTGTGTATTATGTTCCACGTAGTTTTACTCTTATTTTGCGAGTTCATAATTTTTGTGTTAATAAAGTCATGTTTTGTATTGGTAATTAGGTTAGTATGTGTAGCTTATACAAGTTTTGCAAAACCGGATATTTTTTTTTGTAATACGTATAAATCTTTGAGATTATTGCTAGATTGACGAACTTCATTATTTATCCAATCACGATAGTTATTTGTCGAATATTTCCTAATATAAGGAAATGATTTATCAAAGTAAAAATAAAATATGTCAAAGAAAATCTTAAATTTGTCATGGATATAATAATCGTTATTTATGTAAATGTTTTTATTTCATATTTTTCTGCTTTCAACGTGTTAAAATCAAAGTAGTCAAATTAAAGAGATCCGAATAGATCCACACATTGGCCTAGCGCTGTATATTTAAGTACAGAAAGCGAAGTAGACCCAACCCTAAAGGCGAAGGATACGCGACAATAACATTTCCCAATAACGTTATAATTTCATTTTCAACATTACGCATGTACCTTGCAATCTTCTCTCACAGTTCTTAGCACTTGTGCTGTCACTCAGCGCGCCTAAGAATGATGGTCCTCGCTCTGATGGCTGCTCAGCGTCGACTCTGTAAACAAAATTGCTTCGTTACTTACCTTAACTTTCTAGTCCTTGTTACTTTATACATTTAAAGTTAGATAGTATTACAAAACGTGTATAAAAAAAATGGGTAACCAACACAACATACTTCTCGTTAGTATACGTTGCTCCATGCTACATTAAATTCGCGGGAACTTGTAGGAATGGGAAGATAAAATTGTAAATATGGCGCTATACCGTCTGTGAATGAATTATTGTAGCCGCGATCTCGCAATTTGGCAGACAAAAGTGTCTTCCACTCCCCATACGAAATACGTGTCACCCAGTGCACGAATGTCTAAAGTTGTTCGTGGTATTTTCAAGAGGGATTTCAGTGAAACGAATGCGCCTTTTGGTTGATATAATATTCAAAAATGTCATGCCTTAAAATATGTAAGACGTCGGAACCGGAGTTAAACACCGCGAAATTATATTTATTGCCTACGTGTGCACATGGAAAGTTGTTGTAATGGTGCTATAAAAAAATGCGAAAAATCTCGAATAAAATAATACGGCGATACGTTTTCAGGATTTAAATATAAATAACGCATTACGCAAAATAGTATATTAAAGAAACTAGTTTTATAAGGCGCGTATTGAAATTTGAATTCAAGTTTAATAATGAGCTTTTATGCTTATTGCAATCATAACAAGGCTACAGCATATATGAATTGATGCTCCATTCAGGGTATTGTCTGTATATATGTATGTATACAGCGTATTCCACGTAACTGGTTCATTAAAAGTTTATGATCTTCTATATTTACTATATTTGAATTTTGGCACATTAATCTGTTTGATTGGAACTACAAATGTAAAATACCTTAAACAAAATATCACTTACGGTGCACCGGAATGGATATCAACTTTGTTATTTAATAGAATAGATATATCTTTTATTCAATTTTTGATTCTACGACCATAAGTACGTCAGTCTTTTTCATTAGCTATTCCAATTTAGCTACATGTTGCCGTTTTTGAGTTATTTAAGTTTTTCCTTTTTTTAGTCATAATCATTGCATCATTGAGAAATTAATATCTCAGTTAATACTGCAAGCAGAGACTCCAAATTTGCTGCTATGTTATGAATGTAGATATAACTCTAAGAAACGGTACATTCTCTTCATCTTATTTGTGCGTGTGGTTTTAATTTGCTGTTAATTACGGTCAACGCTGCTTTAGTTGCATTACTAGAGTTCTCTATGAACCCAAAATTGAGTTGTTGCTTTAAGTTTGTTATTTCTGTAATATAGCCTTTCTTTGTGCTGCGATATATTTGGTGTCCAAATGACATGACCAACTTTCTTTAAAACATATGCAGTAAGTCCATAAATGTCAGGACAAGTACTATCATTTAATGACAAAATAGTTGATATATTTCAATTTCATTAGTAGGAAAGAGGTAAAAAGATTTACTACTATTAACGGAACGTTATTTAAGTAATTATCAAAAGAATTCTGACTTTGCGGTATAGCTTCAATAGTTGAAATTGGAATTGAAGTAAAAAAGTCATTAAAGTCGGTTGCTGAAAAAAATTGTTGATGGACAGGTTCGTTTTTTAAATTTATGTGTGAATTAATAATTTGCCATGATGCTTTGCTCTTGTTATCTAATTTAAAATATAATTAATATTGGCACATTTTTTTGCTTTTTTTATTTCAGCTTTATATTTTTTGTTAAGTTTATTGAATAAATTTGTAGACTCAACGCTTTTGTTAGTTTTACGTATAATATCAAGTATTTCAAGTTGATCTTTAATAGATTTGAGGTCATTTGTATACCATTTAGGCTTGCTATAATTGTGTTCATAAGAAAATTTCTTTAATGGGCAATTATGATTGAAAGCATTCATTAAAGTATTAAAAAATAAATCAAAAGCTGCATTAGTAGACAGAGGCTCTAAAACAGTCCAATCAAAGTGAGAGAGATTATGAACTAAGGATATTAAGTTGTTTTCTTTAATGTTATGTTTGTAGAAAAACATTTTATTCCGACTGCAACTGGCATTGATTGTAAGTGTAACGGAAATAGCATGATAATCTTATAAGAGAGGATCAAAAACTGCAGTATTTATGTTAGAATTAACTAAAGAAGTAAAAAAATTATCTACGCAAGTTGATGAAGTAGGAGTAATACGTGTGGGAACAAAAATCTGTTGAATTAAATTGAAAGAATTTAGTAAATCTGTAGTAGCTTTGCACTGCATATTAAGTTCTAAAAAATCGAGATTAAAATCACCAAATAATAATATATTACAATTAAATTTGTCTAGTTCACCGTTAATGAAAACATCAAAATCTCCAGAGGGAGAACGGTAAAAACATACTATAATAATTTTTAAATCAGCAAGATGTATTCCAGAAAATTCATATTGCTTCTCCATACTGAATTTAGTTAATATATTTAAAGATTTACAATTTAGGGTATCTTTAACAAAAATACATGAACCCCCATGTAGAAATTTTGTCCTACAGAAACTAGACTATTACATGGTAACCTTTAAATTTTAATTGGCTTAATTCTATACAATTGCACCAGTTTTCTACTGCACAGAATATATCGATATTGTTATCCAATAAAAACAATTCAATATCCGCAATTTTATTTTTTAAAGATTGTAAGTTTAAATAACAAATTTTAATTAAGTTCTAAGTCTTTACCTGTTGGTATTGCGGCAGCTTGATAAAATTTACCGTCGTTGGAAAATAAAATTTGTTTACAAAAGCATTTCTCGGCCAAAAATCAGGTTTCATTACATGATCAATAACAGCTTCCGGCACTCCCACTTTGAATGAAGCATAATCAGCTTGTTGCATTTTCGGTTTTAATACTTCCACCTTGCAATCTACTCCAGTTTCTTCTTTTAAGAATTGAGAAACCTCGTCTGCAGTGACATTCTTGTGGAAACGGCTAACAAACAGCCATCGCATCTTGAGTCTTTCAATTGTAGGTAATCGTGACATAACCTTCGTACCATTAAAGGCAATACTTCTACGCACAGCACGTTTCTTTGAAACGACTTGCCAAGGCTCCTCCTTAGAACCGCCCTGTCCAAAGGAATCCTTCACAATCTGTACGTCCAACTCATCTCTCTGCTCTTTGTTATTGCTGTTGATCTTCTTGGCATTACTTGTTCTAGTAATTTTATTTATATCCTTTATATCCAACTGAGAATTAGCCAAGGTCTGGAAATTAACATTACCGCCATCTGTTGCCTTTACAGAAGGTTTGGCGCCAGTGCTAACAGGTGGCTCTACTGGTTTATTAACTAATGGCCCATTATTTTTCCTTTTTTCGTTATTAATATCAGTGGTTATGTATGTATGTATGTAAGTAAAAGGGTGGTGTTACACTGCGACCTAAAAGATCTATTGTGTCCCCTATTCTTGCTGCTTTACAGCTGGCCTTCCAGTCCTATTCCTTTTAGAAAGTGTAGGATGTCAGAGGGCCCCAGTCTAGGTAAATCTCCCTCTTCGATTTCACATGCTCCCAGGTGAAATGCCCTCGAGTTGCACAGTGCTACGCAGTTTGAGAGGAGATGGATGGGTGTTTCATCCTGTTCCCCACAGAATCTGCATTCAGGAACTTTTTACAATCCAAGCTTAGTCAGGTGTCCTTTCAGTCTACAATGGCCTGAAAGTATTTCTCTTAAAATGCGAACTTTGTTCTTACTCAGGTTGATGCATTCTGTAAACCTCTTCTGGTTATAAGTTCCCAGAAGAATTTTACTTTGCCTCATTCCCTGCAGATTTTCCCAATAACTGGATTTTCTCTGCTCCATTTCTATTTTTAGTTTCTTCAGTATTGTACTGCTACTTAACCCGCAGAATTGTTCAGGGCCTACAAAAGGCATTCCAGCCCCTTTCTTTGCGAGGTTATCCGTTTATTTCGTTGTTTCCTTCCACTCTTGTGTGACCCGGAACCCACAGGAGGGTTACTTTATTGTCTTTGCCTAGCTCATTTTAGTTTCCCTAGGCATTCCCAGACCTATCCATATTGAAACTGAACACAATCTTCCAATCGCGTGTATTTCCGCCTGAAATATACTTGGGTATTTTCCCAAAGCTTGCGACAAATGAGTTCTTAGGCCCATATATTCCTATTCCTAGTTCCTTTCTGCCGTTTTGGAGCCATCAGATACCATTTGGATGGCATTTTCTATTCAAATTCAAGATGGTGTGTATGATCCCACTCGCTCCATCGTTACTTAAGCTTTGTGGTGAATTCTTCACAAAGCTAAATTTTTTTAACATATCATCCCGGGCATATCCCCAGGGTTTGATCAAACCTCGGGAGATTGAGGGCTATGCCTAATCATTCCTTCCTTGACCATTCTTAGTGCGGTTCTTTTCGCCACGCCCTCTATTTACAATGTGGAGGGGGGCAAGATCCAATACTACTTCAATAGCTGCTGTTGGGCAGGTTCTCATAGCCCCGGTTATGTCATACACATTGCTAATCTTTGCCACTTTCGAGAGTGTTAATTCTCGCGGTGGCCAGATTACTTCTTTTTGCTCCATCTCTACTGATGCATAGGTGATGATTGGTCTCACTATCGCTGTATACATCCAAGCAGTATTTTTGGGTTGCATCCCCAATTTTTTCCCTGCACGTTTCTGCAGACCATCAAGAGCTCTTTGGCCTTGTTGGTTACATGTCAACTTCATGTTTGTATCCATAGAAGTTTATTGTCTAGGGTAAGGCCTAAGATATTTAACTTCCGCTCTCCAGACTATATTTTGCCCATCCAGTTTTATGGTCTAAGAATGGATTTCTTTTCCTGGTAAATGCTACTAGGGTTGTCTAGTGGGGTTAACATTGAGTCCCCATCGATTGACACCATCTTCTCGTGAAGTTCAACTCATTCTTTGAACTATGTCACAGAGGGTATTCTCAAATTTGCCTCTTGCCTATAGGGCAATATCATCAGGCATACCTTGACAAGATATGCCTAGATTCGTCAGTCCGCATAAGAAGGTTCATCTACTATTCAGGGTCCACATAAGGGGGATTTAACTCCCCCGTGGGCATCCTCTGGTCGTACTACCGAGATATGGTCTTATGTTCCACCACCGCCTCCACCGACCTGGTAGACAGTAGTTGCGACATCCCATCCTAGAAGTCACGCCGTGCTACCCCCCTATTAATTAATGCTTTTTTGACAAGACTCGTGTGGAGTGTTGTTCAAAAGCGCCTCTATCTCTAGAAAGCGCACACTATGGTTTCTTTATTCGTCAGGGCATCTGGATTTGGTCCGTCAGCTCTACTAAATGCAGTCTCAGTGGATTGCTGTTTGATAGGCGTGCTGACAGGGGTGTAATGGCCCCCGCTCCAAGATGTCTATTTAATCAGTGGTTAACTTACTAATTGTAATGTCCTTTTGTAAAATTAATTTGCTCTTGTTTTTCGTAAATTCCGCTTTAACCTCCATAAGTTCTTTCTTTAAGTGCAGCGTGACGTACAAACAACTTTTTTTGTATGCCATTTTTCTCACATTTGTTACATCCGCAGATACATACAACTTGAAAAGATTCTTGTTTTCCACTTTTAAATTACATACGGAACATTTCATGTAACCGTAGATGCATTATATTCAATTTATCAATTGACAAGCGAGCGACGCATACCGGGCATCTTGACCCCATCGATAATCTTTTAAAAACTTTGTCCAGATCTGTCACTGTTTACGAGTTATAGAGGAATTCCTGTTGGTGAAGCACCTCGTATACCCTTGTTATAAATTTTGCGTATCTATTATTTCTTATTCTCGTTCTACGATCGTAAGGAAAGGAAAATTTAATGAAACTTAGAGTCCTGGGAAAAGTACTTACCTAAGATATATATAACATCACGATTAAAAACAAGAGAATTAATCATCTCTCCCTAACAAACTACTTCCTAACTAATCCCTCTAATTCATCCGATTACTTCCGAAATCCCCAAATAAATTCCCCCGGAACGAATTACACTTTGCTCCGGCTTATTTATTCTACCCCACGGCAAAATCCCTCCGCATCATCCCGTCGCGATCATAACTCCTACCATCATAATGTAAGAAGATATTCCCATTCGTCAACGTAAAACTTTCTCTCGCGAACGCAGATACCAAAATTCCGCGATCAATCTTGCGTTCGCCAGAGATAGCATCGATTAACCTGCGGCGTGTTTTAATTATTCGGAGGCAATTATGCGGATCCTGATATGAAGAGCGACAGCGTTGTTTAAAGGGGTGGCATTTTAAATTATGCTATGTAATCAATCGGATACGAAACCGGGCTTTTGGAACGGACAAAATCGAGGTCACGGACTAGGAGAGAAATCCGGATGTCCTCCGTTGTAATTGCAAACGGAAGAGTTGTGGGATTTCCAGGCACAAGGTGCCCTAAAATTTCCTGCACGATATAAATGCTTTGTTTGACGTGGCGCTTAAACTTTCTTAGAGTGCTTTTATTCGTTTCTCGTAAGTTGAGATTGAATGTTGTTATGGTTCTTAGTGAAAGCATTCGTAAGAAGCTTAATATTTATAGAAAATTGTTGGGTATTCGTTGCTATTGACTTCTCGCTCCTCCTACACTGTAAAAAAAATTCTAGTAAATTCATGTAAATCGTCAGTAACAAAGTTGTCTACATTTTACAGGTAAATTGCTTTCGTAAAGGTAAAATTTCTGCCATCTAGTAAATTTCACATGCTGATGAATTTTCAAATATTGTACCGAACACTGAAGTAATTTTCAGATGTATTTTTAAAAAGAAAGCAAGTAAAAATATTAAAGAATGGAATATCGCATGTATAAATATACATTTACGGTAAATTGTTTTACAGGTATAATTTAATATTAATGCCAAGGCTGTAATATTAAATTACACCTGTAAAAGAAATTACCGTACAATATACAGGGTGATTCTCAATATATGTGACAAACTTTAAAAGCTGATTCCTGAGGTTATTTTGATCATAAAAGTTCATATGGGTATATGTCGAAAACGGTTTGATTTTAAAGTTATTGAATGTTTAATAATAAATTATGAACTATGACTAACACGATATAATATTCACACTTGGGTTCTTCAAAAACTACTTGTGTTGAGAGGGAATTGTTTATTTGTCATTTCAATATTTGTTCAATAATTGTCGAGTATTCATTCAGTTTATTGCCAGTGGTCCTAAAAGTGTTGAATTACATGCAAAATAGTCATTCGATGAATACCACAGGTAGGTTAAATGAAACAATATAAGTTTTGAATCAACATTTTATAGTGCATAAACCAATATTATAAAATTATAGAGACAATTATTACTCGTGTGTCCACCCACACAAGTAACTGGTGTTAGGTATAATGCTGTTGTTATTATTCACTTTAGCAGGTAGAAATGTGTAGAGGGAAAATTAAGTACGCGTTCAAAGAATCACACGTAGTTAGATAGATAGATAGATATTTATTTCAAACAGTAACAACAAAACACAAAACTTCATAGATATACACAATCGTAAAAAGTTAAAGATCTTTGGTCCTTTAAAAGCACTTCTACAAGAGGGCGCGTGAGTCAAGGCTTAATAAAGTTCTAAGGGCTCGTTTTTGAATTAGAAATATTCTCCGCGGCGAAGTGCATCCTCCCCAATAAATGATGCCATGTGTCATCCGAGAATAGAAGTTGGCATAGTAAAAACGTTTCAAAATCTCAAAACTGCAGCATCTTCTGAGGTTATAGAGAGCATAGCAGGTTGCGCGCCAGGTCACCAACAGTGTGTGTCAACATGGCTAATCCAATAACCTTTCATCAATGTGCACTCCTAAAACCCTCGCAGAGTCAGTGAAAGGAGTGTACTTATTGGTCAAGTGTTAGACCGTTGATTCTATATCTGCATTTATTAAATAAAATAAGGTTATGTTTATCGGAATTAATTACTAATTTGTGTAAGGTTTATCCAAGTTTTTAATAAGTTAAAAAAACTCTATCTACCTCTACAATAGCTCAGCAAGGGTATTGGAGGTTACAAGTATGCTGATATCATCAGCATACATCGTGATAACATCACTGACATTTCAGTGAACATATATCATTTATATAAATTAAAAAAAGGGTAGGTCCAGTACGATCCTCGAGGCACCCCAGTTGAAATCCTACATTGTCCGAGTGCACATGTTCACAAACAACTTTTTGATGTCTATCAGTTAAATATGACTTAAACCAAATCCAAGGTTGACCCGCAGATGCCGTACCTTTCAGCTTATATAATAATTAAGAATGATCAACACAATTGAAAGCTTTAGGTAAATCTATTAGCATAGCCATGCAAGGTGTTCTATTATCAAAGGATCTATTGAATTTCGTTAACAAAATTAAATAAAGCTGTGTTAACTGAACGTTTTGGAACAAAACCATGCTGATGTTTCATAAATAAATTAATTTTAAAAAATAATTAAAATTTTAGTATTCATTATTGTTTTCAATAATTTTAGAAAAAGTTGATAAAATGATATAGGACGATAATTATCAAGATCATTAACCATCACCCTTTTGAAAACAGGTGTTATACGCGCAAGTCTTAAGACAAGAAGTAAAAATTTCCTCTCCAATAGAAAATTTGTTAAATAAGCTAATGGAGAAAGAATATGTTCCATTGAAGCTTTGACAATATATGAAGACACTCCATCATCACCAACAGAGTGAGTAGAGTGCAGTTTGTAGATTGCCTCAGAGACATCACTTTCAATTACGGGGTAGTTAAAAAATGTATGTTGTGTGTGACCAATCGATCTAGCAATCGCATCATAATCAACGGGAGCTGCGTTATGCACTGCAGTAAGACTTTTGCAAAGTTAGAAAGAAAAGAATTAAATGCGTTACACATTTGATAGTCATTCGAGAAGTTATTAGGTAACTTATTTCTGCATACATAATGCTGCTGCCTATTATTTTTATAACTGTCCAAACGGCTTTAGATTTGTTTTTAGCTGAAAGAATGAAATTATCATTTTTTTCTTTTTGTGTTAAGGTGATCGTATCTTTATAATATTTCTCATATTCTAAATATTGGTTTTTGTATGCAGGATATTTTTACATGGTCTGTCTGTTTTCTTTTTAACATTTATTATTATTTTAGTTAACTAACGCTATTTAACATTTTTTACGTATTGCATTAACACTACAATATCATTGCTCATATTGAAAAAGAAAAAAAGTGTTCAATACACCATTTTATTAGTTAATACAACACTTTTTTTCTCTCGGTGCATTTTGAAAAAATGTGGTTGATGGTCGAACTTGTTTTTGGGCTACACTGTATATATAAATTTACCGTAAAAAAAATCCTGCTAAAAATAAAAATTGACGTACCCCAGCGTTTTCAAAAAAACAAAACCCTGAATTGTAAATGAAGTTGTGCCAACCCACGCGTCCTCGCTGTATAATTATAAAGCTACTTCAGAAAGAAAATACTCGAATCTACGCAAGAGCCGATTTCCCTAATTATTCGGTTATGACCTTTAACCGAGCGAAGCCGCTGTGCCGTAATAGAAAACCTGGAAAACAATAAAACCCTCGAATAACTAACAATTTTCAACGTTAGCTCCAATATGATTGCGCTTCCGACTACGCGACTCCGCACGTGTTACCCCGCCATAATTTCCCTAAATATTAGGAAATATCTCGTCTCCGACATAAAAAAAAAAAATCTGCGCATCTTCCCCTCCACCGTACAGACCGCACCGCCGCAGACGAGCGCCCCATCTATACCGCCCTTCTCACAATAACGAAGACCGAGCAGCGTCGCGCGGGCAGCATCAAAGGAGCCAATTTCTCGCGAGGCGTGACTGTTGTAGCAAATTTCGTCGCCTTTCTAGTCCCCCTCTCTCCGCGTCCTCATCCCACCTCCTCACGCGTTTCACATCTTCCTCCGGTTGAAACGGGGGCGAGCGAAAACAACGGCGAAAATCCCATAAAAGATGGTTCCCGCCGCCTGATATTGAAAAATGTTCAACGGAATGTGTCGTTGCTGTTTTTTTCTCTACTCCTCTCTAGCCTACAGGCTTCGCCTATTCTCATTTCGTTCCCTTTTTAAGGCAAACTCGATCATCATCGAGGCAGGAAAAGTAGGGAATCGAATGGGCGAGGGGGTGCGTTGGGAAGTCGCTTGTTAGGAGGGAACGTGATGAAAGTCGTCGAGGATGTTGGGAGGGGGGAGACGTTAAAGAAACAAAACGATTAGACTTGTAGTGGGTGCTCCTTCGAGAAGTAAATGCCTATTTTCTCTCGGCGTCCTCTTTTTGTTGGGGGCTTTGATCTTTTCCTTATTTTTTTTTTCTCTCTTCAAGACGGTGTTGACAAAATAAAAGAAAATGAGATATAAATAAAAACAAGAGGAAGGTATATACAAATTTCCATCTAATGGGAATTCTGAAATACAGTAATTTAGTATGACGTATTGCTGTGGTTAGACAACCCATTTCACAGAGTGTATTTTAAGTTGCATAGTTAGCAGCTGAAGACTGGTCGGATGTCTTTTCCAGTAACGCAAACACCTTTCATATATATTTTATGATATTTTTCTATTTTATTTTAACTCGTCTTTTGTAAAATACAAAATAAGTAATAATCATAAGGTTGAATGGTACACCCCAGAACTGGCTCTAATGGCAGCACAAATACGTGACTTATATAACATCTATAAAGCAAACAAAAATATAATCACTTTAGAAGCATCCCTAACAGCCAGAAATATTACATAGATATTTTTAAAAATACATTTTATAAATATTTTTCGTGAGAGGTTTTTGAATATATTTTTCATATTTTTTTCTAAATATAGATAAAATATTCAATTAAAATATTTATGCCATATTTTAAAATTAATGTAAGCGCTATATTTTTTTCTAAAATATTTGTAAAATATTTATATGAAAATTGAGATTTTTTTATGCAATCTATTTAATTTGTCAAAATGAACTAAAATTGTTCTTGGTTATTTAGAATGTATAACGTCGATAACGAACAGTTGAAACATACATAGAGTTGTCTAAAAGGCAAGAACTTGTTTTTTCACACTCACCATACAAGTTAATAATCAATAATTCTGGCATCTTTTAAGGCATACTGAAGGTTTATCAATTAATCACTATTTTTTAATTAAGTGTTCTAAATAAAAAAACAACGTATTTTTATATCATTTCATTTGAATAAGCCAATAGAAAATGAAAAAGACTCATTTTAAGTCTAGCCTTGGCTAGTGCCAGGTACAACCCTATGGCTTTTTCATATCTTCGGTAGTGGCGCTCTCATGGCGTTTCCTTGTAGCCTCTAAAACAATGCCAATTGTATTAGATCATACCATGAATAAAACATCGTACAACATTATCAACACCTAACTAATTACATTTGGAGCATTTACAATAATTGGAGTGGTAGCTACATTCTAATACTTACGATACTTATTTTTACTTTATTTCATAATATTTGAAAAACATTCTAAGTACAAACAATAAAACAACACAACGTATTCTTAACCTCTATTTGAGGTTATGACGCTTATCTACCGAGATGAATCTCTTAAGCAAATCAACTAGCAATTTATCTGGTAGATGCAGTACATATATGATGCATAAAATTCCTGCAATTATCTTCGACAAGGAGTACAACTGTCACAGAATGTCCGTTAATTTCCAGAAATGAGGGAAATATACATTGTTTAATACATGAAAATGCCCATGTGAACGAATGACTGTCGAATGTTTAAACGAAATAAAAATAAATAATTATTGCAAAATTCTGGAATCACCTTACAATTAAAATATAATAAAGGTAGGTGTCTCTAGATCATGAGAAAAATAGTGTTTAAAATTTTTAAACATTTATTACTATGTAAAATTAACAATCTTAAAATTCATTACTGTCCACAAAAATTAGGCAACTATTTATACACATAGAATTGTAACAGAACCCAATTTCCAGCAATTTCCCATGTCTTTCTGTTGGACATATCAATGCAATTGGAATGCCTAATGCGTTATAGAAACATGATTAGACTAAGTTTTAATAAAATAAGTACACTGTAAAAAAAATAAAAATGTTCATTTGAATTGACCTTGAATCCAAATTTGATGTGTCAATATCTATTGTAAAAATATACTATTCAAATTCTAATATTAATTTTCGATGTGTAGGTATATCACTGCTGATTGTCTTTACTTCCTGAAGGGAATATTCTGAATAAAAATGCTTTGAAAGACTTGCCAAATGCAGAGATTTCCTACATCACCTGGATATTGTCTGGCTGTTTGCTGCTACATTTATACATCGTTTCTTATTTATATCTTAATTAGTTTTAAGATATAACGAAGTAAAAATAGTAACTTACATTTAAATAGTCTCGAGTATACATTCACAACAATACATTTCGAAAGACAGAACTCCATTTCAAAAAAACTCTATAAATTAGATGTTATATTTTGTTTGGCTATATTGATCCCAATCATTTTGTAGTACAGGCTCATTCCGAAAAAAAAATGACTAAATCTCATTTTTTGCTAAAACTAAGCGAAACTTTTAATTTGGTATATAGTGCTAGAATTTTGAAACAACATTATTAATAAAACGAATCTTCTAAACTCAAAAACTGAGTATTTTACTTTTAGCGTAGTTAATATTTTGACCTTCCCTCGTATATAATTAAATTTTCGGCAGATTTGATGAGTATTATTTCAGTTTCAAGGCATGCAGAGGTGATTTATAAGAAAAAAATAGTACTAAATTTAAAGACAACAAAATTTCCCATATGGTGCGTACTTTCTGCCGGTCACTGTATATTCATAGTTTTCTTTTTCAATCTAAAGTGAAAACAGATAAAATGCCCATAACAAATTTGCGAACACCCAACAGGAACCTGTTCGTCCCTTATCAACCTTAGAAAGGGCAAAGGATCCCTCGGTCTAACCGTTTTGATTATAGCCAGAGGCTGAGCACATTTCAAACCCCAACAAGGAGATCCACGACCTGCCTGCATGATACCTATCGTAAGCATCCCGGACACACCTGATTTTACACAGTAGAATTTATGTTATCCTAGTCGATCGCGTATTTTAAAAGGTTCCCAGCCCAGACGTCTGAAATAGAAGAACAGCAAAAACTGTTCTCATAACTCGCTTCCGTTTAGACGAACAAAGTCGATCTAAAACGCTCGCATTACCGTAAGTAGAGGCGGTAAGCAGGTACTGATATGTGGGAGCCTTGGAAAGCAACGACTGTTGGGCCGTGGATGTATTTTTCCCGCGGAAATCCTTTTAGGGCGATTGAAATTTCAGCCGGAAGATTCTAACCGCACTTCGGTATTTACACGTACTATATTGCAATGCTCGTCTGCACGGGGCTGAATTTGATACGGAAATATGTAAGTACGTAAGTGGATAGCGCCCAAAGCTTTTTAAACATTTATTAAACGTTCCTCCGGTTACAGTTAATAGTAACCGACGTTTCAAAAAAGAAGATATGTTTGCTTTTTTTTTTAAAGTAAAGGCAGAAATAGAGTGAGTAGGTATACTTGAAAGAGGGATATTTTGTAAAGTACAGATGGCCCCACCGAAGACTAGTCTTTATTACAACTCTATTTTTGATTTTAGGAAAAAAGTCTTTGTATACAAATGTTTTACATAATTCAACGTTGCATAACCTAAGAATATTATTTTACTCCGTTATTTTAAATGGTACAGCGTATAGATAGATAGTATTGTAATTTTCAAACTAGATTTACCTGACTAATGTTCTTAAAAAAATAAATAAAAACTTTATAATTAGCTCTGTTTTTCTTTACACTGAGAAAAAAAATTAATCATAAATAAAAATATAATTATCGGTAAGTAAACTAAAGTTTCAGCGATATAGGGGACGAAGCACAGATTTACTTAACACTAGTAAGGGAAGAGATCCTAACCTGATACATAAAAGAAACAATCTAAGTTACTTACGGTCTGCTTCCATACCGATAACTTTATGAAAGCTACTTATAATAATTGAACTGAAGTAGTTAAGCCAAAGAATATATGCAGTTACAGTAAGTAAAAGATTTGCCCATGTCAAGTAGTCACTGAGAAAATTGGGCTAAGTAAAGTGATTACTTGATAAAAAATCATTTACAATAAATAAAGTTTTACTTGGAACTATTCTCGTAATTAATACCTGCAACTAAGCCCAGTTTCCTAAATGCAAGTTGTTACTGTAAATAGGTCTTATAACGGCTATTACACAGCGTACCTGACAAATTTGTGGTAAGTAACGTATTACTATGACTACTGGTACTGTATCTAACTACAGCACATGCTTAGTAGAAGTAACAATAATGCTGATCGGTATTAAACTTATGTTTTTTTTTAAATAGGTAACAACTGCCACAATTATGATTATTTGAGTTTTGCTGCCACCCGTGATTGTTACGTATCCTGATGGCTAATGCGGCGGAGTAATGAAATAGTCCCCCAGACGCTACGGGCGCGCGACAGAAAAGAAGTGGTGTGCAATGGGGAACGCTATTGTAGGCCAGTTTTTAAACGCAAATATATTAAAAATACCGTGGTTTACTCAAGACCCTATCCGTATAAAAAATCTCAGCGAAAGAAAGAGCACCGAGCCTATAAGCAATCGGGGTTTCAAGATTGCAGTTTTAAACCACGTGTGGGATATTTTAATCCCCATCATTGTGATGATATCTGCGCCGCTGTGAAGGTTAAAGTGTGGATGCCGGTCGCTAGGTAAGTGACAGTCCAAGTGCCACCTGCAGTTAGAATACCCCGACAAAGTAGCCGTTTTGAGGCGATCACCGGACATAAACGCCACGTACGACGACAGAGATCAACCCCCACCGAGACAACGCCAGAGCAAAGAAGCAACAGAAACCGCAAGTTTACCGCCTAGGTATATTATTTCTTTGTTTGTTTTTTAGTTGTACTTCAAAGCCATATTTCTCTTTGTCCTTTGTTTAGAGTTAAATAATTTCAATAACTAAGCATAACGTTTGAAGGGGCCGCTATTACCTTGATCTTTATTTGCTTTGTTCATGTTTTCATTATTAAGGAATATATTTATTCATTACTGTGTAAATTGTTTAAAAAAACTGTTGTTTAAATGAAACCAATATCTTTCATTCATATCAGGTAGTCACTGTAGTTTGTTCTATACCAAATAAAACTATTACTAAGAGTACTGCTTTTTTTTCTTAATAATAAGTATTATGTACCATCTTAGCAAATTAAATGAGAATTTAATCTTCGATTATTAATGCAATCGCAAGCTACAGTACACGAATAGTATGAAGAATTATTGCAAACACTTTTGAATTACGCATTGCCTCGCGTACAGTACCTACTTTAGTTGTTATATGCCAGTATTATTAAATATAGAAAATGAAATGAAAAAATGTTGCAATTATTATTAGTAATCGTGAAATTGGAATTATTACAACTACGAAAGTTAAATAGCGACAACGAAATCAATGAGACCCTTGAGCTTGAATTTGAGAACTAATCCATCGGGCTTGGATGTATCCACCGATACAAAACGTAAATAATTTTCCAGAATTATCGTCAGCTAGCCTTGTACGATGTTTGATTTATTAACTTTCATCGTTGAAAAGAACTTTCCCATTTATAAGTACTACCAAACGGACAAATCAATCTTCTTGCGCATTTTTAAGCTCCGGAAATGGTTTCCTTCGAGGCCTTTTTTTGTAGAAAATCGCACAACTCCAGGTCTTCAAATTTAGAATTTAGGATGATTTTCTGAAGCTCGATCAACTACATTGCAGTGTATTGGTTACATTACTTTTGTTGAGTAGCTAATTAATTGAAACTGCTGTCCATGTTTTTAAAATCGTTCAAAATTGCTCCGACAGTAACTTGAGTTCTTCAGCGTATTGCAGCATAAGCAGTATTTCATACGCAGAGAGCGTGGTGAAATGGTAACTGTTACCAGACAGCAACTTGTCTCCCACACGCGCGATTTGTTTTGATACGCTTTCAAACGCCTGTATAAACATTTACTAACTCTTCTTGTTTTCGAAGTTTCAAATTTAATGCTTCAAATAGCTTGTGAAGGTCGACCGGAAATGCTAAGTCCACATATCCATTTGGGTCACTTAATTCAGATAGTGGTTTATCTTTATTTGCATAAAATCTGCTATCTCATTTTAAGGCTCGTAAAACGGTTTCAGCATTTTTCCTTTGCTTAACCATCTGACTTCACAATAATATGTTACGTCGTCATATTCGGCTGATATTTCACCCAAAAACCCCTTGAAATGACGATGGTTAAGCCCTCGGAATCGAATAAAATTGATGGTTTTACTACCACATTCATAATATTCTGTGAGTCGAATTACTTAGAACACAATTTCTGTTGGTAGATAATGCAATGAGGACTATCAATCATCTTTTTGCACATTTAATTCAGTTTGCTTTTCATACCAAAATTCCGATGTGAACCTTTACGTAAGCCGACCATAGAAGGTGCCCATCTGTGCAACACGACTAATTTGACCATGGCAAACCAAAACTGATGAATACCTTTTCAACTTCATTAAAAATGTCCTCTCGTGTAGTGGTTCCTTTTAGCGGCTGTAAAGCAAAGCAATTTCTCAGTAACAGTGAACTCTTTATCAACACCTCGAATAATATAGCCAGTTGAGCTATGTCAGACAAATCGGTGCTCTCGTCTAATGCTATGGAAAATGATTCAAAACTAGCCATACAGTCAGCCAAAGTTGTTTTTATATCATTAGCCATCATTTCTATACGTCGGGCAACAGTTCGTCTTGACAAACTCATTTTTTCAAATTCATTTTTCCTTTCAGCAAAATGTATCCTCTGCATCTACTTTTCGTTTCTTTCCACCAGACATCATTTTCGTTTACTTTTCGTTCGATAAACTTAATAACAAAATATAATTAGTAAGCACTGAAGATGCACACAAAGTCGCTTTGTGACGGCACTAGCAGTTCGCTAGGATATCGCTTGTCGAAGTTATCACCTCGGTAGCTTATACCCGCTTATACAGGGTGTATCAGATATAGAAGGTAAATATAATAAATGCTAGCACTGTTAATCATATACAATTAAAAAGTCTTAATGCCACAGGGGTCTATCTGTAAGCATTAACGCGAAAAAAGAATATTTTATAAATCCGTGGCTAGAGCCGCCACCTGTGCCCAACCTAAATGCTGTCCCGAGTATACCCCACATACTATTATGATTCAGCCATTACCGCTGTTAGTTTTGTGTGGATCGCTGCTTGGAGTGCAAGCCACTTCGAATATTTTATTTAAATTTTTCCCGTCTCGAAAAAACATCCTTTCAGGACCATCATATTTCATATCAAGAAAATCGAAGCTTGATGCCATCGGCAAAAGTGCGGGAATGTATAGATTCATTTTCGCACGATATCATACTAAAAAGGCGTTGTTTGAAATTTTCTGTATCTACATTTTATTTCTGTGTTAATTCGATTCAATTCATTTTGCGTTATTTGATTAAATAAATCCAAAAGAAATAACTCAGATTCATGTTTGTACCGTTTATTATTAACAACTAACTCTCGAATCGACAAAGCAAAAGAAAAATATTACGTTTTTTTTGTAACTACTGAAGTCGGCATATCGGTGAAACTCGGACGTCTTATTAGGATATTAAAAATAGTACTTTGTAGACTTACGTAGAATGCTCTTTAACAAAAAGGAATGTTTATTTATAAAAAGAAAAATTTAAAATGCCTCGGTTTGCTATTTTTACAAGGGCCTCTATTTATTCAGAATGACGTTAAATGAACTTATCGCATACCATTAAGAATAATACTAAATGAGTGCAATGTTTTATACATAATACCACGTTTAGCGGATGCTTACATGACGTTTCCTTGCATCAGCCCGGACTAAAGAATTTTTGGCTCTAAATTTTACTTTTTTTATTCTTTTAATGATGAAATCCGGTTTCGGTTGATTTGTGCTTTTATATGTCGTGTAGTTAACACCCAAACAAAAATTTCTTTTTTATTTGATGCACCCTGTATAGGCAAAATAAGGAATAATCTAGAATCATCTAGGTTTAGAAACATTTGAGAAGTTAATATAATAGAGTAATCTTGTGTTGCGCGCCAGTGAGCGGCAAACTCAAAGACTTTGATGTTTGCCGCCTCACTCTTTGATGATCGCCGCCACTCGGCTTGCTCGCTCACTTGATTCCGCAGGAGCAAGCGACAAACACCATATCACTCGATCTTCCTCATTTGGAGTGAATATGAGTAAGTAGTGTAACATTTTTTTTAATTGGGTTTTTCAAAATGTCTCGCGAGCCGGATCAAATCTTACAGTGGGCCGGTTGTTGCCCACATATGTTTTAAGGTCTCCAATCTTTTCTCTTTAAAAAAAAAAATAAAATCTTAAATAACTCAAAAACGGCAACATGTAGCTATAGGAATAGCTAATAAACTATTCCTATAAATGGACGTATTTATGGTCGTAGAATCCAAAAATGTAAAAAAATAGATCACTCTATTTAAAATAACAAAGTTCACGTCTATTTCCGGTCAACCGGAAGTGATATTTTGGTTAAAGTACTTTATATTTATAGTACCAGTCGAACAGATAATGGTGCCAAAATCTCAAATATGAGTAAATAATAGAACATCATAAACTTTTAATGAACCACTTAGGTGAAATATCTGGAAGCTCTTCGTGACACACACTGTATGTGGATTACAAAACTTCAATGTAAATCAAGATACCCAAGACCCGAATACCGGCATCAAAAGGTTATTGTCGCGAAAATTGACCTCGACGAGAACAAGAACAAGAAAACCCAGTTAGCCACTTTCCCATTTCCTAATTGCTCTCGAGTGAAAAGTTCCAAATCCCGCCTCTTAAGCAAAGAACTTCAACTATTTAAACTGAATTACCGCCACGGCAATCTACCCAATTCCATCGTCTCTTTAGGCGGAGGATCCTCGACTGAATAACGAGCGGATCCATCAATTTTCCATTACCAGAGACCGTCGATGGCGAAGCGCAGTTATCCAGACCGAAAGCGTGTCGAAAAATCTCTTTTCTTTCCTTTATTAAAAGGGGCCGAAGCAAGGACCCTTTTGCAGCTCCCAACAGCGACAGGACAATGTACCTATACGTATCACCGAGATACGATGAGGTATTCGAAAGTAGACATCGCGCGACACAACTCCACCGCGGTCCACCCGTCCAGTCGATATTCGAGGCGACCTCGACTAGTCGGTTATGTGGTACCGCAATCTGGTCGTTAATCATCGTCAGGGACGATGACGTATGCCGCAGTTGGGGTCGCCCGGTGACATAGTACCGTTTCTCGGCGGTTCGCGGAGATTGATTCGGTCTGCCTGTGTCAGTTGAGGGGCATGAATCGGGTATTATGTCGACTGTCATTGATTATTATCGGAATGGGAAAAGTGGAACAGAACTGTTGGGAATCGTGTTTCGGTTTGAGGAAGTGGTGTAATTCTGGAAGAGACAGGAGAAAGTTTGGCAATTACGAAGAGGAAGGAATTTAAACTTATGGTACATTTGTTATACAACGTGTCACTTCTTCATTCTTTTGTTTATTATTCTGCTTGCTTCTGACACAACAGGCTGTTATAGACCGAAGTACTATGATAGCTCTTTGATTTTATGACTGTCAGGGTTATACTATGAAAGTTTTATATTATAATACAAGTATAGTAGCATCATTTATTATAAATTTGCAATACGATTCAGACACAGCACCGATTTGCAAGGCGATTCAATCACAGACGATGATTTATGTAAAATGGTGCATGTGTAAATGTCTCTTCTATTGCGTATTACAAACTAATTAGTTCAGTAGGAACGGTCAAAAATAGAGACTCTGGTCTACTTTTTCACTGTGCTTGAGGATGTATACAGTGTGTTCACGGGAACATTCTACAATAGCTAACTTTTTTTATTTTTAGAGATACAAAGTCGGTTAAATGGAGAAAGTTCGTGTACTTCTCCATCTGCATTTCGTGATATGGCATAAAAAACAAAAGAGCGCTTGGTTGCTAAGATACGACTATAGCATGTATTTTTGTAAATAGGATACGCGATATATTTTTGCATTTTTGAATTTCTCTAATCATTGGCTATAACAAAGTGTGAAACGACTTTTCTGTAAAATCACGATTACGAGAGTTATAAAGAAAATCATGCTTAAAATCTCTTAGTTCGCAGTCTATGACACAATTTCGCAAAATATGTGTGGTGTGGACATACAACCGCTGGGTATCTTTGCATTTACATTTTTGACATATCACGTCAATTACAGTGTTTTAGAAATGCTGTTTTAAGCGGCTAAGGCTACTAATTCATTAAGCGTGTTTCCCATTTAAAAAAATACATGCTATAGTCGTATCTTAGCAACAAAGCGCTCTTTTGTTTTTTATGCCATAGCACGAAATGCAGATGGAAAAGTACACGAACTTTCTCCATTTAACCGACTCTGTATCTCTAAAAATAAAAAAGTTAGCTATTGTAGAATGTTTCCGTGAACACACTATATGCGAAGGAAACCGATAACTCTGACTAAAGAATTTTGTGAGAAAGTGGATCAGTTTTTCTATTTTTTACCTTTCTAATTATACTACTCAGACCGGATCAAAAGGGATTATATAATTAATTAAGTTATTTATGTATATTGCTTTGTTTTTAACAGCACAAATACCGGATTTTTTTTAATGAATAAAACATGAACTACAGCATCCTATTTATTTTCATATATCATTGTAGTTAATATTCAATAATTTCATCTTTATAATTACTTTACTTTTCAGAAATAAATAAAAATAACTAATCTAAGGAATAAAACTTTCTTGGGCTAGAGCGTACGTGGGTACTGTCGCGTAACTTATATCATTTCTTATTTCTTGAGATAGCGGCTGTTTAAAAAGTTGTGTTTAATTAATATTCATTTTAACGTTTAGACAATTTTTTATTGTCTTCTTCTGAATGGTTTGTTTTTTTTATATTATTTTTTATGTGATGAAATTAATTTTTTTTATGGGATGAAACCCAAATAAAGTTGAAGAAAAAACTATGGAGAGATTACCTAGGAGCTAAGAAAGACACTATGTACGCAAAATATAAGGAAATCCGAGGAAGAAAATGGTGTTAGAAGCAAAGAATAGATCTTGGCGGGAATTTGGTGAAAAAATCGAAGGTAATAGCAAGGAAACCCAGAAACTGTTTTATAGAATGTTGAAGACTTTAAGGAAAAGAGAGCCTCTAAAAATAAATACAATAAAAAACAAAGAAGGAATAATATTAACGAAGGCAGAAGATGTACTAAGTAGATGGAAGGAACATTTTCAAGAACTACTGAACGAACACAATGAAATGGGAATGGAAAAAAGGATAGCGAAAAAAGAAAAACCGAAAGAAAATAGAGACATAATCAATGAGAATATAACAGAAGATGAATTGAACATCGCACTAAAGAGAATGAAAAATGGAAAATCCTCGAGACACGACCAAATAACAGCAGAAATGATTAGGAAATTGGGAAACAGAGGGAAAACACTATTACTAAAATTGTATAATAAAATATGGAATGAAGAACAAATACCAACAGATTGGGAAATAGGGCAGATAGTACCAATATATAAATGGGGATAAGAAAGTGTGTAATAATATAGAGAGAGTAACCTTCTTAGTACACCGTTAAAATTATATGAACAAATACTGGAAAATAAGTTTAGACCAATAATTGAAGCGACAATATCAGAACCTTCAGAGCGATTGGAAGAATGTTTCAAGATCATGTTTTTACATCAAGCAGATTATAGAGAAGACCGTGAATTACAATAGAAAAGCCTAACTTAGCCTTTATAGATCTAGAAAAAGGCGTTTGACAGAGTCCCAGAGATATGGTATGGAAAGCTTGAAACATAGGGGTGTGAACCAGAAATTAATAAGAAGTATTAATAGCCTCTATAAAAAGACAAGAAACTATATTATCAGTAATAACTGCAAGTCGGAGGAATTTATTACGAGAGATGGACTGAGACAGGGAGGAATAATGAGTCCAGTGCTGTTTACAGTATTTATGGACGATATTATTAGAAAATGCCAAAATGATGTTCACAAACTTCAGGTAAGCTATAAAAATATGCAACCTGTTATTATTTCTGAGTGTGCGTTTGCTGACGACGTTGTAATTATGGCGGGAACGGAACAACATCTGCAGAAAAGTTTAACAATATGGAATGACGTGCTTTCAAAATGCAGAATGAAAATAAACGTTGAGAAAACCAAAGTAATGGTAATAGCAAAGGAACAACAAAACACCAACATACAACTAAACGGTAAAAGACTAGAGCAAGTACAACAATTGAGTTATTTAGGAGTCATCACCGATGAAACAGCAAGACAGGAAACGGATATAACACAAAGAATTGAGAAAAGCAATAAATTATATTATGCAATGAGTAATGCGTTTATCGGTAAAAAAGAAATATCAGCAAAAACAAAAATTACTATATATAAAAGTATTTATAGACCGACCTTAACGTATGGATGTGAGACGTGGATATTAACAAAACGAATGAAATCGAAATTGGAAGCCATGAAAATGAAATACTTAAGAAAAGTCAAAGGTGTCACACTCAGAGATCACGTAAAGAGTGCTCAAATAAGAGAGGAGCTAAACATGAAACCATTGATGGAATTTATAGAAATGAGACAGCTAGCCTGGTGGGGACATTTATGCAGGTTAAACAAGGAGAGAACTGTGAAACAAGTATGGGAAGCAAAACCAATAGACAGACGGAGTAGAGGACGGCCAGAAGAACAGTGGGATAGAGTGATGAGCAAGATTCTGCAGAGTAAGGGGGAGACATGGAGTGAAGCAGGAAAGAAAGCGAAAGACAAGAGAATGTGGTGGAAATTTGTACATCAGAGTGAATTTTAGTTTTAGATTTTATAGAATAGGGAATAGTATTTAAGTTATAAGTAATATGTATACCGCTAATTTAATTAGCACCCTACACCATTTCGGTAGAAGGGGATTTGATTATATATACAGGGTATTCCACGTAACTGGTTCATTAAAAGTTTATGATGTTCTATTATTTACTTATATTTGAGATTTTCGCACCAGTATCTATTCGATTGGAACTATAAATGCAAAATACCTTAACCAAAATATCACTTCCGGTTGACCGGAAATGAATATCAACTTTGTTATTTTAAATAGAATGATATAATTTTTTATTCATTTTTGGATTCCACAACTATAAATACGTCAGTTTCATTAGCTATTCCTATAGCTACATGTTGCCGTTTTTGAGTTATTTAAGTTTTTCTTTTTTTTTAGTCATAATCATTGCAATCATTGAGAAATTAATATCTCGGTTAATACTGCAAGTAGAGACTCCAAATTTGCTATGTTATGAATGTAGATATAACTCTAAGAAACGGTAAGCACACTTTACATTCTAACATACAGGGTGTTCAAAACTGAGGAACAAAGTGGCATATCTTCAAATGCAGAAAATTCATTTTTTTTAAATAGAACACCCTGTATTTTAATTCGGAATTAGGAAGTAAATATCATTCCTTATCGCTTTATATGAGCATTCCCTATACCTATATTGTATAGATTTTGAGATATGAACGACTTTTTGTCAAACAGACTAAGTAGCCCTATCTTTAAATGTTTGTAGTTGGCTCTGAAATGGATTCACGTCAAATTCATGTATTATTTTTGAACAACCATAAAAGAATGTCTGTTCGAATAGTCATTTCTATTAATATTGCGTTGTACGAAAGTGTAATTACAATGTTATACACAAACACTTTTGGTTAGTCAATGAATTTGACATTAATCCCATTCAGAGCCAGCTACAAACACGCGAAGATAGGGCTACTTAGTCTGTTTAACAAAAAGTCGTTCATATCTCAAAATCTATTAAAGATAGGTATAGGGAATGCGAATATAAAGTGATAGGGGATGATATTTACTTCCTAATACCGAATTAAAATACAGGGTGTTTTATTTAAAAAAATTGAGTTTCCTGCATTTGAAAATATGTCACTTTGTTCCTCAGTTTTGAACACCCTGTATGTTAGAATGTAAAGTGTGCTTACCGTTTCTTAGAGTAATATCTACATTCACAACATAGCAAATTTGGAGTCTCTACTTGCAGTATTAACCGAGATATTAATTTCTCAATGATGCAATGATTATGACTAAAAAAAAAGAAAAACTGAAATAACTCAAAAACGGCAACATGTAGCTATAGGAATAGCTAATGAAAACTGACGTATTTATAGTTGTAGAATCCAAAAATGAATAAAAAATTAGATCATTCTATTTAAAATAAGAAAGTTGACAACCATTTCCGGTCAACCAGAAGTGCTATTTTAGTTAAGGTATTTTACATTTATAGTTCCAATCGAACAGATACTGGTGCCAAAATCTCAAATACAAGTAAATAATAGAACATCATAAACTTTTAATGAACCAGTTACGTGGAATACCCTGTATATATATTAAGAGCAGTTGACAAACATTATAAGATAATGTAGTGTAATTTTAAAAATTTAAATTTTTTAATTTTAACATGTTTGTGTAGTGAATTTAATATATACATAAAAAATAATGAAAAAATATATATATATATATATATATAAATGAATACTAAAATGTACTTACCGGGGGGCTGCGGTTGGGGGTTATTAATTATAAACTAGTACATTATAGGCATAGTATATACACCTAAGCAGTAGTTTCACATCGTCGGAAACATGGGTTTCAAACGTATCCCACCAGGGAACTTCGCAGTGTCGCAGAGGTGGGTGAAATTGTAACTAATAAAACTATTTGAATTTGTATACAAACAAAAATCTAACCTACAAAGCCGTTCCATTCTGTTATTCTGTTCTTAGCAACGTTATTATTGGTGACATTGATATTGCGTGATTTTCTGTCAATTGGCAATCCGTTCCAGTATATAGGTTATTTTCGTACTCACTTTGTAATTATTAGTTGCAAGCAAAGCTGCCAAAGCGTCATTGCGTGATTCCTTAAATTGATACACAACAAATCAAAGGCGCCGACACTAAGTGAAAGTAGTGGTGGTAATACATTGAATGGTACATCAATTTATTTATCTATATTCCCGAAAATTACTGTAATTCTTTAATAATAATAATAATAATAATAATAATAATATATAAGTATTTGCCATCTAAAATGTATAAGAACAGGCCAGTGTCAAAATACAATAAAACATCTCATATAAAGAGGCACATTACGTTACAAACATTATAAATAATTTACTAACCTAATATTTCTTATCAAGGTACTCTTGAAATGTATAAAATGTATTGTCGATTAAATATTTGCGTAGCTCTATTTTTGTTTTCTTTTCATTAGTAATTTTTTTAATGTAATGTGGAAGGGCATTATACGCCGAAATTATTTTATAAAAAGCTCCTCGTTCATAACTGGAAAGGCTGTGAGAGGGTATTGTTAAGAAATCGGCATGTCTGGTAGCCATAGCAGATGAAATGTCTCGATTACGGCTGAACAGATGCTTGTTGGACAGATAAAAGGATATCAAGTTGTAAATATAAAGACACGGTAGGCTAAGAATGTTAAGTCTTGGAACAGTGGTTTGCACGGCGTCTTACTGGTTTTATGCATCATACACCTAATTATCTTTTTTTGCAATACAAAAACCCGCTGAGCATACGTTGATGAACCCCAGAAAATCAGGCTATAAGATAGCCTGGATTGAATATGTCCGAAGTACAATGTTTTAAGGGTATCTATATTAACCGTATTTCTGATTTTATAAAAGCCGTAGTAATATCGACTCAGTTCCACGCACACAGACTCTACCTGATCTTCCCAATTAAGTTTAGTGTCCAGTACTACACCTAAGTATTTTACTGTGTTTGTTTGTTCGATGTTGGTTTGTGTTCTCGAATTTATGTCTGTTTTCGTCGTAAACTGAATCAGCTTGGTTTTTTCAATATTTAGCTGCAGCTTATTCATATTGCACCAACTTGACATTTTTTGAAATATTAAATTTAAATTTTCTGTAACTTCATCATTTGAACCACCTTTTAATATGACGGTGGTGTCATCCGCATATTGATATAATGTCCCGATATCCAGAAAGGAAGCTAACTCATTAACATAGATTATAAATATTAGTGGTCCAAAATAGAGCTTTGTGGTATTCCCTGCACAATAGCGGCGTTGTCTGAATATATGCAAGTTCTTACGTTAGAAACTATCGTAGGAATACTGACGCATTGTATTCTATTTGCGAGGTACGACTTTAACAATTTTAAGGGAGTTCCACGAACACCATATCTATACAATTTCTCAAAAAGAATTTCATGCCTTATGGTTTCAAATGCCTTGCTGAGATCAAAGTATATGCCACACACTTTACATTTATTATCCACAGCGGATAGTACGTTTTGCAGGCAATCAAAAATTGCTTTTTCGCACGATTTTTCAGGTAAGAATCCATACTGTGTGCCGCTTAAAAGGCTATGAGCTTTGAAGAAATTGTATGTTCTTTTATAAATTATTTTTTCAAATATTTTTGAAAACGATGGTAGGAGTGAAATTGGACGATAATTACTGAGATCGTTTTCTCTGCCTTTTTTACGTACCGGCAAGATTTTGGCATGCTTTAATCTATCGGGAAAAGTCCCTTCCGTCATCATAGAATTAGCTATGTCCTCCAACGGCCCGACTATATATGTAGCTGACTTTTTTAATATACTCGTGGTGATGTTATCGATACCACAGGAGGACTTTGGTGCAATTTCATCTATAATGTTGTTAATTTCAGTAATTGAAGTAGGCTCGAAGTAAATACTTTTGTCATTCTGTCTTACATAATTGGCTGCTTCATTGTTTTGCTCTATTGGTGTGTACTTATGTGTAAAGTAATCCAAAAATATGGATGACAACTTGTGTGGGTCACTAATTTCAGCATTATTATGACATAAAACAATTTTACTGTTTTTATCCTTATCAGATAGCTCGGAGTTTATTATGTTCCACATTTCTTTTGGCTTATTAGTAGAGTTCAGTATCCGTCTGTTGTTATAGTCTTTTTTGTAATTATTAATTAAGATTTTTACTTCGTTTTTCCTAAGGTTGTACAATTCAAGGATGTATTCATTTTTAGTTGTTTTATAAAGGTAGTGCAGATCTTTTATCGATTTATCTAAATCCTCAATATCCCCATCTATCCAAATTAACATACTTTTGGATTGCTCTTTAATCTTTTTTAATGGAAAATGTTTATTGTAGTAGTATAGATATATATTATGAAAATGATCGTATTTACTGTTAGTGTCGGTTTGTTGATTACAGCATAGGCTCCCTATACTAGTAGTAATTTTTCATGCAGCCAAACGAATACTTTGCTAAGTTATAGGGGGCAATTATCTAAGAGACATGGAAGGCAAGCTTCCGCTTAAAATGTCGCAGTATAGAAATCAATTAAATGGCTCATTTCCATTTCTCGATGCCATCGTACCTTTTCCTGCTATTCCCGCGAATTTCCCTATTAAAGAGCGAAAATTTTATTAGCCGACGACGAGACTCTACAACGTTACTACCCCCTCCCTTCCCCCTCCCTCTCCCCTACTCTTTCGTTTCCTTTTTTTCGCTTCGTCTTCTTGGCGTCAACTTCGCCCCTAATTTTAATTCCTACGGGCGTGCCAGTCTCTCCTATCGTAACTAACGTAATTAATGAAAACGTCTCTCTACTCTCTCGTGTCGCGGACGACGTTATTAAAAGTTAAATTCTCATTCCCGCGCAATTTTTGAACTATTAGTCGGTAATTTAGTGACGGTACCGAGTTCCTGTTCGCCGTGGAACGAGATAAAACTAGACGGCCGCGGCTGGTAGACGACGGTATAAAAATTTCACTGGTAATAAATTTGTCCTATATGTAGTAGAAGCGCATCATGTAACGTTCCTAGGGCACTCCAATCTAATAAGTGGGCGCATAATTTAGTGCCGGCGATTTGAATAATTAAAATTTAAAACGTTGGCGAAACTGCTGCTCGGAGTTAATTGCCAGTAGTGCTCGCGTCTGACGTCTATTTCTTTTTGTTGAACATGGTTTTGGGTTATTAGGCATGACTCGAGCAACTCGCTCGGAAACTTCTTATCTCTTCTTACTCTTCGACTATGTAATATATCGTTGTCATGGCAAAAGGAACACGATCCTTTTTTTTTCATTACATAAGTTTTCTATGTGTAGTTCTAAAATAGTATATTAAAAGACAAGTTTCATTTTGACGTTTCAAAGTACGAATTCAGAGTATAAGAAACGAGTGGCGTAGCCACGAGTTTCTTAACTGAATGAGTGCTTTAATGTCAAATGAAACGTGTCTTTTATGCTATTTTTTGCAATTAGTTTTAAAATTTCTCTTTTTGTAAAAGCAAAACGAGAAAATTTGATAATCTAGGGAATTTTGTGGCGGTTGTCACCAGTTGTCACCTTGGTTTGGCACAAGATTTAAATTGACAAGTTAATTTAATTTTTTTTGAAATTTGTTATATATTATATTACTAAAGTAACTATATTATAATATTTAATATGAGTTCTACAACTTTTTCATGCACTCCGCCTGAAATACGGCAAATTGCTGAAAAAACCATTAATAATTTACTTCCGGAGAAATCGTACACTATGTATCAAAAGCGATACAAAAATTTTGAAAAATGGTGCAAAGAAAAGGAAATTCTTCATATTTCTGAGAACGTCTTACTTGCTTATTTTGAAATGCTACGTAAAGATTATAAATCGTCATCATTATGGTCGATTTATTCGATGTTAAGATCGTGTTTAAATGTACATAGAAATGTGGATATATCAAAATATATGAAACTTCAAGCATTATTAAAACGGCTATCTAAAGGTTATCAAACAAAAAATCTAAAATTTTAGAAGAAAAGATATTCATAGATTTTTGAAACAAGCCGATGATAAAATATACTTAGCTATAAAGGTTAGTGTTGATTTTATTTCGTTACTTTTTTGTAAATTCTTTATATTCTAGGTTATTTGATAATAGGATATAATGGAGCCTGCAGGCGAGAAGAATTAATTAATATATGTGTGGAAGATCTTCAATACAATTCCGATTCCATTATAGTCAACATGCCTAAAACAAAAAACAATGTACCCAGAATGTTCGCAGTGACTGATGTAAACTGTATCGAACTTATAAAAAAATATAATAATCTGCGGCCTAAAACAGTTACTCACAAACGTTTTTTTCTAACTTATCGTCATGGCTGCTTAATTAATAGCCCTATCGGTATTAACACCATGGGAAATGTTCCTAAACAAATTGCCAGTTTTCTTCATTTACCAGATCCTCATCTTTATACAGGACATTGTTTAGAAGATCCAGTGCGACACATATAGCAAATACTGGAGGTGATATTTTAACTATAAAACGATTAGGTGGCTAGAAAAGCACGGCTGTTGCTGAAGGTTACGTTGCCTCTTCTATGAAAAATAAAATTGATGTTGGAAATATGTTTGCACAGGAAAATAATGTGAATCTACCTGGAACTTCTGGGAATGGTTCACAGTTTGAGTACTCCAACAGAAGCAATATCACTATCGCAGAGAACGATAATTTTCAACAGAATGTTTCTACTGCACACGGTATCACTATCACTTCGAAAGATAATTCAAACGTTAATATAAATGTTTATAATAGTTGTACTATTTCAAAGATTAATTAAAAATATCAAATCTTACAATGAATTTTAATATAATAACCTCAAACTTGCTTACAAAATGTCATATTGACATCTCCATTTCTGTTGCAATGTGACCAACTTAAAATAAATCTGCTTAAATGTTCCATTTCTATTACGCAACTAGTGCTGTAATGGACCCTATTACGGCACTAGTGGAATAAATGGTATGGTTACGGCACTAATTGCAAAAAAAAATTGTCGATGCATTTGAGACTCGCGAGTAGGCAACCAGTTATTTTGACGTTTGACATTTTATTATGAATTTTTTACTATTTCATTAAATATTACACGGAAACAATTTATAGTTAAGATAAATACAGGGTTGGGATAAAGTATGGAACCAAGCAAATAACTTTAAAACACGTAATGTGATTTAATCCGTAGAGAAGTTTTGGAAAAGGTAACTCAGGAATTTCGTAGAAGACTTGCATATTGTCAGGAAGTAAACGGCGAGCATTTTGAACATTTGAAATGAGCTCGTTTATAAGATGACTACCATTTTGTTAATAATTTACAATAAATGAAATTAATTGTTCAACAAATGTGGAGTGTTTTACCTCCTCGTTATTTACAGATAAAGGGGATAAAATAAGTATGCCCGAGTCCAAAGAAACAAGGTCTATTATAATCTGCAAAAAATATACAGGTGATTCTACAACTAAAAAATACGTCAGTTTTCATTAGCTATTCCTATAGCTGTTGCCGTTTTTGAGTTATTTAAGTTTTTCTTTTTTTTTAGTCATAATCATTGCATCATTGAGAAATTAATATCTCGTTTAATACTGCAAGTAGAGACTCCAAATTTGCTATGTTATGCAGCAAGCACAACAGAAAGCACCCTTAGAATGTAAAGCACACTTTACATTCTAAGGGTGTTCAAAACTGAGGAACAAAGTGACATATTTTCAAATGCAGAATACTCATTTTTTTGAATAGAACACCCTATATTTTAATTCGGAATTAGGAAGTAAATATCATCCCCTATCGCTTTATATGAGCATTCCCTATACCTATCTTTAATAGATTTTGAGATATGAACGACTTTTTGTTAAACAGACTAAGTAGCCCTATCTTTGCGTGTTTATAGCTGGCTCTGAATGGGATTAATGTCAAATTCATTTACTAACCAAAAGTGTTTATGTATATCATTGTAATTACACTTTCGTACAACGCAATATTAATAGAAATGACTATTCGAACAGACATTCTTGTATGGTTATTCAAAAATAATACATGAATTGCAAATAGTAGAAATTCGTTTTTCATTATAAAAATAAACATTTAGTTTGGGAGTACAAATCGCCATCTATATTTACATATATGCACCAACGTTACTTATTAGGTTTGTTTGTTGTCTGATCTAAGCAGTTCCATGGAATTTTACGCGTTTGTTTATATTTTAGAGCATGATTTGTGCGTGTTTGTTTGTTTAGAGCAAGCAAATCCAGATCAGAAAGAGGTTCCTCTTTCTGCTCGCGATCCGACGTCCGAGCAATTACGAGCAATTTGTGCAACATAACCTAATCACGCTAACACCGTGTTGTAAACTGTCGTTTGTAAATGTAATCCGATTTATACCTGCATCAAATATGCACGATATGGATAATATAATGATACCATTGTGATTGATGTAAAGAAGGATCATTATATTTTACAAATTTCACTTGGTAGGTACATAAATACTAGTATATGATGCATTTTTATTGTAGTCTAGATTCAATAGTTTGAAAAATTACTTTTGCTTTTCCTATTCATAATAGCTGTGACAATAAGTAAATAATAAAATTAAGGTTACATTGCAATCGAGCGCGTTTGTTTGTACCATCTTTAAATCCAACTCTGAGACGCTCTCAAGTTACTCTGATGACGTCAGTAGATACTGCTCCAAGCACACAAACAAACAAAGCCATTAAAAACAGCATACATGATGACGCGTTCGCGCTCTTTCTCTTGATTGGCTGAAAAGTTACGATGTAACCTTTGTGTTGCCCCCAAAGATTACCTCATAACTTTTCAGCCGCTCAAGAGAAAGAGCGCGAATGTGTCATCATGTATGGCGTTTTTAATAAGTAAAGTGGTGCATATATGTAAAAATAAATGGCGATTTGTACCCCCAAACTACATATTTTTGTCATTATATAAAAAACGAATTTCTATTATTATGTAATAGTAAACATAAGTAAATCAAGTAAAAAATGTTTTGTAAATATAAGAAAACTATATAAATTTCCCGCCTTTACACCAGTTGAAGTTAGCGACAGTACCGCTATACACGGTAGAAGCGAAGATAACAATAGGAGAGAGGAGGAGAACAAGGTTTTCGTATATGCGTGCGAACGAAAAACCCGCGTTTTATTAAAATTTTAAATATAAAAAGGCCATCGAACTACAGATTATATATTATCAAACTAAATACTTATTCTTCTTAATAAAACAAACATTTTCTGATTATTATGTAATCATAAATATAAGTAAATTAAGTTAACAAAACAACTAAGAAAATAAAAATTGAGAAGTAGATTTATGTTTTTTTTTTCTCGGCAAATTTTCGTCCTTTTGGATTTAATTTTTCTCTTTTCAGTGATTTTTGCTTTAAGTTTAAATATTTTATTCTTAAAAGAAAAAACCACAATTTAGAAAATTGTTCAATTAATGTTTTGTCAACACGAACGTGCCTTGCAATATACTTTCAATTTCTTTATATTTATAACAGAATACCTCAGAATTCTAATCTTCTAATGTAAACAAACACGAGAATTATCGCGAGATGCGTCATCACAGCGTCACATGCATCCACCCTCCCTTTTCCCCAGGCCACACAATTCGCCAATGCCAGTAAATCACCGATACGGATTCCGTCGTTTCCGCAGATGGATAAAACACAGAAATCTGTCTCTCACTCTGACCGAGATACCAGTTATATTTATCACGTTTTCAAATCAATTCACATTCACCGATAGAGTGCACCACTTCCCTGAGCAATATTTTATTTTTTCCGAAAACGCATTACGTTGACTAACTAGATATATTTAAACAATGATAACACTAATCCTAGCTCCACCTTGCTGTGGCATTTTCTACATGCATAAACAAATTAAATTTACGAATCTACCAACTGCATCAACTGTCAACTAAGCGTGACAAACAGCGAATTAGTAGAGATTTATTTTTTAATCGCGCTCTCTGCAAAGCGTTAAAATTCCATTTTGCCTACTACTTGCTTTTTGTAGTTCTTTTTTTTTTTGTTCAGCTCCGCTTTTATTATTTTTTTTTCCGTCCGTTCGGACGCAGTCATTTGTTCCATCGATCACCAGCGATAACCATAAAATCAGTTATCGGGCGTTCGGCCGTATATAGGAAATACGAGCAAATAAAACCGACTCGTCCTCTTTACAAACGTTGAAAGAAGGATGGATGACTATCCGTTCATTTGAACTTCTGCATGAACGCGGAGAATAGAATCAGAGTTATTGCATTTGAGGATAATTTTTTGACGGTACAAAGTAGTTTTAGAGAAAGGAACAACAATTTACTGTGTTGTTTTTAATTATTTAAACATTTATCAATTTGAAAGTTATAAATATCTTATACTATTTCGTATAATCAACACAATGAGCACATTGTTGGTGTCATTGCGTTTAATTTACTGGACAACCCAAAGTTCTGTTTTTATAGTAGCTATATAACCTTGTAAATTGTGTAAAAGGACACTGTAAGATTTAGTTCTAAACGGGCACTCTGCATTGTAGATCACCTAAGGTAAAGTCAGGTAAGTGTGTAGTAAAAATTGCATAGTGCCAAGAAAATGTAACACTGTTCACATAATAAGACATTTTGATAAATTTTATACATAGAAGTACGTAATGTGTGCTCAGTTGAAAGCCTTCAATAGATACACCTTTTATAATTATCAACGGTTTACTAGAAAAAAAAGAAATTTTAAACACTGTCAATACTACACACTTACCCAGCAAAATGGGGCAAGTGTGTAATCGTTCCGCATTTTATATATTAATAGCATTATCTTTTAGTTCGGCCAAGAGTGTAATACTAAACTGATGTCTGTTTAATGAGGTATGATATATTCGCAAGATATTCAAGTTATTACACGTTAGGCTGCGAACTTTTGTTTGTAAAACTAGTATGAAGTTTAGTACATTAGTATTATAACAAGAGGACGTCCGTATTTCAATTTTAAAAATAAATATAAACAAACTACACACTTGCCCCGGTTACACACTTACCTGACTTTACCTTAAATGTATATGAAAACGAATAAAGGTGTTTGAAGAAAGATTAGGTCACATTAAAAACGTGTGTAACACTCGGTTGATATTAGCATACATATGTTTCACCATACCAAGGATCATCAGTGCTACTGGTCAACCTGTATGTATCAAATAAAAAAAGTAATTTTTGCTTGGGAGTTAACTACACGACATATAAAGCACAAACCCACCGAAACCGGATTTCATCATTAGAAAATAAAAAAAGTAAAATTTAGAGCCAAAAATTCCTTAGTCCGGGCCTGATGCAAGGAAACGTCATGTTAAGCACCCGCTAAACGTGATATTATATATAAATACATTGCACTCATTTAGTATTATTCTTAATGGTATGCCGTAAGTTCATTTAACGTCATTCTGAATAAATAAAGGCCCTTGTAAAAATAGCAAAACTGAGGCTTTTTAAATGTCTTCTTTTTATAAAATAAACATTCCTTATTTGTTAAGAGCGTTCTACGTAAGTCTACAAAGCATTATTTCTAATATCCTGATAAGACGATCGAGTTTCACCGGATATGCGACTTAAGTAGTTACAAAAAACGTAAATATTTTTCTTTTGCTTTGTCGAATCGAGAGTTAGTTGTTAATAAACGGTACCACATGAATCTGAGTTATTTCTTTTGGATTTATTTAATCATATAACGCAAAATGAATTGAATCGAATTACACAGAAATAAATGTAGACACAGAAAATTTTGCAAACACGCCTTTTTACTATGATATCGCGCGAAAATGAATCTATACATTCCCGCGCTTTTGCCGATGCATCAAGCTTCGATTTTCTTTATATGAAATCATGATGGTTCTGAAAAGGATCGTTTTTTCGAGACGGGAAGAATTTAAATAAAATGTTCGAAGTGGCTTGCACTTCAAGCGGCGATCCACACAAAACTAACAGCGGTAATGGCTGAATGATAGTGGTATGTGGGGGTATACTCGAGATAGCATTTAGGTTTGGCACAGGTGCGGCTCTAGCCCACGGCATTTACAAAATATGTTTCTTCATTAATGTTCACAGATAGACCTCCTGTACATTAAGACTTTTTGATCGTATATGGTTACAGCTGCCACATATTATTATATTTACCTCTATATCTGATACATCCTGTATTATACGAAGAAAGTCGTACGAAAAGTGGTAACATATTTTGAATTTTCTTTGATAGGAGTTTTGATTATTTTGAAGTATATGTTAGGATATTTTTGCGCATAAATCATTGATGCTAGCAAACAATTCTCTTCACACTCTCCAATTATTAAAATCATATCAATCCTTTCTGTTTGAGGGTGTAATTTCTCATTGTAAATAATTAAAATGCTTTTTAAATAACCACGAACAACAATGATGCGCAACTGAGAAGCTCTATTATTGTCAAATGACTTTTGTATATAATGAATAATAGCTTTACTTTTGTTTAAGCCTATTTTGAAATAAGAAAAGATAGGAATTAATATTTGAAATAGAAAATTCTAAATTACTAAAACATTATAACAGATAGGTATAGGAAGCATTAATACAATCTTAAAGACCGTTAAAATTAGAATCTAAATAAGGTAATAAATACAGGGTGTTCTATTTAAGATAAGAAAGTTACTTGCCTTTAAAGATTAAAAGCGAAATTAAAAGTATGTTTTTGTTCACCCCGTATAATTTTTTACATTACTTTTATTTTATTACCAAGTGTAATGCTTTAGTTAAAAAATAAATGCAGTTTAAAATATCTAGCTTAAATATGCATGACGGGCGTGCCTCTTAAATTGTGGTCTACATTTTGAAGAATAGTTAATTATCTCGTAAACCAGTTGAGTCAGGCAAAAGAAATCTAACACCAACTTGTCTTTATTCAGTCTGTACTATCAAAATATGTCATAATATACAGGGTGTTCCATTCAAATTTTCACAATTTTGGTATATAATATTTCTTTGAGCCACCCTGTATACTTCAAAATACTTTTTAAATGTGGTCCTTATGAACCTGTATAATCTTTAACCAAAAAAAAATTGAATATATGTTACCACTTTTTTGATATAAACGGGTGCGAATGTAGTGGTCCACCCTGTATATAATGGGATATATTTAAGTTATTAAGTGATAATCGGCTAGTAGACTCTCCACTATGATCTCCAGATTTGATAATTACGGATTGTTTCATTTATCTATACCCACAAAATGAAGTATTTAAAGATTGTATACACTTTCTACATACTCAGCATACTGTTGAAGAACTTATTGAAGCTATCCGAAATGTCTGTGAGGAAATAACACCACATAATTTAAGGAATGTCATCCATAGGATAGGAGTTCACTTTGAACATTTATTGTATCTGTTTTTTATTACTAAACTTTTTATTTTCCAATTGAATCGTTTGCATGTTGTTATTTTTCAAAACGACAAAATCTAATCTATCAACGATGTATCATAACTTGCACCACACAAACGCCACAGAATAAGTCAACTTAACAATTTTTTAAACTTATACTGTCAACTAAATTTAAAGAATTATTAATTACTAATAGCCTACATAACCTACAAGAGGTTAGAAATATTTAGATCATATGATATATGTATAATGCCCGGCCATTCTTAAGATTACTGGACTAATAAAAAATAAAGAAAAAGAAAAACATTTTCTTATAAATTGCGTTAAGGCAAACGGTGCATTTGATATAAAAAATTTATTAGTAGAAATATATCAGCAATTTATTCTCTGTTAAAAAAAGAACCAGCGCGTTCAAATATAATAATTTTATCGTTAGAGAGATAAAAGTAAATACAAAGCAAAAATAGCTCGCAATACAACATCAAAGGAAAAATACTAAAATTCTTGCGGTAACGTGTCAGAATGTATAAACGAAAATTTTTCATTAGTAAAGCGTTTGTGGTGACACAACTGAAGACACACCAGCACGTAATAAGAGGCTCCTAAAAGCACGATTTACCCCAACAAGCTCCAGGCGAGGCATTGCACCTAGTAGAATAGGAGACGAAAGCGCAAATATTTGTCTTCTGCATAAAAATATGGTCCTTTCTGTCTGTGCCATTACCGAAAACGTATAGCTTGCAGTTGGAGTAAGTACTCGTATATACTTTGTGAAATATTGGGCATTTAAGCTTGGTTTTTTGTCAACAGGAAATAAGAAGAAAAACGCGTTTGCGAAATAGTGTGAAGTAAGTTGAAAGAAGTTTTCTTTTCAGTGCCACTTTTAAGGTTGTATGCAAATGTTTGTGTGGCATTTCAAGAAGGCTAGTTTTGCATTTTGTGTAGATAGGCCAATTTTTAAAATGAATACCTTCAAACGGATAGGCTTTAGTCGTACTGCTGGTGCTATAATTGATGTTCTTTCATGGAAAAGAACTTTGTATTTTGTTAAACAAATATAGCGCTATTTAATGCAGATTGCTTTCCTATATTGCAAATAATGGTGGAAGAAAATTAATATAAATGATTGGAATATCTGTAGTAAATGGCTGTATAAGTGGTCCCATTAAAAATGGCACTTGTCCGTCTAGCGAATCTTTCACTAACAACACACATAAAAAGAAATCCTCAATTTAAAGAAATTTTACTTAAGTTAAGAATATCATTGTTTCATATATGCGCAAATAAATATATTCTTGGAACAAAAATAATGTTTATCTAATTTTTAAGAAAAAATATCTTAATCCAAGAAAATCGTTCATTGAATTAAATAAAACTTACTATTAGTTGAAATATTGCAGTCTCAGCCTAGGTATGTAGTGTAACGCTACAGAATAGCATACAGCCCGGTATAAAAAATAAATTAAAAAAAAATACATTAATTCAATTAGTAAAAATCAGATTTTTAACATCCAAGTGCCCTCTATATTTATTAATTTTAAATTAGAAGTGTGCTTTTTCACAAGCCAGATGGCATGCTGGGCGAGAACTTCCGATTGAAGCACGTTGACATCAAAAAAAATAACGAATAGCTAGTTACCCCCCTTTTATTATCTCAGTACGTATGGAGATGGTGTGTGAGGATGTTGTGAAAAATGTCCTCTCCTTCAATTTTAATGTTAATGACCAGTTTCGAAGATGTCGTAGGCACAATAGTGTTGTGCCTCGATGGTAATCGATCTCTCATGTAAAATGAAAACATTTAAGTGTGGATAAAAGTGATTTTATTTAATAAAAAAATTCGAAATGTAAACCTGTGTAAGATCAGATGTAAATCTAAGGATATTATTATCTCAGGTAAGTACGTGAGTCCGCGTAATTAATAACACTAACTTTTATTAGTAATTCCACTTTTTGCAATTTAAAATCATTGTCGAGGACGTGAATACGTCTAAATTAAATTTCAAAATTTCCGCGTTTTCTGAACGTTCAAAGGGAGTTATGCTAGGGTTAAAAAGACGTGTAAAACAGAATGGCCAACCTTGATGGTAAATTACTGGATATTGGTTCGTATCGTAAATACATATTAAATACTTATTCCTAGCATACTACCAGCTTATGCTAATTACCCCCAAGTGAGTTGCAAACCGTTCAGCAATGACACAAACAAATTCCTAACCCCAAAATTTGCTGAATGTATTAAAATGAAATTTCTTATAAGTATAATTAAATTTAGATTAGAATTGAAATAATACGTTTATTTTTAGGTTGAAGAGGAATACGAATTCTGCGGACATCGGAGTGGTCTGGAATGGTCGGGTATCGGATAGAGGCCCTGATACATCATAGGTACTTCAGATCACGGAGGATGGCTTGATCAGGACAATAATATTACTTGGGAAAATCGTCGTTGAAGAAAAATTACCCAAAAATAGTAGTTAATTTGAATAATATTTATGTGATAAATTTTGTTTAACAATAAACAATTATTTTTTAGGTTCTAATTTAGAATAAAATTGGATTTTATCAAAATAGCCGTTAAATTTTACGAAAACAAATTGAGACACGTCTGCCTCTGACAAAGGTTGGCTGTTGAATGGTTTCGAATTGAAAACTTTTAACCGACTTGAAAGCGATTGTCTTCGACAAGGAGTACCACTGTCACAGAATGTCCGTTAATTTAATCGAAATGAGGGAAATATACATTGCTTAATACATGAGAATACCTATGTGACCGAATGGACTGTCGAATGTTTAAACGAAATGAAAATAAATAATTATTGCAAAATTTTGGAATCATCTTACAATTAACATAAAATAAAGGTAGGTGTCTCTAGATCATGAGAAAAATACATTTAAAATTTTGTAACACTTATTACTATGTAAAATTAACAATCTTAAAATTCATTACTGTACACAAAAAGTAGGCAACTATATATACACATAGAATTGTGACAGTACTCAATTTCCAGCAATTTTCCATGTCTTTCTGTTGACATATCAATGCAATTGGAATGTCAATGCACATAAAAACATTTGAATTGAACTTGGATCCAACATTGAACTGACAATATCTATTGTAAAAGTATACCATTCCAATTCTAATATTCATTTTCGATGTGTAGGTATATCACTGCTGACCATCTTTACTTCCTGAAGGGATTATTCTGAAGGAAAATGCTTTGAAGGACTTGCCAAATGCCGAGATTTCCTACATCATCTGGACATCGTCTGGCTGTCTGCTGCTACATTTTATATCCTTTTTTTATTATATCTAATTAGTTTTAAGATTTACTTAAGTAAAATAGTAACTTTACATTTAAATAGTCTCGAGTATACATTCCATTACAGTAGATATCTTAGTACAAGAATGTTTTTCATTGAATGGAGCTTTATTTTCTTGCAAAGAAGTTTGAATTTTACTCTAAAGATGAAATACACTTTTAATTCAAGAGATTACCTTTGACTTAGACTTTTGCTTGAACTCAATATTTGTTATTTTGAAAGAAGATTGTGGTTTTATTTACAACAATACTACTGTTTTCTAAAATGTATTTTTTATATGTATATAAACCTGCCACTAACATCAAACTGGATACTAGATATATTATTGTGATTTCCCGGCTATATGCTTTAACAAGCAAAAGGAACATAAATAAATAACTTTTAAATTAGATCTGCCTTTTCTTTGCAGATACCTTCCTACAATGATAAACACAATGCAAACTCAATCCACTAGATGGCTATGTAATCCCGTACACGTCCAAGATATCTAAAATTTACCACTCCAGATCATGCGCACTAATGATCCCCCCTCTTACTAACCAATGACTAGTTTACCTTTATTATTCTTTACAGTTAGGAACCCGCTGTGCTGGCGGCTGTACGCCTCGGTTCTCCTAAATCACTAACTTGTTTATTTTTATGCCCTTACTTTGTTAAATACTGAATTTATAATTTAACTCTTAATAATTCAATGTATCAAATGAACTTCCGTTAATAAAACAGTGTAATCATTAATAAGTTGTATAATTTATTATTAAGTTTATATCAAAGACATATAAATAGCATGAGAACTCTTACTCTCAAGGTGAGTACAGTTATTGGAAATATTCAAACAAGTATTATCAATTATCCAGTATAATTAAGACTCTTTTTATTCAAATATGAACTTTTAAAATCTCCCGCGCGATCATAAGAGAATTGAAAACCACCAACCACGTTTGCCAACTTATGAAAGTACAAAATTTAAATCTCATACGAGGTAATAATAACCTCAAAATACTATAGTCGTTATAAATTCATTTATACAAAAATTTAAACAATGTTTTGACCAGATACCTCGTTTACCGGTTTACACGGACATCAAAATACCTCCAAATGTGATTTCCTTGTAGTGACAATCCAGATTCGCTCGTATATACAGCTAAAAGGGCCAGACCAGGAGGAATAACATCGGTAGCAGGAAAATTCAGGAAACAGACCTCCTTCGTTACATTCAGGATGTATGATTAGACCCGGAACAGCAAACACATGCACACTCCCACGTAGAACAAGCACCCAGGTGTAGTAGATACAGCAAAATTTCTTATAATGTCGAACAATCCTCACGGATCTTCTGTATATTTCTAGAATAGAGTTTTAGAGATTACATGAATTTGAATAGAAGATCCCCTTCAATACCAGACGTAAGACAGGAAAACCACTTAACTCATTACACTTGATAAAAAATAAAAATATCCTTATCGCAGCTTTTTATCAACAACCACCTCGTCACCAAGGATTTTCCTCATTTTCTCACAACGAATTGCATTAGGTCACTCCCCATTCAATCAAAATAGATACCTAGGATACCAGGCTATCGTACAGTTGTCAGACGATAAATTATATTCACTTCCATGACTACTAGTGTGAATTAATCCAAATTATACTGGACTTACAAACAGGTGTGTACATAAAATAGTAACTGCATTTCAATATGGTTGGTGGTTTCCCTCTTATGAAACACAGCAATATATCTCTATCTAGTATTCTATTTGATCCATAAGAGTTTCCTCGCTTTGTCAGTGATCTTCTCCAAAAGCGGATTCCAGGATAGTATCTTTACAGTGTAGGGTATTCCCACAAACTAAATAAGCTTATGCGTTGCAACAGGTTAAAGAAAGATTAGATATTTTTTTTAAGCCGAAATCCTTGATTTGCAGTGGTTTATGTCAGTTTCTACCTTCATTTCCCTTGGAATCTGGTAGAAGTAGTTTCCATAAAGAAAAGGAAATGAAAAATATCATCCGTGGTGAAAAGTGAATATTCTGCAATAGGTGTCTTCATTTCATAGCAATATAAAATTCTACCTTTTCACTCCTGCAGTCTCTATTAAAAGGACAGAACTAATAACGACCTCACAGAAGTCGAGTCGCGTCAAATTTCCGTATCTTTCGTCAGCGCAACCAACGGCGTGATATATTTCTTGCGAATAGAAGCGAAGAGATAAACAAAGGCCGATCCTCTCTATTTCGACCTATTTAGCGTCGCGCCCGTCGCAATCGCTTTAACAATACGGACAAGGAAAGGAATGAAAAGGAAAAAAAACAGCTTTTCTCTGCCGCGCTCGATATAGTGTCACTTTTCGCACCCGAATATTCTTTGTGCCGCCCGTCTGAACCGAGACGAAATTGAATTCGTCTCTACGTCATTCGATAAAATCCTAGACGCGTGGCGTCTCCGGGCGTCGGGGCGCTTGCTCGCACGTATTATATCGTAAGCAACGTTTTAGTGCCCGTGACGTTTCGGGTACAATGCATATTATACGCATTGACAGATAAAATTGATTTCTTTGTTGTATATGGAATGAAGAGAGATATATACTTACATACATCATATCATCGCTTCATAGAATTTTGTATATTACTGAAAATGAAAAACAGAATATAAGTTAGTAATGTATTGGAAGCAGCCCAGGTAGCAGACTGACGTCACAAAAACGCCGATATATAGTCAGTGTTTTCGTCGATTGTCCCAATATTACGACGTGTTTAAAATGTAAAAAATGGCGTCATAATGCCACATACCATCGACGTCATTAATGGACGTCGTATGAACGTCATTTACAGACGTCGTAGAAAGGTCATTTAAGGAAGTCGTATAGACATCCCAAGTAGCACATTTATTTGTGATTACCACTGCTATAGACACAACTACTTCATTATAGTTAATGTTACGTAATTTTCACTGCAATTACCAACTTTGAAGGGATCTTATCCACTTAGACGACATATCTGTAGTTGCAGTTACGTCGTGGCCACCAAATAAATTACTTTATGGTGCTAATAAAATAGTAATTGTTACGTCATTCTTACTTGTTGAGTCACTCTAAAGTTAATTCCTGCACATAGTTACAGATTAAAAGTCGGTGTTACTAACATATGCTACCAAAATCTGACCTTATAGTAATCATGACCCGCTAGTAATATATTCGGTAGAAATGAGGTGAGCAGCACGTAGATATTACCTGCCAAAGTTATTAACATTTTTCGAGTTACAATTACGTAACCATTGCTTCCAAGGGCGACTATATGTACCTTCAACCAAAAAGTTACATTTGATTACCACTTTAAAGTAACAATTTCAAATATATACAACTTTATAGGAAATGTAACTCTAAAGTAGTAGAGTTTAAACACATTTAGATTGGCAGTGGTTTTGCTAGGCGCAATATATGCGTAGCGGGTACCTGGATATTCTTACGTACTTTAATAAATTTGGTTTCTATAAGATGAGTGCTTTTTTTTTTTTTTGAGAACAACGATGATAATTCAATTACGGGCAATGCACAAACGGTATGTGGAAATGTTGGCAAATTATTTCTTGGCTGAACTACGCCGTCACCGCATACGTAATATATAGTTTTAGCAAAATGGGGTAACAGCCCATACTGCTCGTATTTCTATACGGATATTCTTCACACGAACAATTCCTGAAAGAGTAATCTCTCGTTTTGGAGATGTCGGTTGGCCCTCTTGTTCACCAAACCTTACAATTTCAGATTTTTTTCTATGGGGTCATTCAAAATCTCGAATTCATATTAACAGGCCGCGCATTATACGGGAACTTAAAGAAGCAGTTAGCTAAGAAACCAATGGCATTCCTAGAGAAATATTAGGAAATTCAGTTGGAAGTTTCAAAAGCAATATTTATGCAATATATTAGTGATAATAAATAACAATTTCGTTCATAATTAAAGATACGAGTGGATGAAGGTGCTATGTCGCATTTTAAAAACTGTCTTTTTTGCATGAATCAAGGTGTTTTGTACCCATCTTTCACATAGCACCATCGAAAATTCCAGAAATTCAAGAACACTCGAGTCTTGTGATTGTATGAAGGGGTTATGTTACACTACTTTTGAGAAAAATTACATAAAGAAACTTAATTTCCGAAAAAGTTTGATTTTGTAACATAACACCTTCATCCACTCGTGTCTTCAATTGCCTGAGTACTCATTATTTAAAAAACATGCGTTTCCCGGTAATCATCCTGTATATTGTTATTTTTACGTCAAATTTTCGTAAAATTATTGGTGATATGAATGCACTAAAGTACTAAATAGTACCTTCTCCGTTAGTTCAATAGTTTGCAATTTACTGAAAGCACGAACAGATAACATATCTTAATCAAACGTACACATTCAATGGTTTGCAATTTACTGAAAGCACGAATAGATAACATATCTTAATCAAAGGTACGCGGCAGTGATTGAATTACCAACTTACGCCGCGGTCGCTGGCTGGGTGAGAATTTGGTGTGTTGCCCCTGGAGGGCGTGCATCTAAACTCTGCTCTCTTAGGGAGAAGTCGAGAATAATCTTGAGACACGATACTGATAATTTTTTTGTCATTATAATACAACAATATAATACAAAGAAACACAAATACAGACATCACAATTTTTCTTTCATTATAAAAATCGTCAATGCAATAGAAGCATCTGCTCAATAGATATTCTTTAAGAGATTTCTGAAATATGTTTATGTTGGCTGCCAGACACAACTCCTGCTGTAATTTATTCTCGAACAATTTGTGACATATTTTTTAAATTTAGCGCCATACTAGTGGTCACGTGACGTGTGTCAAAATAAATTTTTGGGGTTTCTAGACATGCACAACCTATTCCCCAAAAAAAGTTTTAGTATATTTTAACAATAAATTTTTTTTCCATATGTTGCAATATTTATGCCGGTCACTGTATATATACAAAGATATTAATGTTAAAACCTAAGGCGTGCTTCAATGCATGCTCTATAGTATGATATTATTACATATGAATATATATTGCTCTGTTTTTCAGAACAAAATGCCCGAGATTTCAAAATTTTATTTTTATTTAGTTCAGTACAATTAATTTAAATTTATATTTCCAATTTATTTATTATTTTGCTTGTCTGCATACAATATTTTTTTTCCTTTTTTTCAATAAAATCAAATAAAATAATATAGTAATTTTTATCCACCCAGCGACCTCTCTAATAAGTGAGAAATACTGTGAAAAGTGACCTCCTACCTGCTAGGTAGCACGGGACACTTCTAGGAGCAACAAATCGCCTGTCAAAACAGTAATCCGGGAGCTTACTAACGAATAGGCAGTTTTCTTACCTACCGGGCGCGTCTCCAAAGTCCCTTCTAGGGATATTAAAATTTGGAAAATAGTACTTATCAAATGTCGTTGTAAAAACACGAAACGTACAAATAAAAAAATGTTTTAACACAGAACAAGCTTAACTCTTTATTTCTTTACCAAAAAACTATGTTAACACCACTTTTGAGACTCTTAAATCACAGGTACGTGTTGCTGTGGACTGGCGCCCTGGTTTTCGCAAATTCAGATGTTTTCTTGTTTAATCCGATCAGCCTTTATCAATGTTTCGTAAGAGTTTCCACAAATTCAATTGTTTATTTTTATATAAGATTTAGTTATTGAGTTAATTATTTAATTTGTTTATTTAAATGTTCAGTTGTTTTAAATTAATTTCACTCTTTAACATGTTTAGCATTTGCTCATGTTGTTCAATGTTTATTCTAGTAGTTTTCTTCGATGTTTAGTGCGGTTGCGTTAGGCGTAGCGCGTGAGTAGGATTTTATATGTATACGACTGTTTAACCTTGTAAGAACTAATTCTGAGAGAGACGTTTGAGCGTGAGTATATATTTCAAATTTGGTTGCTGTCATTTTGTTAATACTTTTGATTTAGAGATTTGTTTCGTTTAATTTGAATTTATTTCGTCCATCAAGGAATTCATTTAATAATAATTGTTATTATATTGTTGTGTACACAATTTAGATGTATGATCATTTATTATTTTTGTGCAGAAAGATAGATATTAGTTGTAATTTTCTCATTATAATTTTAAAGAGTTAAATTTTTCCGTTTTCTAGTTTGCTATTTCGGTTTTATTTTATTAATCACCTCGGTTTGGGTGAATAGAAGCTTTGTGTTTGCTTTTAGTTTTCAATTTTGTAAATTTTTAGTGTTCCAAGAATTTATTTTTTTTTAATTTGAAACCACGTGGTTTGAAATTGTAAGAATTAGGATTATCTTCCTGAGCAAGTTTTATCTTTTATTTTGATATAGGATTTCGCAAACGAGCGTGGAACAAAGTTTAAAGGTGTCCAAGAAAAACAACTTAATTATTAAAGGAATAAAAATTGAAACGAGTAATAGTGAAATAATTAGAGAAGAGATGAACAATTTTATTTCAGAAAAAGCTAGGAGTCGTAGCAAAAATATGCAAAGCAAGTAAAATAAATGACAAAACAACTCTTATAGAGTTACAGAATTTTGAAGATAAACTGAAAATACTTAAGGCCAAGACGAAACTAAAGAAAGAAACGGAGCACCAAGTGTATATAGAATGTGATCTGACATTAAAGGAACAGAATATGCAAAGAAAGCTAAGAGAAATTGCAATCACAGAAAAAGAAAAGGGTAACGAAATCAAAATAGGATATAATTTTATTGTAATAAACGGAATTAAGCATAAGTGGGATGCGTCTGCAAACAATATAGAAAGGGCAAGATCACCAAAAGAATCAAAAAACTAGAAATGCAATATGACAAGGATAAAACTGGAACGACCATAGCTATGAACTTGGATATAGAAATTGAACAAACAAAAGGGATACGATGCAAAGGTTTCGACGAAGTAAGCGAAGGTAGTAGTAAAAAGAAGGGAAAACAACCAAGGGAGAAGAAGAAAAAACAAAAACAGGCAGAGGTAAAGATAGGTACCTGGAATGTGCGCGGTACATACGAAGCAGGAGCTCTAAAAAATCTAGTGGAAATAATGGGGAAATACGGATTGGATGTACTAGCACTACAAGAAACAAAACAATTAGGCTCTGAAATAATGGAAGTAGGGAAAAATATGCTTTACAAGAGTGGAGGGAGAAATAGACATTTTGGAGTAGGATTTTTGGTGAGTGAAGAAGTTAAGAGATTAGTAGTGGATTATAAGCCAATATCAGAAAGGATATGTTATTTACGACTGCGCGGTGAATATAGGAAAATAAGCATTATTAATGGTCACGCTCCAACAGAGGACAAAGATTTAGAGATAAAAAACGAATTTTATGAGAAGTTAAATGCAATAATAGACACTATACCAAGATATGATATAAAAATAATAATTGGGGATTTCAATGCGAAAGTGGGAAGAGAAGAACTGTATAAACATATCACAGGGGGGAAGAGTCTGCATCAAGAAAGCAATGAAAATGGAAGAATGTTGATAGAATTTGCTACGGAAACACGAATGAAAATAATGAGCACAAACTTTGACCATAAGAATATTCACAAAATAACATGGATTTCCCCCAATGGACTGGCCAGAAATCAAATAGATCATTTCTTGATAGAGAAAAAACATGCTAATGAAATTACAGATTGCAGAGCTTATAGAGGGGCAGATGCAGATAGCATGCACTAGTTATAGGTAGTCTTAAACAAAAAATGCCTCCACGGGAGATAATTAGAAATGACAGGCGGAAATATGATGTCAGAAAGTTACAAGAGGAGGAGATAGTAAATAAAGTTAGGAAGGAAATGAAAATAAAATTGGGAGAGACTACGGAAACGGGTCAGACAATTGACGAAGAATGGAAAGTAATACAGGCAGCAATGGTGAAGGTGGCAGAACAGTTCCTTGGAGTAAAAGAGCGAGAGAGAAAAGAAGAGTGGTTTGATACGGAGTGCAAACAGGCCCTAATGGATAGGAATAAAGCGAAGATGGAATTGGATAAAAATAGAACACAAAATAACATTAAAATCTATGAAGAAAAAAGAAAAATAGCAAAACGAATTTGTAGAAATAAAAAAAGAAAACAACTAGATAATCAGTTAAGAACAGTAGAGGAATCCTATAAAAATAAAGAAATCCGAAACTTTTATCAGGAGACTAAGACAGTAAGAGAGGGGAGAAAACAAAAAAGGAGTGTATTGTAGAAATGAAGAGGGCCTACTTTTGGGGGAAACGAAACAAAAACTAAGTAGGTGGGCGCAGTACTTGGAAGAGTTGCTAAATGAAGGGAACGAGGAGGCGGAAATACGAACGCAGGTAGCCGAAGACATAGATAGAATTGAAGAGGAAGAAATGGAGGAACCTAGAAGAGAAGAAATAAGAGAAATAATAAAAGAATTAAAAACCAATAAAAGCGCCGGAGCAAACGGAATCCCAGCTGAAATTATTAAACAAGGAGGCGAGGAGTTAGAAGAAAAAGTATACAATTTGATAAGAAGAGTATGGAAAGAAGAGGTAATGCCGGAGCAATGGAGAAATGCCGTTATATGTCTGATTCCTAAGAAAGGCGATTTAACTCGGTGTGAGAACTACAGAGGAATAGCATTATTAGATGTCGTATACAAGATAGTAGCAATACTCTTACGTAGAAGACTAAAAAAATATGAAAATAAGATAGTAGGGGAGTATCAAGGAGGTTTTAGGGAGGGAAGATCGACAGTGGACCAAATATTCATGCTGAAAACAATACTGCATAATAGCTACGAACGGAACCTAGATTTGCACATGTTATTTATAGATTTTAAACAAGCGTACGATACGATCTCGAGAACAGGTATGATTAAGGCCCTTGGAAAACTGGGTATACCAAGGAAATTGATAAGACTAGTAGAAATGACTCTAACACAAACAAACAACAAAGTCTTAATAGAAGGAAGTTTTTCAAAACATTTTAAAGTAAGCAAAGGACTAAGACAAGGTGACCCGCTCTCAACGAATTTATTTAATTTAGTTTTGGAAGCAATTATAAGAGAAAGTAAGATACAAACATCAGGACTAGTTTACCACCACAAGGAACAATGTATTGCGTACGCTGACGATATAGTATTACTTACAAGATCAAAGAAAGAACTACAAAAGGCTTTTCAAAGGTTGACGGAACGAGCAAACTTATATGGATTACGAATAAATGAAAAGAAAACAAAGTATATGGCAATGAAAGGGGATATAGCAGAGAATAACAACTACGCAATTTTTAAGGCAGGAGGAAAGGACTATAACATCGAAAGAGTACAGCAGTTCGAATATTTGGGGACGATTGTCACGAACAAAGTCCAGGATGACAAGGAAATAGATCAAAGGATATTAAAAGGAAATAGAGCAGTGTGGTCACTGTCAAAAATGTTAAAAGCGAAAAACATATCTAGAGCAGCTAAAATACGTTTGTATAACACAGTTATTCGCCCAGCGGTTTTATACGCCTGTGAAACCTGGACAATGACCAAAGCGAGTGAAAGGAAGCTGGAAATTTGGGAGAGGAAGGTCCTAAGGAAGATATTTGGAGGGAGCAGAGATGGAGAAGGACAGTGGAGAAGACGAACAAACAGCGAAGTATGGGCTATGTACTCAAACCCGACAATTGTTTTTAAAATCAAGGCGCAGAGAAGTAGATGGCTAGGACATATCATAAGAATGCCGGAAAGTAGAGCAGTAAAAAAAGCCCTATATGGGGGGAGAAGGCGGTAGGAGGAGAATAGGACGCCCAAAGGAAGGATGGTACCAACAAGTGAAGGAGGATGTGGAGAAGATGGGAGTTCGGGACTGGCGGCAGCGAGCGATGGACCGGAAGAGATGGAGAGAGGTAGTGAAGAGTATGGAAGCCAAGGGCCTGCATGGCCTGTAGCGCTGTTATATATATATATAGGATTTCGCATTGTCCTTTTGTTATTTGCAATCTCAAGCAGTTTTTGATTTAGACCAGAACCTTCTGTTCACGGTTTTTTTTTTTTCTGCTCAAATTGTAATTAGCATTTTTTTTCTTTTTTTTTATAATAGAATATAATTGATTGTTATTAACGTCATTCAAAATTTCTGTTCTTTTATTTTAAACTAAACCTTTTCAATTTTTGGGGTATTTAAGAAAGTCAGTTTTCATTCACTCACATTTTACTTTTCGCGGTTGGATGCAAGTTTTAATTCGCGAGGGTAACTCTGAGGTTAATTGTTTTTATGCGCCCTTTTAATTTTTATCCGTTGAGCTAGTTAATTTTATTTTTCATTTCTTTATTCTTTTTGCATTTTCATTATTACAATCAATACACAGCAGTATATTGGAATCGTAAATACTACATAAAACAATTTATTTAATACAAAAAAAATACGTGTTATAGCTTTCCTGACACTTATTTATTACGAATAATCTTATCACAGACCAACTAACGCAATTCATATAAATCTAACCCCAAATGAACGTATAGTGAACATAAATTATAAAAATCTTATTTCTGGTTAATATTGAATTGGAACTAATTAATTATTTTCTTTTTTAAGTGGGATATACTTGATGGAATACTAACTTGACTATGAGCAATCACATACTCTTCTGTCGGGCAGGTAATTCTCTTGGTACAGGTTAGACTTTCGATTCGACAGGCCTCCGTACCGGTCAATAGCACGGAATGGTATTCTGACCGGGATTCTTCGTAGGAAATTCCATAGGAAATTTTCGACAATTTTACAGGTAAAAGTAAGGATTTAATTATTCAGGAGTAGTTACGATACTTTTTTTAGGTAAACACTTCATGGAACTTTGATATTTTTCATAGTGGGGTATAAAATACGTTATAGGAGTTCAATATCAACCGTCGTTTTTCGTGGCCACAGGCAGAATGAGGATTTAAACTAAATTACCAGCAATCAGCTTTCGATTGTTATCGCTATCAGGCAAGCCAACATTAAATTTGAATGGATACCAGTAACTGACATTAAGATACCGTTATTTACTCTAATTTGAGGGGAATATAGGAAAAGTTACTAAATAGACATCCCAAAGCATGAAAAATCTCCCCGAGCAAAATATCATAAGAACATAAAATTATGCCAGATAAGCATGAAGTAACATAGAAATTAAAGTTTACATTATAATTAAGGCTATATACTTAGCACCTATTGCTAAGATGATCCATTTTTATAGTCGTTCTTAACAAATTCAAAACTTGCCTGTCAAGTAGGCAATCGAGTACATGCTTAAAGTTTCAATTACTTCTTAATTTGTCTTTGAAACCTGTTTTAAATGACTCTAAATTATATTCCATACCTCTGATTCCATAGCAGTATATTGTATACTATAACTAAACAGCTACTTGCGGGTTTCGCCGTGTGTCAAAACTTTCGCTCGACGTTTCGCTGTTCATACTGACAGCTTCTTCAGGATAACTGAACTGATTCTCCACGGTCCGACATTCTTCTTATATACGCCCCTGGTGCATCCAACCGTGTAGTTTCCGCTCCATTGACCGTGACGGTTCGTAGTAGGCTCTTCCACGTGTTGCTAAGGTGGTACCCTTCTTCTCTGTTAACGGTTCTATTCTTCTCTATTTCTATGGCTTACCAGATGAGTCTTTTCCCGTAGTTCTTGGTGGTAGTTATTACTTTCACATTCTTGAAATCCATTTTGTGTCCGGTGTCGTGCATGTGTTCTGCCACCGCTGATTGCTCGGTCCTTCTTAATCTTGCGTCCTTCTCGTGTTCTTTTATTCTTATGTCGATGGCTCTTCCTGTTTGTCCGACGTAGCACTGTCCGCATTGGCATGTTATCTTGTAGATACCATCTGTGCGCCCCTTGGGTATCTTATCCTTTGCGGTCGGTAGATACTGCTGGATCGACGTTGCAGTCCCGAAGCGTACTTGTACGTTACGTTTCTTCAAAATTCGGCCTACTTTTTCGGTGACTCCTGCTATGTAAGGTAAACACGCCATCCCTCTTCGTGGTTCTGTAGTTGTCTCCAGCGTCGTCTTCTTCTTAGTGGCTCTCCTTATGTCGATGTCAGTGCAACAACCATTCTTCTTTAGTGCTTTCTCCAAATGTATATTTTCACTGGTAAGATGTTGTTCGTCACTGATGGTTTCGGCTCTGGATAGCAATGTTTGTATTAATGTCTTCTTCTGCATCGGATGATGGTGAGATCTTGCATGCAGATATCTATCGGTGCCTATCTATCTAAGTCCACGCAGTGTTAGTATATTGTATAACTACAGATTCTAAAACTTGAGTGATAGAGGATATTCTAATACACGTTTGTGAAGCTAAACTAATTTGTTATAAAATCGGGCGAAAAATGTTCTTCTCATTTCAGATCTATTAGTATATTTTTCTTTTCTATTCCTTTTTTCCTGTTTTTATTGCCACAAATTCGTTTCTGATAACGGCTGTAATAAGGACATCGTGTACCCAAAATCCTCCAATCACGAAAGCCATTATTACCAGCTTCTTTTCTTTTTTCAACAACTTAAAAGAGAGACGAGATGAAGACACGGCTCTAGTTCCCCGCAAAAAAGAGAGATCCCAATCTCTTATACGCTCGGAAACTTTGCCCGATGCAGTCGTTAAATTATAGTTAAGCGCGCCCGCTTCACTCTGCAAAAAACAATCATCGCAACGAAGAAACGGTTCCCAGTTAAACATCGCAGCTCTATGAATTCCTTTTAACGCCCAAAACTTCCGTCCATCCCTCGCTAACTGGGGCCGCCCGTGCTCCCATAAACTCACCACCGATCTGTCTATGCTAAAGAGCGGCCCCCGTCCTCGAGTTACGATACTGCGGGTCGAAGTTTTCCGGAAGCATCGTTCGTCTTTATGAGCAATTAGGGGGGCGCGGCGCGGTTCGGACGAGACCCTTTTACGGAACTTTTTAATTTCGTTTCCAAACATTTCTCTTCCATTCCGTCGGAGAGGGAAAAAGGAAAGTTGATGCGCTGACGAGGGCGCTTCGGCTCTGTCGTCTCGAACTCGGGCGAAAATTAGAATGTATGGAAGATGAAGGGATGAAGGGAGAGTTGGGATATTTTATTATCGAGGGTGACCATATTTAAGAAACTTAAGTGAAAGCTTTATTCAATATCGGGAGGGATTGGTTTCGGTGGCGAAATTTGGAAGGAATGTCTGCAAAAGTTAGCAATATAAAGTAAGTTGGCTTATACAGTGTGTTAAAAATAGGTTGTCGGATATTTTACCCAATTGTAGTACTGGTGGAAATAAACAAAAAAGTCTTAGTCAACATGGGTCCGCAATTCAACTGTTTTTGACAGATAGTCGATTGCATATTGTTTTAGTAGGATAAAAATTTTCAAAGAAATTTTGACCGCAATGTAAATTAAACAAATGTTTATTTAAAGTAAAACTAAAGAAATTGTTCTACATGTCCACCGTTCATTTCTAAGCACGCTTCACACCTTCTTATGAAAGATCGACGCAATCTTTCGAAAATTCCTGGAGTCCTCCGAATTTCCTCGCAACAATTTACGATTCGTTGCCTGAGTTCTTCCAAATTGTTTACAGATCGTACGTACACTAATTGTTTTAGATGCCCCCAAACATAGAAGTCTAGAGGTGTCAGGTCAGGGGACCTAGGAGGCCATGCAGTTGGTCCACCCCGTCCTATCCATCTCTCGTTGTAATCTTGATTTAAGAAATTTCTAACTACGATGGAAAAATGCGCAGGAGCTCCATCGTGCATAAACCACATATTTAATCTGTTAAAAAGTGGCACGTCTTCCAACAAAACGGGTAATTCATTTCTTAAAAAATCCAAGTATACTTGGTCCCGTTAAACGATTAGGAGGAAATACTGGACCAATTAAACAGTCTCCAAAAATAGAAAGCCAAACTTTTAGCGAAAAACGGTTTTGGTGATGCAGTTCAACAACAGCATGGGGATTTTCATCTGCCCAGACGTGATTGTTATGAAAATTGAATATTTCGTCTCTTGTAAACCCAGCCTCGTCGCAAAATTAGGAGTTTCTGCCAGCTTTCGTAAAACCCAATGACAAAAAACCTTACGTGCATCATAATCGTGAGGAGCAAGAACTTGCACGCGTTGACTGTGGTAGGGATAGAGCTGCTGTTCCCGCAGAATTCTCCAAATGAGAGGATGACTGACGTTCAGTTCTGCGGCAAGTCCCTCGGGTGCTAATATTTGGGTTGTCTTCTACCCGTCTCAAAATATCTAATTCTACTGCGGGAGAAGAAACTGATCTAGGTCTACCAGAACCACCATTAATTTTAAATGAACCAGTTTCGGACAGCCGGATATGAAGTCTTGAGAAAATCTTATCACTCGGTAACAACCGATTTGGAAATTCTTCGGCATACATACGCCGTGCTTCAGTGGCATTACCATTCGCACGACCGTACATAAAATGCATATCGGCCATTTCTGCATTTGTGTACTTATGCATAATTTGAGAACAAAAAAAAATTTACGCAAATGATAAATAATCTGATGACAGATGTCTGACAGAACTAATTTTAAGTCACAATCAGTTGTTTGACAAAGGGAACTATTCTCAAAACCGATATGCAATCGACTATATGTCAAAAACAGTTGAATTGCGGACCCATGTTGACTAAGACTTTTTTGTTTATTTCCACCAGTACTATAATTGGGTAAAATATCCGACAACCTTTTTTTAACACACTGTATACAGTGCATTCAGAAAAAAACGCATTCACTGATTTAATCGAAAAATGGTAAATTCGACAATCATTTTCGTTTACATACGGCGAAAAGACTTTTTTGCTTATATGAACACAAAAATGTTGGATGTTTTCTACTCAATGACGGCGCCTCATAAAGAGCCACGAAGCAAATCTATTGCAAATCACAAATTAATCATTAAAAAGCTCTTACTTTCTGTAAAAATACCGATTACTATGCGTAAGCACAAGTACAGAACGAACGTTGCTATTCCCATGACCCAATACCACGAAATACGCTGTGTATTTTTTATGCCCCATAGCAGGATAGCAAATTTCAGTCTTGATATAAAAACACCATAGTATATAGTAATTAAAACGTTTTTTTTTTCATAATATTTACTTACAATTCTTATGCAATAACTGAGTTGATTTAATTTTTTTACCAATATGTCCAGATAGGAGCTCCAATTTAAGTTTTCATCCATAGTGAGACCCACAAAGGTAACTGACTTATTTAGAGATAAATTGTCATACATTTTGAAACTGTCAATACCTATATTAAATTTTTTTGTATGAAATATTATAATTCTAGTCTTGGCTATGCTTAGTAACTGATCATTTTCAAAACTCCATTGTCTTATTCTATGCAATACTTGTTCTGCTTGAGTTTTTAAAGTAATTAAATCTTTTGATGTTATAAGTAAAGCATTATCGTCTGCATAATTAATATGCGTATGCAAAGTATTTATTAATATGTTGCACAGATCAATGATATAAATATTATATAATAGAGGACCTAATACGCTACCCTGTGGCAAACCTCTTTCAACTAATTTTGGAAGGGACTTGACTATATTTCCATCTAAGTTTACTTTTACAAATTGCTTTCTACCCTTCAAGTATGATTCCATCCATCTCAAAGTTGTGTCTCTTACACCATAGCTTTGTAATTTAAGTAATAAATTATCATGATTTATGCAATCATAAGCTCGAGAGAAGTCAAGGAGAATCCCTAGGAGAATGCTACCATTCTCCAGAGCCTGATAAATTGCGTCCAGGTAGTCAAAAAGGGCGGTTTCAATAGATCTACCCTAATAACTGGGGCTATGAGAACTTGTTTTGCCTAAGTTTACTTTTACAAATTCCTTTCTACCCTTCAAGTATGATTCCATCCATCTCAAAGTTGTGTCTCTTACACCATAGCTTTGTAATTTAAGTAATAACTTATCATGATTTATGCAATCATAAGCTCTAGAGAAGTCAAGGAGAATCCCTAGGAGAATGCTACCATTCTCCAGAGTCCGATAAATTGCGTCCAGGTAGTCAAAAAGGGCGGTTTCAATAGATCTACCCTAATAACTGGGGCTATGAGAACTTGCCCAATAGCAGCTATTGAGGTAGTATTGGATCTTACCCTCCCTATATTGTGGTAGAGAGCGTGGCAAAAAGAACCACACTCAGAATGGTCAAGGAAGGATATTGGATCCGATCTCACATGAAATCAGCTCCAAGATGGTCTAGGGAAATTAAACGAGTTAGGCAAAAGGAACAAAGTAACACTCCTATGGGTTCCTGGTCACACAGGAGTGGAAGGAAACGAGATAATGGGTAATCTCGAAAAAAAAAAAGGGTCTGGAATACCTTTTGTAGGGCCTGAACAGTATAATACTGAAGAAACTGAAAGAGAAATGGAGCAGAGAAAATCTAATTATTGGGACAATCTCCAGGGAATGAGGCACAGTAAAATTATTCTGAAAACCTATAACTAGAAGAGGTTTACAGAATGCATCAACCTGAGTAAGAAAATGTTCGCGTATTAGCATGAATACTAATAATAATAATAATAATAATAATAATAATAATAATAATAATAATAATAATAATAATTTTATTAGCCACTGGATCGAAAGCGATATGGGCTGCGTCAGGACAAGATATACAATAAAATATATACAATAAAATACATTACATTAAAATACATAGGTTTATACATAAAAACATATTCAAATTCAACACTCCCAAACTGATTGCTCAAGAAACTCCGACACGCTATAATAACACCTGTGCTTCAGATATTCTTTTAAGTAATTTTTAAACCCATGAGTTTCTAGATTCCTAACATTTTTTGGTAGTTTATTATAAATCTTGATGCACATAAACCTCGGACTCCTTTCAAAGAGCGCAGTTCTATGAGTTGTTACGGCGCAGTCATCGTTATATCTCGTATCATACGCTGTATTAAAGTTATTATTAAAAGAAAATAGTTTTTTTGTTTTTATGAGTGAACACCGCACATTCATAAATAAAGAGGCATGGCAAGGACAAAATACCATATTTAATAAATATAGATGCCGTCCTATATTTATTAAATATGGTATTTTGTCCTTGCCATGCCTCTTTATTTATGAATTCCATGGCACCTAACGAAAACATTGTTCGGACAATTCGCTTTTGTAGTACAAAACAACGCGAGAGAATGCTTTATGAAATATATTCACCTTGATGACTGGAAAAGATTTTTCTTAAAGACAATAAACGCCTGTGGGATGAGTGGGGATATTATACAACCACATATGCATGTAGGCGTGCATGTTCACGATAGCACAACCCTTGTATAAATGGCGGGTGCAATTTCTATGTAAAAAAATAATTGGTAAGATAGATTGAATGGTAATGCCCTTTTTATTGGGGGTCGAATTTTGGAATAACCATCAGTTATGGTGCATGATATACATAGGGCTATATGTATATATGGTCGTACGTCATATCCTCACGTCTAGCCATGTGATATGAAAAAAGGCTAAAGGAATCACGAAATATTTTTTTATCAAGAATGCTAGTAGGTAAACTATATATCCATGTTTCGCCATATAAGAACACTAGGCTGACGTTTCAAAACAAACGCTTACTATTGTGACATCAGTACTGATTGCCATACCGCAATCTGGAAGAAATATTTGCGTGGTAAAACATGAATAGTCCCTCCAACGATACAATACCTCGCAATCTATATATGGCATATGAAAGTGAACATAGTTTGGAACACAATTGGGACGCATGACTATCCCAAGATAACCGATTATCAATTCGACAGCCAAGAAAGTCAGTTTCAGACACCACAGGTACAGACACAGTCCCCAGTCGCACCATCGGTGATCTGTCGACGGGACATCTAGCCGAACTGAAGGCTACCATTGAAGTTTTAGATTTATTCAATACAAGGCCATTATCACTACACCATCCAGACATTGCCAATGCACATTCACTACCAAACCGTGAAAGTTCACTATCATTAACACCCGAGATGATAACAGTAGTGTCATCCGCATATTGGCAAAGGTTGCCAACGGAAAGAGAACAGTTAAGGTCGTTAACATACAGCACAAAAAGAAGGGGTCCAAGAACAGAACCCTGTGGTACACCCACTGTAAGGTCCAAGGGCAAAGAAAATGCGTCACGAGAAGTACCCGCTATATAAACGTGCTGAGAGCGTCCACTCAAATAAGAAGAAAACCAACTCAAAGCAGGCCCTCTAATTCCGTATCTAGATAGTTTAGATAACAGTAGTTCGTGGTCAACCGTATCGAAAGCCTTAGAAAGATCGAAAAACAGACCACACACCACCTCACCGCCATCCAACAGACGATAGATGATGTCCAGTGTAGAAAAAAGAGCGTCTGAGGTAGATTTGTTATTTATAAACCCAAACTGACACGGTGAAATTAAGTTTCTAACAGTTAAAAAGGACATTATTCTGGAACACATTATCTTTTCAAAGATTTTAGAAAAACAGGGAGTATAGATATAGGTCTGTAATTCGATACTGACAATCTGTCACCCTTCTTATACACAGGTACAACTTTACTTAGCTTCAACTTACTGGGAAATATACCCTTTGTGAAAGAATTATTTATTATAAATGACAGTGGGATTGATATATACTGGGCAACATATTTTAAAATATCACACGGGATTCCATCCATACCAGCAGACCGCTTTCTAGAAACATAAATAATGACGTTGAATACCTCACTTATGGTGCAAGGAAACAAATAAAACGATGCCGAGGAATCGCAGACGTTATTGTTATTGTATGCGTTAACAGATGGCACATCAGAGATGGCAAAATGACTTTTAAACAATTCGCAAAGCTCATAAGGATCATCAACTAATTTGTTGTCTTTCTTTAATAAGATATTTTTATTGGATTTAACATCAATCTCATGATTGATGATTTCCCAGGCACATCTGGACTTGTTGCTAGAATTTAGAAGTAAATTATCATAATAAGTTTTTTTTTTTGTTAAAGTGAGTAATTTATAATAATTCTCTTTTAATTTATTGTATTGATGCTTTGAAATAACATTCATCTTAAGCAACCTATGCGCATTGCGTAATTTATCCGACTGAATTCGGATTTCATGGGTGACCCAGGGGTTTCTAGGTTTATTTGTTCTTAATTTGACTAAGGGAAATGCATTGTCAAAGTGATAGTAAAAAATATCGTAAAAGTTAATAAAATTTTCCTCCACCGAGTCATTTTCATGAATGCCAGTCCAAGTTTCAAGTGATACAGCCTTAGTAAATCTCTCAACTCTCATACTTTCAGGCTATTGTAAACTGAAAGAACATTTGAGTAAGCTTGGATTCGCAAAGGAATCTGAATGTAGATTTTGTGGGGAACGGGATGAAACACCCATCCATCTCCTCTCAAATCACGTAGCACTGTGCAACTCAAGGCCGTTGCACCTGGGGGCATGTGAAATCGAAGATGGAGACTCACCTAAACTGAGGCCTCTTGTTATCCTACATTTTCTGAAAGGAATAGGATTGGAAGGCCAGCTGTAAAACAGCAAGAGTACGAGACATAATAGATCTCTTAGGTCGCAGTGTAACACCACCCTCCCCGCATACATACAGATGCCAAAAAAAAAAATTCGACTTTAGTGTATCTTGACTTAACTGTTCTTAATTCATTCGACCTGAAGCCTAAAAAGATAAAAGATTACAAACAAATACTTTGAAGGTCAAATTAAAAATAAATAAAGGAAACAAGTTAAGTTATGCAGCATTAAAATCCATACAAAGGGCTCTTACTAAAGTCAAATCGGTGGAACACCTGTACATGATAATTCAACGGGCTTTCTTAGTTTTACTATAAATTTTCACGTTGACTCACAATCACCTACTGTTTCCCAGCATTTCCAATAATTTCAAAATTTGTTCGCAACCAGTTAAAGTTACACAGGTAAAAATTTGAGGGAGTGAAATAGGGAGTCTCCGTTTTGGAAATATTTTGTTCCAAAAAGGAGTTGCCATAGCTAAAAACAGAAAGTATTTCCTCGGTTTTGTACAAAATCTCAACCAAAACGGAGAGATTGAATTTACTCCGCTTTCTAACACGATTTTCAAGGAAGAAATAATCTCCGCTTTCTCTCCGCATCTACACTACCGTATTTAAGCCCTAAATGTGAACAAATATCCCTAACATTGCATTATATTTTCTCCTTCACGGAGGTGATAATTTGTTTACTTAACAGATGTTTCTGTTTCTAATACCTCAACGCCAAAAAGGGAAAGGATACTTCCGATTGGGAACATTTGTTCTCCAAATCGTAACTGTTTCCCTAAACATTTGAAAATTGCAAGTTTGCATAGGGCATGCGCATTTATTAAAGTGATATTAGTGTAGCGCATGTGCAACAAGTCTGGACGTAGTCACTTTGCAATAGTTCGAGAATGGAGAAGGATATGGCGGAATGCACTGTACCTGAAATTTATAAAATACACATCAGAGTAAAGTACGAAAACCGTAAAAGATGGGTAAGAGTTATGGGAGCAAACATCACCAGGGCAGATGTAGATAAAGCAGGTAAGAAACTTGTGCATCCTTATTTAATTTTTAATCTACGAGGTACCAATTTTTAATTGACCCCCACTACATTCTAGGTGTTAGCTCCTGAATAAAAGCACGTTTATCTTAGCTGAATCCGTGGTGTTTCAACTGTGCCGTGCCTTCAACCCACGGTCGGTACCATACTCGAAGAAGCGACTATATTATGGATAAATTAAAGCAATTCCAATGACGGCTGCTCTGTGACCGCAGAAGAGGACGTGCTTAGTGTGTCTATCCTAGTAATCATTAGGAATATATCAAAAATAATTCAAGTTGAGGTTCGACGACATTTTTGATGCATTTTTAATGATAAATAATAGAATAAATGCACTGAGCAAGGGTGCTTCTGTCCACATAGAACAGCCCTCATTGATTAACTCCAATATGATGTTAAACTTAGCTACTATGGAGCTAGGTAACATAAAAATAGAGTTAAAAACCTTCTCACTAGAGAGATATTTTCTTCTCTCTCTGTGGCAGGTACCTTCTTTACGGAAATTATTTCATGTGTTTAGGATGAAATACATTCCGAAACGGAGTTAACGTTTGTTTATTGCGGATGTAATTATTTCCAAGTGGAGTTACTTGCATTAGCAACGGAGATAATTTTATCTGATACGATAGTAGTATTGCATACATATGGGAGAAACAACATCCGTTATTCATTTTAATAACAGCAGTAGGAGTTAAAATTTCTCAATTTCGGAAACTTTTACATTTATTGCAAAACAGTAAAACTGCATAAGAGAGACAAATTGGTCCTTAACGGATTAGGTTGCCTCGGTTAAAGATGTTTTTTCCCCTATGAAAAGCAAAATTATCTCTGTATTCCATCCGTTTAGTAGCAAAACATTTAACTCCGAAATGGAGGCTCCTTGAACGGATGGTCGCGAGAGAACACCGGAAAAGAGTTAAAACGGTGTTAGATTCAACTCCGTATTTTTATCTGTGTACGATACCCAGTCGTGAGGTAAGTACTTAACAAGTTTCCCAAGTAATTTCCTAAACGGAAGAGCAGTTAATCTACCAGATTCGCTCATTCTAATCTCCACTTAATTCGCACATACGTCCCCAGCAATCGGAAAATTGCCCCACTACACTCTCCCCAGTCGCACGGGAAACATTCAGCAACCGACGCCTCGTATATTATAGGTGCAATTACAAGCCTAGGCCGCTTGCTCTGCGAAAATTGGTCGCGCGCGTGCGGTTTTCGGGGTCCCCGATGTGCAGAGACCGACCTTCGACATCCAATAACCATTAAGGCTGTTCTCAAAGCGCCACTTTCAGAGGACCCAGGGCGTTTGCGCTGCCACGCGTATCTTTCCGTGAGAGACCGTCAAATTTATAATTAGATCACTTGGCGAAGGCGACAACTCTCCCGGACATAATGGATAATAAACATCGGGAATTTAGGGAGAGAGAGAGGGGACGGGGCGATGATGGAAGGGCGAAGGTCGGTTTCTGGGGAGGAGAAGAGTTACGAGCGATTTTAAGTGAAAATTTACGGAACGGGACGCCGGAGTGCGCTTATTATCTAGTCTCGGATGGTTCGGGTGTGTGTCGGGTGAATTTGTGGGCGATAAAAGTGTACTGTTGTTGTGCGCAAACAATCCCTACAGTGTTAAATCTGTTCGCTGGAATTAATGATGGTTTGTTTCTTGGTCGGGGAAAAAGGTTAAAATGTTACTTTGTATCACGCTTGCGAAAGAGGAGCTTCGAATTGTAGTTGTGATTAGAAAATAGGTGGTCATGAATTTCTCCTATAAATTATGATATTCCGCTTTCTTGAAATGAGAGTATACAGTCCCTGGCCATAATATTAGACGCACTTGAATTTTTTCAGTTATTTCTACTGTTGACTTTATAACAATCATTATTTTGTTATAAAAATGTTTTATTTTTTCATTTGCAATCTTAGTAGCTAAACAAACAGAATAAAACTAATTCAAACTTAATAAAAAAAAATAAAAACTTCATTCGCATAAATTTTAGAAGAAAATCAATATTTGGTGGAGCCACCTTTAGCGGTGACTAACGCTTGAATTCGCCGTGGCATGCGATTAATGCAGTTCTGTACGATCTTCTGCATACGTGGGTGACGATTCCAGATATGTATATTTTTTTTCTATTAACTGGGTTTTGGTGGTAATGGCTTCCTTTGCTACCTCTCGCTTTATCAGCTCCCAAACATTTTCGATTGGTTCATGTCTGGGGAATTACCTGGCCAGCTAAGAAGAGGGATGTTACTCTGCTGCAAAAATGTTTTAATGGACCGAGCAGTGTGGCGGGAGCCTCTATCTTGCATAAAAACGAACGGCTCTCCATTTGGAAACCAGTCCCTCAACTGATGTATCATGTGATTTTGGAGAACTTTCATATATTGGTCAGACCAAATCATAACTTTTGTGGGATGTTTCACCGTTCGTCTGACGCAGTCCGCATTGAATTTTTCCCCTACACGGCGACGCACAAATTGTGTTTTGTTTTCCATGACTTCAAATGTGCTTTCATCGCTGAAACAACCTAAAACAAGTTGAAAATGATATTTCCTACGCTTATTTAAACAATTTGTAACGAAAATACCGATTTCCAGAATTTTAAGTCGCTGTCGTTGTGCTCCCTCGCCCACTGGAATGGATCCATCAGTTGAAGGACTGGTTTCCAAATGGAGAGCCGTTCGTTTTTATGCAAGATAGAGTCCCCTGCCACACTGCTCGGTCCATTAAAGCATTTTTGCAGCAGAGTAACATCCCTCTTCTTAGCTGGCCAGGCAATTCCCCAGACATGAACCCAATCGAAAATGTTTGGGAGCTGGTAAAGCGAGAGGTAGCAAAGGAAGCCATTACCACAAAAACCCAGTTAATAGAAAAAAATTATACATGTCTGGAATCGTCACCTACGTATGCAGAAGACCGTTCAGAACTGAATTAATAGCATGCCACGGCGAATTCAAGCGTTAATCACCACTAAAGGTGGCTCCACCAAATATTGATTTTCTTCTAAAATTTATACGAATGAAGATTTTTTTTATTGAGTTGTTTAAATTAGTTTTATTCTGTTTGTTTAGCTACTAAGATTGCAAACTAAAAAATAAAACATTTTTATAACAAAATAATGATTGTTATAAAGTCAACAGTCGAAATAACTGAAAAACTGTAAATTAAATCGCGACTGCGCGCGAAAAAAGAATTAAGTCTTTTTTTTTAAAAATGGGTTTATGTTAAATTTCAAATGAGTGAATTATATTCTTGCATCGGACAAAAGGAGGTAAATCAACAATAAATGCTTTTGCAAATACTGAATTAACTACTTGGGAATAAGTCCTAAAAATCAGCTATTGAAATTGTACAAAAAGGGTTATATTAACATATCGCCATTTGCATGACCCATTAATAACGAAGATTTGTGATATATATATAAAGAAAAAATCAAGGATGAAATACGTTTACACATTTTTAAAAAGTATTGGGAGATGGGCAATTATAATAGGAGAGTTCAGTACATTAGTACTTTAATTCAACTGCAAGAAAAGAAACGTATTCGAATTCGTATAACTGACATTAGTAAACAAAAATTAAGAACGCAAACAGCAAACTACTATTTCATAGTAAACGGAAAACAAAATAAAATTGTGAAGATTGTTTTTGCAAAACTTTTGACATTAGCAACAAATTTATAGTGTAATAAGTGTAATAAGTTAAGATGGAAAAGGGGGACAAAAAAATCCAAAGAAAATATCTGATGAAGACAAGACTATTGCACGAAATCATATTCTGTCTATACCAACTTATGAAAGCCATTACATAAGAAGAAAATCTTCAAAAAATACGACTGCCAGGTGTTTATTGTTACCTCTGTTACGAATCAATGGCTAAGAGGATAGAAAATGAAATAGGATCATGCATTTATAAATATCTAACAAAGTATTTGGATTCAAAAGTCACTCGCATGATTATGTATTCGGATTCATGTGGTGGTCAAAATAAATCCATCATGCCAGCTGCATGCTTACTTGCTTTGCAAAATTCAGAAGCTCTAACTACAATTAATTTTGACTGGGCTCAGCTAATGAGGCAGAGAGAAAATAGAAAACCTTTTCAAGTACATGAGATGGAAAGGACAGATTTTTTTTGATTACAATGGTTTGTTTGGTACTTCCTTAACTAATCGTAAATCTGACATTTTAGGAAATAAATTTAACTGGCCAGAAGTGAGATGACTTCGATATGAAAAAAATATTAGAGATGTTTCCTATAAAACATCGTTAGATCCAAATGAAAGTTTTAAAACCGTAATGTTTGACAAACAAGGAAGGTTAAAAACTGAACTCTTGGTACCAAAACTAGCGTATCTACGACTAAATCTCATAACAGTAGAAAAGAAGCAACACTTAATTGTCACATTATTATATTATATTTCAGAATCTCTGTGGGATTTTTATAAGAATTTAAAAACAGAAAAGGACAAGATCGACATGTATCCTAATGCTTTCTCTTCAGAAGAGGATGAAATGATCGGTCATGAAGATTAAGTGATGACAAATATCAGAATTGTTTGTTTCTTACTTTCTTTTTAATAAAAGAGTTAAATCCTTTTTGGTATTCTATTTCATTACTCGCTATATGCTTACCATTGTTTAATGTTATTTTCTCAAAAAAAAAAAAAACTGAAAACACTTAATATTTCCTAAACAGTTGAAGATAGGTATAGGAAATTGCACATGAAATATGTCTAGAATTTTCTGAAGAATCCAAAATTTGAATAATATACAGGGTGTAGCATTTAAAATAAGAAAGTTGGTATTGGTCATTGTTACATGACACACCATGTATAAAAGGTTTCTGTTGAAAAAAAATCGGCTTGTCCGAGCGTTTCTTCGGACACGCACCCATTTATTTATTATCGAATTTATACCATTTGGCTGATACACAGTGTATAGTAGGAGTACTGAAAAATTATTGAACCTTACTACGATGTGTTCGAAAATACAGTGTTCTCTAATTTTTATTTTTATTGCATTATTAATTAGCTGAATTCGTTGTTTAAAAGCACATCTTTCCGAAAACATGAGTGGCACAACAAATCCCCTGCTGAACTAGATGTTACAATCACTGCAACAACAATCAAAACTCCCATTTATATATTAGAGAGCTGCCATTCCAGGGTTCGCATGACTGCCATCTGTAGCGAGAGAGGCAATTATAAAACTGTCGCATCGACCACATTTAGTAGCCGTGCAAGCTCCGGCTTACGTGTTGCGGATATATTAAAAATTCATGACAACGGAAAGCGTCTGTGTGCCGTGACGTCGATATGCGTAGTTGAATGTGCTTAACACGGTTTAAACACTGTTTTTGCGGTCGAGTAAAACCTTTATCGTGTATGTACGGTTAAATAGATTTCTTGCGGCTGATCTCACTCAAGTGCGTGCGAATGCTGAGGTTGCATAATGATCAGGAACGACTATAAACAAGGATTATGCATGGATTGGGGCTTTGTGATCGACTAATATGTAAGAGATCAATTTTTCTCCGCGCTATACTAGTTTATTAATTCAGAAAATTGTTTCGAAAATTCCTACTTCCATTTGCAATCAAAGGTCAAAGGTGTTATATTTTTTCTTCATATCATCAATTTGAGAAGGCTGCTTGGATAAAAGTGATAACTCGAGCATAACACATCACTTCACGTAAGTGATGGCGTAGCGGCTTTAGTAACTCTTCTTTGAATCGAGAAATGAAAATATTTAATAACGACAATCAAGTATTTGGTAAAGTTCTTAAACAAGCAGGTGGTGAAATTACAGCGAACATTGGGGAAAAATTCACTCGTGAAATGTTAAAAGCAATTTTAGTTCATGTTGAACAATCTGCCTTACTGTGGGCTACCGTAATGGACTACCTACTGTTTTCAAGTGTGCACAGGTACACAGACGTATTTTTATAGTTTTCATAAATGTGACAACCCATACATTGTTTGTTATAGCTCTCACTATATTAATTAGTTAGTTAGTGAGTTAGTTAGCAAGTAATAACATTCACATGGTTGTTCAATCGTCTCGCACACTGCGATCACTAGAGTCTATTGCAGAGAGGATGTTATCTCTGAGTTCATCCAACGAGTTTAGGTCCATAAAGTAGCTCAGTCTCTTGTTAAATTAGATTGGTTTCAGGTCTTCTAGGGAAGCCTTTCCAAACGTTACGTATCTGATTCTTGTAGTAGTAAGAATCACTGTGCAAGGGTGATAGCTACAGAAGAACTTTTAGTGTCAACGACGAGGAAGAAGACATTCATCTCATGATTGCCACACTTGCGATCCTTTGTATGGATGTAAGTTTTGCTGTGTCTCTGACTTGTTGCACCTTTTGCCACCAAGCTATTGCTCCATAGGTTATGGTTTGACGTACGGACTAGCTTTGGAGATAGCTCCAGAGATTTCCTACATATTCTTCGGCATGTCCATATGTATGTATGTATATAAATGGAAGGGTGATGTTACTCGACCTAAAAGATCTGTGTGTCCCTATTCTTGCTGCTTTACAGCTGGCCTTCCAATCCTATTCCTTTCAGAAAGTGTAGCATGTCAGAGGGTCTCAGTCTAGGTAAGTCTCCCTCTTCGATTTCACATGCTCCCAGGTGCAACGCCCTCGAGTTGCACAGCGCTACGTGATTCGAGAGGAGATGGATGGGTGTTTCATCCTATTCCCCACAAAATCTACATTCAGATTCCTTTTCTAATCCAAGCTTACTCAGGTGTCCGTTCAGTCTACAATGGCCTGAAAGTATTCCTGTTAATATGCGAACGTTGATCTTACTCAGGTTGATGCATTCTGTAAACCTCTTCTGGTTATAAGTTCCCAGAAAAATTTTTACTTTGCCTCATTCCCTGGAGATTTTCCCAGTAACTGATTTCTCTGCTTCCATTTCTATTTTTAGTTTCTTCACTATTGTACTGCTACTTAACCCGCAAAAGAGGTCAGGCCCTACAAAAGGCATTCCAGCCCCTTTTTGCGAGATTATCCGTTATTTCGTTTCCTTCCACTCCTGTGTGACCCGAAACCCACAGGAGAGTTACTTTATTCCTTTTGCCTAGCTCATTTAATTTCCATAGGCATTCCCAGACCATCTTGGAACTGATTTCATATGAGCTCAGCTCCTTGATGGCTGCTGGACTGTCAGACATGATGATCCGATCACATGGGTGATATAAGCAAAAGTCAAGAAACACAAAACATACAGACAAAAATACATTACAATGATAAAAATTCCTATAAGAGTAGCAGCACTTATCAATTTAAAAGAATTTTACAATTACGTTTGAAATCGTTTAAGTTATTAATGTTTCTCATATGCAGATGCAAAGCTATTGTATAATCTGGCAAAACTATACTTTTTTGGAGTTAACTTCTCGAAAAGAGCGTCAAGGATCTCTGGGACGTACACAATATTACATTATTGTCTAGTTTGGTATTCCCTTCGTTTTCTAAGATATAAGTGGACAAATTTTTTTTAACATGTGATCACTGCTTTTGTATATGTATATACTTGGCATTACGTTTTACAGCTTTGTAGGCACGGAAAGAACTGCCTACAGCTATCACGAGCCCCAATCCGAACATCAAGCGCAAGATTCTTTTCTGGCAATCAATACACGCTGTAACCTGTGCCCCGTCCCCACATCAAGATGTTGTAAGAGATGGCAGAGTATACCAAATGGTAATATACACACAGCAGGGATCACTTAAATATAGTCACTATAATCTCCTGCTTTCGATAATTTCTATCAATATTGAACTGAGCACATCTTTCAATTTATATATTATATTTCCGCCTGAAATATACTTGGATATTTCCCAAGCTTTCGAAATATGTGGTTCTAGGCCCATATATTCCTATTTCAGTTCCCTCTGCCGTTTTGGAGCCATACGTATACCATTTGATGGCATTTCTATTCCAGTTCAAGATGGTGTTATGATCCCACTCGCTCCTGTTACTGAGCTTTATGATGAATTCCTTCACAAAACTGAATTTTTTTAACATATCTTCCCAGGGCATGTACCAGGTTTGATCACCGTCAGAAGATTGAGGCCTATGCCTAATCATTCCTTCGTTGACCATTCTGAGTGTGGATCTTTTTGCCACGCCCTCTACTACAATATGGAGTGGGGTAAGATCCAATACTACTTCGGTAGCTGCTGTTGGGCAGGTTCTCATAGCCCCCGTTATGCATACACATGCTAGTCTTTGCACTTTCGAGAGGTTAATTCTCGCGCTGGCCAGATTAGTTCTTTTGCTCCATGCTACTGATGCATAAGTGATGATCGGTCACACCATCGCTGTATACATCCAAAGCAGTATTTTTGGGTTGCATCGCTAATTTTTCCCTGCAAAGTTTCTGCACACCATCAGAGCTCTGTTGGTTTTGTTGGTTACCGGCATGTCCATAAGGATAGCCTCGCCTTGTGAGTGCTCTTTTCCAAATGCGGATTCCAGGATGGTTTCTTATCCAGCAAGACGCCGAGATATGCTTTAGAATGTTAATCAATCCGAAACTCTAACGTAAATATAAAATCGACACGCTCCTTCCTTTAACTGGTCTTTCGCTGCCTCGTCCCATTCCTAACACACTTCCACCAGATTAACGGGCGCTGCGTCGTTCGTTTCCGCAACGGAGTCGTCCGTTACTGCCGCGTCCTACGCCAAACACAATAGCCAGCGAATCGACTACAATGCCCACATATACCCGCCACACACGCGGTGCGGGAAACCTTGGAATCGAGAACAATAGACGGGACGATAATGTTTCGGTTTTCCACCGAACGGGCGACTCCACCATAACTATACTATACCCGTGTCGCGTCGCGCTGCGAAATTTAACGTCAATTAAATAGTCCGAGGCGCCGTTAGATTGTTCTGTTTTAATTGTAATTCAACGTCGGAACAACACGCGAATGTGGACGTGAATGGAAAAGCTATTATGAAGTCGACGATGTATGTGGGTTCGTATTTGCAGGGTCTGTGTTGATAAACAAACGCTTCCAGAATGAAAACGTGGCACGTACGCGGCAAGGAATGAGTCTGCGTCCGTTGTCTGATACGAGTTGTCTGTTAAACGGTTTTCGTTCCGTTCTAGTGTTTGCACACCTCAATAAAATGTTAGTAAACGTGAATACTTCATTTGTTATCAAATTAAAGATATACCGGACGCCACAGAAGTCATATAGGGTGACTTTTTTGTCCGTGGATTTTTTAATAAAATTACGAGCCTTATAAATATTATATACAAGTACTTCTGAAGTACACTGAGTGTGTCATTTATCTGGTATCAGTCGATCGTGCTTTATTCAATCACTTAATCGAAAAATGTTTTAAGTAAAAGCTAGTTAAAATCAAATGCTCCATGACTCAAAATTATTTCAACGTATACAAGATGACTTTCTTGCTGCATTTGAGTAAGTTATCAGAGAATTTAGCTTTAGTATGGAGTTGACCTTCAGCCGACCTCAATTTCTTTGTACTTTCTTTTATCTATCCAGGTCCAAATCTCCTTTTAGCAGAGTTTTTGGTAATTCCACATACGGGCTCTGGACCTATGAAGTGTCTTTTAGAGCCCTCATTGGCTAGTTCGCCGGCTATTATATTGCCCTTTATATCCCATGTCCTGGCACCCAAATCAGAGACACCGTGTTGTCGCGTGCAGTGCAAACAATCGCAGTCCCTAACTAGTTTTGACCTAATTACAGGGTTCGAAACTGCCTGCAGCCTGGCTGTCATTATGCTTGTTTTACTCCTCAAGCATACTCTTAATATTTCTATATAACTTTGCGTTCTTCCTGTTATTATTTTTGATGCTTTGCATTCTTTCTTTCATCCATTATCTTTTGTTTCATTATCTTAACACCTTTTCTAGTTGCTCTATATGTCTGGTTCTCTGCCCGTTTTGAGTTATATAAGCACGCATTCCTTTTTCTGTCTTGTATGTTTTAGCACTCGTTATCAAACCAATCAAACCAAAGCCTTGTATTCCTTCCGTGTTCTATAACTTTCTCAACCTTTGAAGTATTTGCTTCGATATCTCAAAAAATTTAATATACTGCTCCGTTTTTCAGAACACAATGCCCGGGATTTCAAAATTTTATTTTTTTAAAGTTTAATACAAATTTATTGTTATATTCACTTTTATATTATTATTATTTAGCTTGTCCGTTTACGATTTATTTATTTATTTATTTTTTTTTCAATAAAATCAATTAAATTAAGCTAGTGGTTTCAATACACCCAGTGACCTCTTTAATTAGTGAAAGAAAACTGTGGAAAGTGATTTCCTACCTGCTAGGTGGCATGGGACGCTTCAAAAGGGACCAGATCCTCTGTCAAAATGGTACTCCGAATACTTATTAACGAATAGGCAGTTTTAATTTAATTTTCTCACCTAAGGGGCGCACCCTCAAAGCCCCTTCTCGGTTTATTAAAATTTGAAATAAGTAAATATCGAAAATCGATGTAAAACACTAACTGTATAAATAAAGGAAACGTCTCAAACCAAAACAAGCTTAAATCTTTATTTATTTACCCAAATGCTAGGTTTCATCATCATTGAGACTCTTTGATCACAAGGTACGTATGTTGGAATCAGTAAAACACTATATAAGACAGATTATTTAATATAAAAACACGTCTTCGAACTTTTCTAGCATTTTAAAAGACTAAAGATGTTATGGAAATGTCATATAATAAATTAAATTTCAAATAAATAACGGCGCCATCTACGCGTAAGCATATGTTTCGGTGCACTTTTTAACTTTGCAGTACATTCTAAACTAAAATTAAAGTTGAAATCGTTTAATGTTTCACCTTCCAAAATTTTCTTAACTTTCTTCAATTTCAAATACCCCGCACTTTTATTTATCAGTTTTTTAAATTTATTGTATATAGAATTACCTATTTTACCCTTAACCTTCTGATATAGCATAATAAATTCGTCTACTATTTCGACTGATTCCGAGAGCGACATCCCTTGCGTTTCTAGGTTTACGAATGGAACTTGAAACAAAGCTATAATTTGACTTAATATACGAAAGGTTTTGTAGCAATTCTGTTGATGTTACTATCTTTTTACAGTTTTCTAGAGCAATGCAGTTAGCAGTGATTTCAAGAATTACATTTTTTATTCCTTCAAAATTATCGGCGAAAAAAATTGCAGCCTCTAACCATGTACACCATCTCGTAAAAATCGGTTCAGGAGGCAACTTAACACCGGGAAGTCGCTCCTTATAAAATTTGATTCATAAAGGAGCTTTTAAAAATACTTTTTTGACATTGCTAATTAAATTATTAATCAAAAGGAATTGATTCCTAATGTGTTCGGCTACACGATTGAACCCATGAGCTAAGCAAGTGGCATGAATAATGTTACTATCATGTATGGTGCAGCGTCGGACATTAGTAAAAATTTTTCACAAGATATACTTCCAGGTAAAAAGAAATTTGATAAACCTTCTTGAACGATTTGGGCAATTGTCACATTATTTGTTTTTTTAAGTTCTTTACAATAAATTAAACATGATTTATCTACAATATCTTCATGAAGAATTCCTATTAACAAATGGGCAATATAACGGCCACACTTATCCGTACTTTCATCTACCATGATATAAATAAAATTATTCCCTACCAATTGTTGAATTTCTGCTATTGTTTGTTGGGTAACAAGATGTGACATAATTATTTCGTAAGGTACTTTCGTCAGGTATACTATGTTTGCAATATTTTTGCAGAAATGATTTCAAATTAACATTGTTTAATCTTGCTAATGGTATGTTAGACGAAATTAATGCGTTACACAGATCCGTATTATATTCTTCTTGTTCTGAGTTTCGTGAAGTTGACGCTACACATTGACATATAGATTGCTACACACATGCGGATCGCTTTAGTTTTTCATTTTCCAATATGTGATGGAGTTTTAGCGTGTTGATCAATCAGGTATTTTCTCTTAGAAGACACCTACAACAATTGTCGTTTTATATCAAAAGTTACAAAATTTAAAAACAATTGTAAAGCTTTTAGTAAAATTAAACTTACCAGTTTACTGCAGGCTCGACAAAATATTTTGTCGCCATCCTTTACCAGTTCAGGATATGGCTTAATCCATAAAGGAATTTTGTTCGCTATACTCATTATATGTAGGCACAGTATTTAGAAACGTAACACAATTACATGCTGTTTCGCTTAAAGATATTCAATGAATGAATAGTTTATTTGGGAATTAGTAATAATAAAACGTATTTACCACATCCCTTCTGCTAGGCGAAATTAAACACGTGCAGTTTTGGAAAAAAAGTATTGAGAAACCAATGTAAAATATTTATCGTTCTGAGAATTGTCGGTTGTCGATCTACATTAGGAATTACTAGGAATTTTTACTAATAGAAAGGATAAGAAAAAGCTTAAATATGTAATATATACAACTTTTGTAAAAATGTGCATAGAAATGCCTAAATATGCAATATATGCAAAATCACTAATTAGCGCTAATTAACTTCAATTAGTGTAATACGTCTACATATAGACTATAACTAAATATATATGCAAAAAATAAAATATGGGCACTTTCCATATAATCCGCTCTCTAGTTATTACGTTAGCGACTTTCAATAGACATCCCTCATATCGATCATTATATTATTGCAGAGACTGATTGGTCATTTTTATCTAATTTACGGGATGTAAATGTCGCATGTAATTTGTTTTATGATAAGCTTTATGCATTGTTTGATCTTCATGTGCCTTTACAAAAAAACAAAACAAATGAATACCCTCCTTGGTTTAGTAGTGAAATAATCAACAACATCAAATTAAAGGTTTATTATCTTAACCATTACAAAAAAAACAAACAATATGAGAGACTTGGAACGTTTAAGTATATAGTGTCAGTAAAGCAGATTGGAGCAGCTTACAAAGTTTATTACTAGAGTTGAAGCATCAATTGCTGATGATCCTCAGAAATTCTGTCCTTTGTGCAAGGAAAGCGCGTGTCGTTCTTGCATACCTGGATCGATAAATGTGGAGATATAGAATTGAAGGTCCGCAAAGCATAGTGGATGATTTTGCGAATTATTTTAGCAGTGTGTATGTAGCTGATGATGTTGGTATAGACAGCGATAGCTTTACATCAAGTGCTCCATTAATTACTATTGGCTGTGTAAAGGAATCGGAAGTGCGCACTGCAATAAAAAAACTAAAAAACAAAATGACATCTGGACCTGATGGAATCCCAGTTTTCTGGTGCGTGATTGGGTGTTGTCTGCACAACCTCTTCCACGATATTTAACATTGCACTAACGACTGCTAATTTTCGAGGGCCTGGAAAGTTTCCAAGTATGTCCTATACTAAAATCAGGTTCATCGACGAATATTTACCAACTACAGACCTATTTCACTCTTGAATAACTTTGCGAAAGCCTTTGAAATAGTATTACATTCATGCATATATCCGCGGGTCAGAAACTTTATTTCGCCAGATCAACATGGTTTTATGGAAAAAAGATCAACGGTGACAAACTTGACATACTTTACGAAATCCATTTCGAGTGTTTTGAATTCACGTGGTCAAGTTGATACTGTTTACACGGATATCTCAAAGGCATTTGACGAAATAAATCATACCATCTTAGTTAAAAAACTTGAAAAATTTGCTTTAGCGACCAGCTAAGACAGTTTTTTGCTTTACCTTTTGGACCGAACGCAGTACGCACTTACAACGGTTTTTCGTCAAAATGCTACACAGCTGTATCTGGAGTACCTCAAGGATCGAATCTAGACCATTACTGTTTATTCTTTTTATTGATGATTTGCTCGATCACATTGATTGTGGGAGGTGCATTTTTGCTGATGACCTAAAAATATTTCGAGAGATTGTTACTAGGGCAGGCAGATTGTCTCTATTTGCAAGAGCAAATCAACAACATCGCCGAATGGTGTACTCACAACAAACTCGAATTGAATGTTTCGAAATGTACTGTTATGTCGTATACAAGAAAAAGAAATTCCATTGATTTTACTTATGTTCTTGGTGATTTCCCGCTTGCTCGCAGTTCTGCCATTAAAGACCTGGAAGTGTATCTTGATCCCTCCCTCAGTTTTGTGTCTCACATGAACCATATAACATCATCAGCCTTAAAAACGCTAGGCTTTGTAATACGAAATTCGCAGATGTTTAAAATTGAGACTGCTATAGCTTTATTTTGTACCTATGTGAGAAGTAAGCTAGAATAAGTGTGCTTAGTTTGAAATCCATTTTATAGAAGCCATATCGTACCGATCGAAAAAATTCAACGTAAGTTCCTCAAATACTAATTTTTTTTGTCGGCATGAGGGCATTTACCCCTGTAGGGGATTTGATTATGATGTACTGCTCCAAACATTCAATTTTGAATCTCTGGAAATGCGACGGAAAATTATCAGCATAAAAATTTTTATATAATCTTATACACAACAACATTGATTGTGCTTACCTGTTGTCACAATTACAATTCCTGATACCACGAACTTCTGCGCGACTCAGTTCCACTTTTTATATACCAACTGTTACAATTAACTCTGCGTTTCATTCACCGCTATTAGTTATGACGCGTAATTTGAATATTATTTCACATCACTGCGATATCAACTACAGTTCATTACTTGAAATAACCGATGTATGTAGAATATATTTGGCTTAAATTTGGTTTGTGTATTATTTTTTTTTATTAGTATGTAATTTAGTATGTTAAGATACATTTGCTTTTTTTCCAATTTTCTTTATGTTATTTGCTGTCTGCACATTATATTTATAATTTTCTCCTTTATATGGATTGTAATCTGTTGGACAATAAAATTCTATTTATGTTCTACGAACTTTATGCATTCGTATTACCTTTCTTCTTGTTTTAGAATAATAGGCTCAATCACATAGAAATTATATTGAGTAACTTTTACAAAACACGTTTTTAATGTCAAAAATAATAATAATCAATAATAACAAAAAACTCTCACATCCAAGGATAAATCCGCCTCCTTGAGCAACCCGCTTTGAAGGCGAGAAGGGGGTTGCCTACACATAAGGCGAGAAGCGGGTGCACATGCGCAAAAGCTGTAACAATTATTATTATTATAACACCAGAAATACAAGCATACGAATATAATTTACAAAATCTTTTTCTTCTAATTTATAGGGGAAATATCGCTATTAACTCGCTTTTAACTTCCCCGCATATAAGTACATTACAGTTTCTGACAGTTAAAACACGATCACCGCATACGCGAACGTCATAATGGGGGGGGGGTAATAGCGGGACTGGATTTGCGTAGATGGTTATCGTGTTTTATTCGTCGCGAAATGTCGAGCAGTAAACCGAACGTTGGGGTACACCCACCGCAGCCGCATGTGTGTAGTCATAAATACGTTAAATCCTACATAATTCAACGGTGCCGGCTGTTCCTATACCGGTAATGTGTAGCCTAGAGCTATAAACTGTGCGCTAGTTGCGTCATCTGGTGACGAGATATTTCGCGGCAACGGTAAAACATTGGGGCAAATCGGAACCGAGAATACGAGGAAAAGCAGTAATATTAGGGAAATCGTCTCTCGGGAAGTGATCGAGTGGTTTGCAACATTGTTTCTTTATTATCTGATGGTGCCTATGTAGCGCTGTAGTGTGGAGAATATGGATAGTTCCCCTATGCTATTTTAATAGAAATTCAATAAAATACAGAAATACTAAAAGAGCATATAGCTGTTCAAAGTTATAGGCACACTATTGCTAACTATGTTAATATTGCAGCTACGATGTTGGTTAAATTATCAAAAATGTAGGGTTTTTTTTTTACGCTGATTACAATCGTGTAATCAGAAAAACAATTATAGGGAAATGAAAGTAAATGGTCCAATTTCTCACAAATTCTTTTATTGGCGACAACCGGTTTCATCCAATCACGGACATTCTCAGGTCAGCTGAAGACCCAACAAGAAATTAATATTGCACAACTTAGACTGAAGTTATACTAAATAAAATTGTGTAAATTATTGTACAAGTTAATAAATAAATAAATTAGAAAAAACTATATGTAAAAAAGTTAAAAGTTTAATACTTATAATTAGGGAGCGGATTATATGCAAAGTGCATATATTTTATTTTTTGCATACCTTTAATTGTAGTCTATATGTAGACGTATTCACTAATTGAAGTTAATTAGCGCTAATTAGTGATTGCATATATTACATATTTAGGCATTTCTATGCATATTTTTACAAAAGTTACATATATTGCATATTTAAGCTTTTTCTTATCCTAGTAATTCCTAATGTAGATCGACAACCGACAATTCTTAGAACTTTTACATTGGTTTCTCTAATACTTTTTCCAAGAACTGCACGTGTTTAATTTCGCCTAGCAGAAGGGATGTGGTAAATACGTTTTATTATTATTAATTCCCAAATAGACTATTAATTCATTGAATATCCATAAGCGAAACAGCATGTAATTGTGTTACGTTTTTAAATATTGTGCCTACATATAATGAGTATAGCGAACAAAATTTCTTTATGGATTAAGCCATATCTTGAACTGGTAAATGATGGCCACAAAATATTTTGCCCAGCCTGCAGTAAACTGGTAAATTCAATTTTACTAAAAGCTTTACAATTGTTTTTAAATTCTTTAACTTTTGATATAAAATGACAATTGTTGTTGTAGGTGTCTTCTGAGAGAAAACACCTGATTGATCAACACGTTAAAACTCCATCACATATTGCAAAATGTGAAAAACTAAAGCGATCCGAATATGTGCAGCAATCTATACGTCAATATGTAGCATCAACTTCACGAAACTCAGAACAAGAAGAATATAATACGGATCTGTGTAACGCACTAATTTCGTCTAACATACCAGTAGCAAGATTAAACAATGTTAATTTGATGTTAACCATTTCTGCAAAAATATTGCAAACATAATATACCTGACGAAAGTACCTTACGAAAAAAATATGTCACAACTTGCTACCAGCAAACAATAGCAGAAATTCAACAATTGGTAGGGAATAATTTTATTTATATAATGGTAGATGAAAGTTCGGATAAGTGTGGCCGTTATATTGCCCATTTGTTAATAGGAATTCTTCATGAAGATATTGTCGGTAAATCATACTTAACTTATTGTAAAGAACTTCATAAAACAAATGATGTGACAATTGCCCAATTCGTTCAAGAAGGTTTATCAAGTTTTTTTTTTTACCTGGAAGCACACCTTGCGAAAAAAATGTACTAATATTGTCGGACGCTGCACCATACATGATAAAAGCCGCGCAAAATTTAAAATTATTTTATAGTAAGTGTTTAGCTCATGGGTTCAATCGTGTAGCCGAAGACATTAGGAATCAATTCCCTTTGATTAATGATCTAATTAGCAATGTCAAAAAAGTATTTTTAAAACCACCTTTACGAATCCAATTTTATAAGGAGCGACCTTCCCGGTGTTAAGTTGCCTCCTGAACCGATTATTACGACATGGGGTACATGGTTAGAGGCTGCAATTTTTTTCGCCGATAATTTTGAAGGAATAAAAAATGTAATTCTTGAAATTACTGCTGACTGTATTGCTCTAGAAAACTGTAAAAAGATAGTAACATCAACAGAATTGCTACAAGACCTTTTCTATATTAAGTCAAATTATGGCTTTGTTTCAAGTTCCATTCGTAAACTAGAAACGCAAGGGATGTCGCTCTCGGAATCAGTCGAAATAGTAGACGAATTTGATATGCTATGTAAGAAGGTTAAGGGTACAATAGGTAATTCTATATACGATAAATTTAAAAAAAGTGATAAATAAAAATGCGAGGTATTTGAAATTGAAAAAAGTTAAGAAAATTTTGGAAGGTGAAACAGTAAACGATTTCTCGACTTTAATTTTTGTTTGGAATGTATTGCATAGTTAAAAAAATGCACCAATTACATCTGTGGATGTTGAAAGAAGCTTTTCTATTTCGAAAGATATGTATTCTGATAGAAGACAAAACTTTCTTTTACACAATTTTAACACATTGAATTATAAATTGTTTTAGACATATGTTGTGAAAAAATTTTGTGCAATAAAGTTAATGTTTAAATTTCTACTCTTATTTATTTTATGTAAAAATTTTGCATATTGTCGCAATTTTTTTGCATATATGCCCCAGGGTTATGCATATTTTCTCAAAAATCGATGCACATATGTGTCCATATATTCCAATATGGACCAATAAGCTTATTGCCAATTATTCCACACCAAACATTTACGTTCCAAGAATGTTGATGTTCAACTTGGCGCAACCAATGGGGACATGTTATTTAATGTTAAAATAAAAAAACACAAAATCATGTTTGCTTACTTCTCTTTTTTGTGTATTTTTTCTAACGTTCACAATCATGTTTTTTGCGATTACAGCGCAATCTGTTACGAATCGAAAAAAGTTTTAAACAAAAACTACATACTTGATGGCGTAGAATCCTAATCTGTAATACAAAATGGGAGCTCCCATTTAAGATTTCAAAGTTGTCCCCCTTCCCACTCTGGGGGGTGAGGTGAGGAATCGAGTTCGGTACCATTCAGTGAGCCTCCTACATTATAATAAATCTTACTAAGATCTTTTTTTGATTTAATGCAGTGTTTTAGAGATATTCCGTTGTCACAAGATAAAAAAAACTCACCCAGTATATAATTTTCAAGTTTTGTCAATATTTTGGAAGTTATAAGAGTGAGCTTCGTTTCAGGTACACCCGATAAATGTTTTCCATTCTTTATTTTATATGCTGACGTATATGCTAGTCACCTATACAATCTACAAAACGGACAATCTTTGTGAGAATTCGTGATTAAGCGGCCTTGGTTCGTTCGAAAGTTTTCGACGTGGCCCTTTATCGAAGTAATCACAGCCAAACGGCATGGAGCGATGTAGTAAACAACTTAACGAAAACGAAGCTCGAAACGAACGCCACACGCTAGATGGCGCTCGGACCGTTGCTTGGGTATTGTCGGAGCGCTAATAGAATTTTAAATTGTTCCGTGTTACGGACGGCGAAAAAAGTTCGAGTGGGTTTTGCGGATTGCTGTTTCATTTTAGGGAGAAAAAAAAAATTGAATGGCATTGTAGCGAAAGAAAAGTTTTTCGTTTTTACAAGTCGTTTCATTACATTTTACTACTGCAAATAAGTGGAGAAATATTGTTACACGAAATTGGTGCTTGTCCCAGTAGTACCCGAATCCACAGTGATTTTGTTTTATTAAACAAAACCATAATTAACGTTTTATTATTATGGAATTTAAGATATTTTGAGATTAGCGAGTGAGAGGTGCAGTTTAAATATAGAGGGTTGCTCACTTGGCTTTCTTTATCGTGCGTTTAATATTGATTTCACCAGAAAGTGTCTACTCGTGGGATCAACCATGGAGGAAGGACGTTTCTTAGTGGGACGACACCGCTAATAAACAGGAATTGGAGCAAGACTTCCATAAGAAGTCTTCCACTTCCAAAGCGAGAGTACCTCACAAGGAAGGGACAAAAGTGAGGAGCAAAACGACTGCAGCAGATTGGGGAACAGGATGGCATCCATCCCCTCTCAAATTGCTTAGCACTGTGCAACTCTGGGAGCAGGTGAAATCGAAAAGGGAGACTTACCTAACCAAGGGCCTTCTGATATCCTACACTTTTTAAATATGAATATACCAAGCTGGGTTTTAGACTCTTTCGCAAATGCAGATAAAGCAGAATCATCAAATTTAGAAGAAGAACTCGTAGAACTTACAACTAATCAAGAACTAAAAGTAAAATTCAGAAATGGATACCAAGAGTTCTGGCTCCAAAAATCAATATCAGCTCTCCACCTTGGATTGTGGGAAATAGTACAGAAATTTTTAATTGCGTTCTCTTCATAATATTTGGCTGAGCGCGGGTTTAGTGCAGTAGCCAATTTACTGTCTAAGAAAAGGAATAGACTGCTGATCACTGAGCGTGGTGATTTGTGTGTTTTTATTATATTTTTTACTTATTTTGATTAATCGTCTTGTCTTTGCGTTTGTGCAGTGCCCCAGTGCGGGGTGTTCCAGGTTTGTGTATTGTCTTGTATTTGTTGGTTAAGTTATAATTTTGTTAATGTCACTTTGTATGGTCTTTGTTTGAATTAAATGTTTTTATTATAACATGTTTTTGTATTTTTAAATAATTAATAATCACGACTCGCAGCCACGACCACGAGTAGTACGATTACAGAGAGAGAGAGATAATTAATTTTTAATTTATTAATAGACAATAAACAGACATATAAAATTGATATAATTAACTATTATGTAAAGGGGGGCGTTGGATTTTTTTTCTTGTAAAAGGGGCCGTAGTCCATAAATGGTTTGGGAATCTATGGTTAAGGATGTAGCAGTTTATGTAAAATGTAAAGGAATGTTGAATGCAACAAATGCTTTACAAAGGTCTTCATAAAACTTGTCAGGCGAAATAGTTTGCTTATGTTTTTTTAATGTTTATATTATGTTGTGTAGCGCGCCACTTTTGCTCGTATTTTAGAGTTTTTGAACAAATATTGCACATTATTTCCGTATCATATTAACAAATGACAGAGATTCTGTATGGTCAGAAATAATAACAGGTCACGGTAATTTTAAATCATATTTATGTAGAATTGGGAGGATAAATGATTCGCTTTGTGAATGTGGAAGGGGTAGATATAGCGGGGCATGTCTTATTTGAATGTCCACTCACTGATGAGTGGCGGTCGCGTACGGAGGTTAGGGCATTAGCTAGGGGGTTAAATTGGCCGCGACGCGAAACAGATATTAGAAGATAATGAGTCGATCGAATGGTGGGAATTTTTTAGTAATGTTGCTAAAGAACTAGATAGGCTACGGCATGATATTTAGATAGTTAGTAGGATAGCACGCTTATAAATGAATATTAAATTTTATGGATCTCTCTCGAGCTTTTGATAGAGTGGATCATGCTGTGTTGTTAGCTAAATTAGAGAGAATGGGATTTCGGGGAGTTATTTATAATTAGATACAGTCCTTCTTAACAGACAGGAAGCAGTGTGTAGTAGCACATAATGACAGAGGAGAAGAAATTAGATCAGACTGGAAAGACGTATTGTGTGGAGTTCCTCAGTGCTCCATCCTCGGTCCACTCTTATTTTTATTATATATAAATGACTTGCCTCATGCTGTCGACAGCTTTATGGTGTTGTTTGCGGATGATTCATCATGTGTAATACGAGCTGATTCACCACAGCATATACCAGCACTCTTAGAGATGAATCTGCAGAAGCTTGACGAGTGGTTCCGGCAAAATAACTTAAAACTCAACATCGATAAAACAAAGTTAATAGCATTTAGTAATGACATCAAAGATATTAGCATGATTTATGACCAGCAAATACTAACTGCTGCCGAGGAGACGACCTTCTTGGGGTTAAAAATGGATCCTGAGATCACGTGGAATAGACATATTGACTACCTGACGTCCAAATTAAGTAGTCTGTGTTATGCTTTAAGAGTTATTGCTGAAAACGTTGGTCAAAGTGCGGCGCTTAGGCTTTACTACGCTAATGTGCACGCAAGACTCCAGTATGGTGTTGTCTTTTGGGGTAGTGCTGTGAATGTGGGGCGCGTTTTTATCGCTCAGAAGGCATGTGTGAGGGCTGTGTTCCAGAAGAGGTGTAGAGACTCACGCAGAGAAATATTTAGAGACTATAACGTACTAACGTTACGCTGTATCCATATACTTGAGTGCGCTAGATTTGTTAAAAATAACTACAATGACCTCTTCAGGAAATATGAGATGGTGCATGAATATAATACTCGAGGTATTGCACAGAACTATCTTCTTGCACCTAAAACAAACTTAAGTAAAATACAAAAACATAATTTATTTCAATGTTTAAAAATATTTAATCACTTACCTGAAGATTTAAAAAACTTGCCACCGCTAAAATTTAAGTCTGTATTGAAAAAAACACTACTCACAAAAAACTATTACGTTATTAACGACTTCTTCACAGAAAGAATTAAAATAAACAAAGGTTTGTCTAATATGTAAAATGTCTATAGTTGTATTTGTAATGCCATGTTCACCATTATTTGTTATATGTTTATTGCATTTATATATTTATTTACCTTGACGAATTTTACGCTGTACGCATAATGAAATGAAAATATATTATTACTATTATTATTATTTTATGCTCTTTAGTGGTCCGAATTGGTGCTAAACTACAAATATTTGAAATATAAATCTTTATTTAATTACTCTTGGTTACAATAATTAGGATTAAGTTATTATTAGTATTAGAATAGGTACTGGTGTTGTTTTGATTGTTTTTTAGGTCATCATCTATCCTGTTTCAACTTCGAATGTGTGAAAAGGGGAGCAGCTACTTGAGCTGCTTCTTCGGCACTCAGAAGGATAATAATAATTTGCGGCTATCAGTAATAAGGTCTGGGACTTCTTCCCAGATCCTCCCAGAGTAAGGTTTTTGCCATGGTTTTCCCTTACTCCGTGGCCATTGATTTTATATAAGTATATTATATATATTCAGTGTCCTTGGCGAATGTTGGAGATAACGAAAGTCGTTCCATGGGCGCATTTAATAATAACTAATAGCTGACCGATTTACAGTAGACTCGCGATTATGTGAACTAAACACATTTCACATATTTTATCATTTCTCAAAAGTAGTATTCATATGGTCGCGAGGCTACTGTATTATATTTTTGTTATTAAGAATCATCATCAGGGAAATTATCTAGTTAGAGTAGGAACATTTCAATTGTTATGGAACCCATATAGTACTTAGAATAGGTAGCCTCGTGTAGTACCTTTTTTAGATGGAGCACGGGGTTGGGATGATTTGTAATAATTTAGTTCTCATAAATAAAGTGTATGATCAGAAATCCAACTTTTCATTAATGTAGTTTTGATTAATACTCGGCATATTAAAATAACACTAGCAATATCTAAAAAAAAAAACTGTGCGTGATGGATTTCTTTTATTATTTTCTCCGTAATCAGCTTACAGAAAACTATATAAAAATCACTCACATTGTATTTTAAATAATTTTTCCAAGGCAGGTTTGTATTATTTCACACGCAGGTTCTGGCTGGTATTGGCAAGTAGCTGAAACATTAAAAGGATTTAGAGCATTTACTAGTTTGTTTGTCAATCTCTTTTTAGTTTTAGGGGTTTCTAATCCAAAGAAAGTAGAATCAACGCAAGAGAAAAACAAAAAAAAAACCTTTGGGAATAGCTATAAGATCTATACCTAGCATTCTTTAGGTAAGTTTACGTTTGCCTCGATTTGCATAGCGAATTATGATACCGAACATTTTTTCCTCTTTATTCAAAAAACGCTTTTTCGACTGAACACTAAAGTATACACCATTTGCTTCTTTTTCCCCCTTTTAATAGAAACTTACACCGTGCCTCTACAAACGAATTCCAGTATCGATTATATGCGGAAACATGCCATTTGTACCGTGAACCCAATCACGTATTTAACCCCGATTGTTCCAAATTAAAACATCCCATCCCAAATTTTACGATAAAGGCAGATTTGCAATTCAATTCCCCTCTACCTCGTTCCAGCGCTCAATCGCCTCATTATGTTGAGAGATTTATTAAAGAAAAACTCGCAGAAGCTAGGGAATACGGAAAGGACGGAATCCTACCTCTCTTAAGCAGCGAGCGACCGGAGTTGAAAATATCGAACGCTTGCTTCGCTATCGGATTTTTCAGTCGTTATAGCGGGAATTTATTATTTACTTTTCTCTGCCCTTAGAATAACAGGAAAGATTCCATTGTTTAAACTGCCTGGAAGCTATCGTCGAAATTTACTTTTCAAAACTGACGATGAAATTTCGAGACTGCTCTTATCGTGGGAATTATTGTGTGTTCAGGTCTTAATAAACTCAACCGAATTGAAACCATGTTTTCATTTTTCCTTTTTTTGTTTCAAACTGGCTGATTCTGTTGAAATACATTTGCGCTTTATTTCTATCAAATCTAGCTATTTAAAAAGAATAAATGGGTAGTACAAGGGATTGTGAAGCTTACATCAAATCTTGAAATCTTTTGTTCGCTAATGAGTAAATTATAAAAGGCGTAAATAAAAGATATTCAGAGCGGGGCTAAACTTATATACCTTATACAGGGTGTAGAATACCCTGTATCCTAAGTACGAAGATTTATATGTATGGCGGGTGTCCACACACAGAAAAACGTTTTCTATTGTCAAGTACATCTGTGTTCTTACACATTTTTACTAAATGTAAGATAGTATTTTCTTTATTTTAGAGAACTTACTAGATCCGAGTTAATAGGTGTCCTTAAATATAATAAATTATTTTCTTGAAATTTTACTCATATCAAAACAAAATTTATTTGTGGCAAATGTTATCTCTCTTAAAACAAGTACATATAATTTTTATAAGGAATAATTCACTCTCTTACGATTTTTCTAATATTGAGTGATATTTCTTTGACGCAAGTAACATAAATTTCTTGTATTTAGAATAGAAAAAAAAGTTGGAATGTGGAGGGGTTGATATACGCTGAAACTTGGTTTTATCCAGTATGATCGAGTTTGCATTTCGGTATTAGATATTTCGCAGTATATAGTTACGGATATTTTTATAAATAGATATGTCTGAAGAACAATTGTATATTCGGCTTCAATATAAAGGCGATTTTGAGTGGTGTAGCATTGGCGCGGAGATGGAAACCACCCTAAAATACTGTAATATACTGTAAATGTAGTATCTAAATAAATACTTTTTAGTTGTAAAGTTATTCGATTTGTATTTTTTTCCTTACCTATATGATTTAACAATTCACAAAAGAAAATTTAAATAAATTAATTTTATTAATATGTATACTTGTAATTTATTTCGAGTTTTTACCTTAAAGTATGTGGTGTTACATGGTGACAATACAAATTCTATGTAAGAAACAACGTATATTATAAGTAAGATACAAATATGTATATTTAGCCAACGAAAATTATTATCAAGCAACTAATCCTGCATAGGGTCCTCTGCTAGCATAATTAAAATTATAATAATATATTGGGTTTGGTCTTGCTGTTTGCAAACAATTGAGTAACATTTCGTCATGCTGCTGGCTTTTTCAGAATAACCAACAGTTCAGTTATTTTTGACGAAACTTTAATCAGTTTTTTGCAACCAACAGTACTAGAGTAAAGGTTATCGCACATTAGTTCGTCACAAAACAGCACGGTGCGCCCCGTCAAAAAAAAAAAACGGATAGAATTAAAGCAATGCAAATGAATGAACAAGCGCCCGTTATACCAGCATACATAGCTCATAGCAATGCTGGTTGGTTTTGTGATAGGGCGCACCGTGCCGTGCTGTGACGGGCTAATGTGCGATAACCTTAAGAATAAAAACACCATTTTTGTTTCTTGATTTAAAGAAAGGAATCCTTAAGTTCAAGTAAGTACCGTTTTCATGTTTAATAAAATAACGTTTGATTTAAAGGTATTAGATGTTTACTAGTAGAAAACGACAAACTAATATTAAGCTCGCTTTGCATTTATTTTAAGGAGAGGCCTCCTTTATATCAAATTTATTTTTTCTCAATTCAAAGTTCTCATAAGTTCGAATTAAATGCACAATATTCTTGAAACCAGTTTTTTCTTATTTGTTTCAAGTAACCAGCTTTCCTTTGTCTAAGGACATTAAATTTCTTCAAACAAGGAATTAATTTCTTGGGATATTAAGAAAATAATTTTCTTCGTCCAAGAAATTATTCATTTGCTTATGTATAAGAACGAGAGGTACTTCAGTTGAGAAATTCTCACTTGATTCTAGAAATTACTTCTCTGTGTGCAGCCTAAGATGCAACGGTCTATAGCAGATTTATTATTGTTTTTTTTTTTTGAGAAAATATTTCAAATAAATGTTGCCTTGACTCACATTTTAAAATTAGTTTCAGCAATGGCGGACTTCCGGTTGTATCGGAAGTAGATACTAACTTTATTATTTTAAATGGAACACCTGTATATTATTGCACTTTTGGATTTCATATTAGATTTAAATCACAATACGTTAGGTGTACATTGGGCTAGGTGTACCGTTTCCGAATTACAGGACGTTTTTCGAAAAAATACACATTTGAAAATATCTCCGTAAATACGAATGCTACACACACAAAAATAATTACTCAATTCGAGTAAAAATGCATCACATTTGAATATAACATAACTTCCTATATAAGCAAGAAGATGATGTATTTATATTGAGAATAAAATTTGTTCAGTTTTCCAAAACCGTGAATTTGTTAGACGAAACAATTTTTTTAGTTTAAATGTAATCAATATACTAAAATCATTATGAACATATAATATTTTCACCACAAAAATAATTATTTTAGATTTGTGTAAATAGATTTTCTCAACTGGAAACTATCATATTTATGCCTTAATAATTTATTTATTTTTGATAGAAGTATTATTTGAGGTATTGCCATTATTTGCTTCCAAAATAAAAGTATATTGAACTGATAATATTTACCAGCTTAATCTAAGCATTTCTATTATTCAAGGGTAATAATTACATACTAATTTTGTGTCTGTAACACCAAAAAACCTCGGTAGGGGAAAATTAATAAATAAAGAAATATTATGTAATTAAATATATTTACTGTCATACTTTATAGTTTTACAATGTTTGGGAGAAGGTAGCGTATCGGGGTACTGCAATGAGTGCGCACGGGATATTGATGCGTAGAGGTATAGATGTTATGCGTATCCGTCGTTGCGACCGGTGTTCTCGGGATACTTCCCACTCAATGTCTGGGCCTGATATCTAGTCGGCGTTGGTTACTGATATAATTTCAATCAGTATAATAATTTGCTGGTATTACCTACTGAAAACTAATAACTAGTAAATACCTACATATGTTTATTAACATATGTAGGTATTTACATCTACCATGTTCATGTATTATCGACACAATGGCGCTGATTCTAAGTATTATTTCAAAGTTTTTTGAACCAGTAATCCTTTAATATTAGATAACACGTACGTATTTACCTCCGAATATTTTAATGGTAGCATCTGTGGATCAGTCCCATTCCACCCCATTCTCTAAGTAGCTGTGAAACGGCTGTGGTATCCATTTATATTTACTTACACTTACAATCAACAACACTGTTCGCTGGCCAATCAAAAAGTGACACCAATTTAGTTTGTTCAGGAAGATTATCCAAAATCTTACAATTTTTATCCACGTGGTTTCACAAACTAAAATAAACGAAGCGTGGACAATTTCTAAAAATTTACAAAATTGAAAAACTAAATGCAAGAACAAAGCTTCTACTCACCCAAACAAGGTGATTGATAATTAAAAATGAAAGAGCCAAATTGAATAACGGAAAATTAACTCTTTAAACTATAATGAGAAAAAATAAACTAAAATGTATCTTCCCAAACAAAAATAATAATTGATCTTATATCTATAATGTGCACACTTCAATATATTAACAATTATCACAATAAGAATTCCTTGATTGGCCATATAAAAGACAATTAATGCGAAATTTACAATATAATAATAATAATAAATTGACTTTATTGCTATACAATACAATATAAAAGAAAACAAAAATAAAAATAAACTAGTAATTGTAGCAACCAGAAGGCGAATTTCAGTAAAAACAACCGCTATATTAACCTTCCTTATAAAAATTATAGTGTAAAGGAAATGAGATGCCTACCCTAAAATCGATAATGTAGATAATGTAGACGCATAAGTCACGCACAAAATCAAGATAAATTAGTACATTGCTATATGTTATGTAACTACCGACGTGCATCAATAGTCATGTCACTCATCAAACTTAGTTTAATTCTGCGCCTAAATGTTGTGAGGCCCAAAGATTTAAGATCAGGTGGAACTTGATTATATTTCAAATAAAATGCGTAAGCAAACGATCTCTGACCCAAAGCGGACCTGGCAAGTGGCGGAGATATCAGACCTCGAAACCGGGTCATAAGATTATGGACATCACACCTAAATCTTATTTTGTTATAGAGATATGGTGGTGATTTATACCTGATAATTTTATGAAAGAGACACATCATAAAAAATTCCCTACGATAATACATATTCAGCCAAATGTATATCAAAATGAAATACAATACATATAACACACGACAATATTTAATAGAATCCGCATTAAATCAACACAAGCAAACAATAGACATATGAATGAATGGATTAAATTTAAAAAACTTAACACTTAATTAAAATCATACAATTGGACAAACTCTAACTAAACTTATACAAAATAAACATAAAATTTGTGGAAAATTCTCGGTAAACTGAACAACAGCTGTTTTAGCAAGGAACACAACCAAAAACCAGCAAATTGGGTTGTCTAAACCACAGCAGTATGTATATGCAAAACCCCTAAACCCCTCTCAAAAAGAGGGAACCAATGACAAATAAGTTTTAGTGCAATAAATGGTGGGGTAAAATTCGTATCAAATGTTTCAATATTATGGTAATTTCAATTTGAGATTTCATGTATTTAGTACAAAACATTTAATAATTTTATATAGTAATTCATTATATCAAACGTATGAGGGATTTTATTTTGAATCTACAGGCTTTCTCACTATGATTGCATAGATTTATTCCTTACAACAATAACAATGTTCATTTGGAGGAAGTATAGTTCAATGCAAATATTTATACTATTTGTTCTAAGAGTATATTGTGTTTTCAGAAAATTTGCTCTAATGTTCTAACCAACAAGATTTAGTTTATTTAAATACATATTAAGTTTCGATTTCTGAATAATTAAAAATATTCAGATTTGATAATAGATTTTTTTTGTATGTAGAAAGATGCGGTTTTCAGTTTTCGCCTAACCATGAAGCAGCACACTTCTTTCGTTTTAAAATTGTTGCGTTTTAATTACAGGGTTATTAAATAGGGAATTTCCTCTTTTTTCTACTATATCATACTCACATAGAGTCAAAAATTGATTATAACATGGTTCAATTTAAAGACAACAGCCGACTTAAAATCAGCAAATAATTTAAAGCAAATAAAATAAGTCCCATACGACAGTTCCATATAATGGCAGCTTTCTGTTATAAAAAATACTGTGTCATCCCCCTCAGCCAATTAGTTTTTATTTAAAGCTGTGTACACGACCTAGTCATGTCAACCTTGATAACATGCATTACTTGTTAGGGGAATTTGACAGTACATGGGCGAAAAACAGCAGCACCCGACCAGTGTTATGTCCAATGGCCTGTAAGCGCATCCACAAACATGCACCGTTGCATGCAATATTTACGAGACCCTGGGGAGCCTAGAATATGCCCCAGTGAGCATAACGGGCGGTGAGTTGCAGGGATTTACGGATTTCTGCACTACTAGAGATCGGTTCGATGATGGTGGTATGTATGTACGTACCTATGTTGTAATTAAATCTAAATTTATAGGTTTTAATAGTAAAAAAATAAATTAGATTTTGAGAGTTTAAGAATGGTTGACTGAATATTTTCAATAAAAATGGATAGGCAATGCTGGTCATATTTTGTGGCCGCCCAGATCTCCTGATTTAACAGTCACGGATTTTTTTCTTTTGGGGCCGGATAAAACAAATAGTATATTCGAATAGGATTCCAAATGATGTAGACGGTGTTGAAGAATCGTGTTAGAGGTACTGTAAATTGAATTTTTCTTGAGGAAATAAATATTTGAGATTATGTGAATAACTGTTATTTTATTTAGGTGAATTTCCAGAAAAATTGAAAGTATCTAGCGTGACACCGCTGTATAAAAAAGGTTCAAGATTAGATATGGTTACCTATCGCCCATTAACAATTTCACGTAGTTTGTCAAACATTTTTAAATATGCGATGTTAGATAGATTACTTCCACATTTAAATAAACACAACATTTTGGCGAGCCAGCAACATGGTTATCGATATAATCATTCAACGATTACTGGGATTCATGCCTTATATCAACATGTAATAAAAGCCTTGAAATCTGAAAGGTTTTGTGTGGGAATCTTTAGTGACCTTAGTAGCGTTTTCAGTTGTGTTGATCATGATATTTTGTTAACCAAACTTGAATGGTATGGAATTAGGGGTGCAGTAGCACAATGACTTGAATCATATTTGCGTGGTAGGCTCCAATTGGTAAAGATTCGGCATAAAACAGATTGCTGCATAAATAATTTTAAATCTTTTGTTTTACCTGTTGAAAGAGGAGTGCCTCAAGGTAGTGATTTGGGTCCTGTACTTTTCTTAATTTTTATAAATGATATCGTTGACGTTCTGGTTAATTATAAAATAGATTATATATGCTGATGATACTAGTGCTATTGTATCAAGTAAAAATATCTTGGAAATGGAAAATCAGTCAAATGCAGCTTTGAAAGATATGACAACATGGTTCACTAACAACAAGCTGTATTTAAATGGTAATAAAACAAAATATGTAATTTTCCATACTATTCAAAATACAACGCAACTTGATTTCAATATATCTTCACAAAATAATGAAATTGAACGAGTTTTTAGGTATGACTATAGACGAGACATTATCTTGGAGTACTCATTGCTAAAAAATTATAAGCAAATTAAATTCTAGCTGTTACCAAATACGCAATCTTAGGGTTATAATTGATCTTAAATCTTTATTATCATTTTATTATGATAATATCCACAGCAGACTATCATACGGTATTATTGTCTGCGGTGCATCACCAGCCGCGCAAAGAGTGTTTTTGGCCCAGAAACCTGTTATTCGTTTCATGGCTGCAATTAACTCTAGGGAATCATGTAAACTTTACTTTAGAAAATGGAATATCATGCCAATGCCTGCCATGCATATATATGAACTTTTAAGATATATCCACAAAAATAAACGGGAATTTCTGTGCAACAATGATGTCCACACGTATGATACTAGGTTTAAACATAATTTTCATATTCCTAAATTTTCATTAACTTTGTTAAAATGTGTTAATGTTTTGGGTTTCTTAATATTATTATTATTATATAAAAAAATGCTTGTCTAAAGTGTTAAATATACATGTCATATACTAATTTTATGTATTATTTTATTTGTTACATCTACTTTTACTGACGAAGTTTACGCTGTTTCGCATTAACAAACGAAATATATTATTATTATTATTATTATTATCATTTGAACGAAGTGAATTGTTTGAACTTTATACATATATCTTTTATTTCATATTTAATAAACGAGCAAGTAAGCCGATCTTGTTTAAATTTTGCATACTTACATAGTTTGCCAACCTAAACAAGTTTTCTTAATAACATTTTGCCTCCTACAGAAAAAGCCCTTTATTAGTGAAAAGAGTAATTTTTTTGTAAATTTTCAAAGGGTACTTCATCTTGCTTAAATTTTGTATACTTGAATAATTTAATAATCTGAATAATTTTTTTTAATAATATTTTGTCACATGTCCTACAAAAAGGGCACTTTATTACTGAGGAAAACTACATTTTCGTAAATTTTCAAGGTATGTTTGATTTTTCAAAGCTAAAAGTATGCCACAAATTACGGAAAATATGAAGAATAGCCCGGCTGCTTTGACGTTCGTAATTTCAGGCTGTATTGGTATAGAATGATTCGAGAATGACGATTTAGTGTTTATTTTTAGGCGCTGACCACGTTTTTTACATTTTTTTTCTTAAGAAAAGATGCGATTTTCAGGTTATGTCACCACACAAAACACGTCAAAATCTTGAGAAAAAACCGCATTTATCAACTAATAACTGTTATAACCGAGTACTAAAATGTTTCAACTAACTTGAAACAACTAACTCATGAAATAACACGTTTTCATGCAATGTTTTTGCCAAAAAGAGAATACGTTTGAATTCCCAATAACTGCCTTTTAGACTAGGGTTTTTTTATGTTGGTAAGTTGGTCATCACAAAGTGTCACTGTCACAGGATCATACTCTGTAACCAGAGTACACCGAGTAAGGACAAGAGATGAGTTTTAGGGGTCCAAATTTCTAAACCTAACTTCACACAAACAACAGCTTCCCAAAATGGCAGTTTGTTATTGTTTACGTTCGTATCTGACAAATTAGGTTACTCATCCGTTTAATCTACATGATTTACTTGTTTCATTTATTTATTTTACGTATTTTATTAGTTTTGAATTACCCCTGCAGTTTTAAAAACATTTAATGAACATGATATTCTTGTGTGAAAGGTAAGATCGGTGCCAGTGGCCATAACATTTACACACTTTTATTATATATATTGTTAGGTTTAAGTGAAATAATTCAAATAACCGTGAAAGAAGACACCAATGGGTATCATATTGTAGCGCCAGTCACTCTCGCAAGATAAATTGTGATGCTAACGATAGTCGCAGTTTCTTGCGATTTCCGAATGAATCTAATATATATGACACGACAAAAATTAAGAAAGTACGTGAATAAGAAGAACTATTATCGTTGTGCAGAAATTCCTAGGTCACATTAAATCAATTTATTTGTTAGATACACATTTTAAGCTAGATTGTTATTTGTCGCAATAACTAACCCAATTCATTTTATATTCACTTTTTAAAATAATGTGATTTTAGTTTGAACTGCATTATACTGGTATAAATTTTAATCGCATTTATTCACATTATAGACAATTCGATATTATATACTACGTTTGAACTGTATCCACCTGTGCACCCCCGGACATTATTGTTGGTAAACCAGTGCAGGGTCGGATGTTAGAAATGAAGTAGTCGAATAAAAAGGAACAATCTTTGTATCACACAGAACGATATAGTCATACCTTGAACCTAATTAAAGTTATTGTGTATTCGTGTCAGAAATTTGAAGTCTCTTCACCGAAGCTGTTGCATTTTTATTAATTTATTTGAGAAAGAACCACAACATATTTATTCCTGGAAGAATATTTTACACTATAAAAATATAAACAAAGATTTATTTCACAAAAAGGAAAGAATATGAACATAATTATCGTAAAACACTTGCAAATATATGTATCACTTAATCAAACATTATTTTACTGGAATCGTGTTTTTTATGACTATAAATTGTTCATACATATTTGCACCAAAATCAGAATAAAAAACGCATAAATTTGTTGTTTTTTTAATCTATTTTCTTACTTGCTTTAAATATAAATTATTCCACACGTTTGAAAATTCCCGGCAACAGCTTTACAAAAGAGTAGCTGGGCTTGAAGGTCATTCAAAACGGACCACTCAAGAACAATGGATTTTTGCGAGCATGCCCTTACTGTAATATACTCTGCTGTAACTGTGCCTTGATAACGCAAGTATTATATGCAGTTTATGGTATTACTTAAATATAAAAATAAAAAAGATCAACAAAAATGGTACTGCAACAACATTATTCTCTCGTCCGATCACTGAAAGTCCAATAGTATCGAGCGCAATTACCCTTAAATGAGTTCCCACTCAGAAACACAGCGTGTTTATCAAGAAACGTTACAGACAACAACCATTGATCCTGTGACACTTGTGATGACCAACGGACCAACATAAAAAAACCCTAGTCTAAGGACACTTATTGCGAATTCAAACAGTATTCCTTTTTTGACAAAAACATTACATGAAAAGGTGTTATTTCATGAAAATAAGTTAGTTGAAACATTTTAGTACTCGGTTATAACAGTTATTAGTTGATAAGTGCGTTTTTTTTTTTCAAGATTTCGATGTGTTTTGTGTGGTGACATAACCTGATAATCGCATCTTTTGTTTTTAAGAAAAAAGTGTAAAAGACGTGATCAGCGCCGGAAAATAAACACACAATCGTCATTCTGGAGTCATTCTACACCAATACGGCCCAAAATTACAAACTTCAGAGCACCCGGGCTATTCTTCTTATTACCACAAATTACTTTCTACCCAAGCAGGGTTAAACCCTAGAAAATGAAATTTTAACTCAAAATTTTTCAGACTTTTTTACCTATTCATACGTCGATCCGGGGACACACTGTATATATTTTTTTTTGTGGAGGAGTCGGCCAAACTAGATTTACCCATCCAATTGTTACCGCGATTGAGAGCATCTACAAAAAAATCTAGGTTGTCAGTTTTTCCAACTGATACAAAGTTCGCTAAAATACAAAAAAAAAAAAAGAAATCACTGCAGCAAAAAGGACCTAACGATCCTCTTAATCACCGCACCAATTAAGGACAATGGCGCCAGGAAAAAAAAACCGTATCGCACGTGTAACGTTCTCCCTACATATTAGCGCTTTTGTGTCCATTTCCTTTTATAACAACCGGGGCATTCTTCACCATCAGATATCTCGCGTTTCTTTCGAACAATAATAACGTTGTCTGGTCCGTAAACTAAAGCGAGCATTGAGAGGAGGGAGGGAAAAAAAAGGCGATTTCTGCTGGCGCACTAAATTATTATCCTCATCTCTCTCTCTTTCGAGCGAAGCCTACTGTACACACCGGCGGCATCGTCAGTACATCTAATTTCGCTAATAATCCTTCTCGTTCTTTCCCTTTGCGTTGGCTAACAAGGGCCCGCAGATTCTCGCAGATCTGGCAGCTTTCGTCGGCGGAGAGTAAATGCGAAATACTCGGATTCTTTCATTAAATAGGGCCCGGGAAGGACCGCTGGGCACGGAAGGGTTCCATCCAGGAAGAGGGATGGATGGCACGGACTCAGAGTGTGGGAGATGTAATATTTCATTTCGTTTTTGACGAGGGCTCTCCCCGTCCTCTGAAATCCGCCCTTGGGCGTAGGGTTGCTGGTTCTCTGCTTCTTGTGTGTTGTGTGTATAATGTTGTAAAGGGGTGCTCATTACTGACGCTACTTCCTCTTTCTGTCTCTGGCCCTAATTCGATCGCGTACAGAGGTATGTTTTACGACTCGTTACTGAGGCATTTCCGGCTTGATGAGGTGGTTTCAGTTATTATTGGAGGTGTTTTCTAGGGTTGCTTTATTAAAATATAAATTACGCACGCTCAAAGCATATCCGGAAAAGACTGCGCTGAACTTGTTGTACTCAGTTACGTATCCTCTAGTGTTAATCAGGAATTTCAATACTGACAATGAGAATAATACATCGTGATTAATTGAAAGTGACCAAATTTGGAAAAAAAAATCCTAGACTAGTTCGTGTTTACTTTAGTCAATTGATTATACATCTATTTGTTATTTTAAATAGAATGATATAATTTCTTATTCATTTTTGGATTCTACGATCATAAATACGTCAGTATTGACATTAATCTCATTCAGAACCAGCTGCAAACATTTAAAGATAGGGCTACTTAGTCTGTTTAACAAAAAAGCGCTCATATCTCAAAATCTATTAAACATAGTGCTGTGAACTGACTGAATTTAAAATGCAAAATGAAATTTTTAAAAAAAGAAAAATTAAATTAGCTAACTTAACGGATAAAAATCTTAAAAGGGCGCAAAAGAACAATTGAACTCAGAGTTACCCTCGCGAATTAAAACATGAATCTAACCACGACAAGTAAATTGTGGGTGAAAGAAATCTGACTCTCTTAATTACCCCAAAAATTGAAAAGGTTTAATTAAAAATAAAAGAACAGAATTTTGAATGACGCTAATTCACAATCAAAAATTTATTATAGAGAAAAAAAAAACAAGTTAATTATAATTTGCAGAAAAAAAAAACCGTGAACAGAGGGTTCTAGTCTAAATCAAAACTGCAACTGATTCTAAATTACAATAGGACAATGCTAAATCCTATAACAAACCATTGAAGATAATCCAATATCTTTCATCAATCAATCCACGTGGTATCAATTAAAATAAAATAAATTCGTGGAACACAAAAAATTTACAAAATTAAAAACTAAAAGCAAGAACAATGCTACTATTCACCCACCCCGAGGTGATTAATAAAATAATAATGAAACAGCAAACTAGAAAACCAAAAATGAACTCTTTAAAATTATAATAAGGGAATTAAAACTAAAATCTATCTTCCTGCACGAAATAATAAATGATCTTATATCTAAAATGTGTACACAACAATATAATAACAATTATTATTAAGCGAGTTCCTTGATGGACGAAATATACACAAATTATGCGAACCAATTAACGATATAAAAATGTAATACAAAATGGCTGCAAAGAATTTAAAAATCTACGTCTACTCACATTTACGTCTGCCAAGGAACTGAGATACAAAGTTAAACAGTAGTATATACAGTGTGTCCCAAAAAGTTTTATACAAATGGAGAAAAAGTTTATCTTACATTTCACAATATTCTTGATAAAAAGCTCTGTATGACTTGTAGATCCATAATGAAGTACAAAATTTTTAAAACATTGGCTGAAATACAAGGAAAATCAAAATCATGATTTGGAGTGAGAATAAAATACGTTCAAACCGTACTGGAGAGCAAAATGTTCATTGAAATTGTTATTAAGTAGCAAAAAATTATGCCCACTTGTAGATTTGTGATTTTCCCAGATAAAAATTACAAGATAATTATTAATTAGATTATTTATTGAATAAATAAATAAGACATGATAAATAATTGATAACCTCTTTATCAATCAAACACTTCCAGAACTCTTGAATTTATTTATTACATATCTGACAGTTGTGAAATGTATTATTTTATCGGGGTGTCGATTATTAAAAATTTCTGCTGCTTCCCCAAAATGTTTTATAATTTTCTCCAATAATAAGAACAATTTCAATTTTATCGTCAATACTCAGTTTTACTGGCATTTCTCTAATTATTGCAAACACACACTGATGTAATATTGACATTTGTTGACAGTTACTAGATATTCCAACGCACTCTATCAAGAACGTGTGTAATAAACACAATCAGGCGCTTATTATGTACGGGACCTTACGCTGTCTCATACTGCGCTTTAATCTCACAATTGCTGACATCTTTTAATTTTAATCTACAAGTGGGCATAATTTTTTGCTACTTAATAACAATTTCAATGAACATTTTGCTCTCCACTACAGTTTGAACGTATTTTACTCTCACTTCAAATCATGATTTTGATTTTCCCTGTATTCCAGCCAATGCACAATAAAACAACTGAACACTTAAGTAAATAAATCATACAATCAATTCTTAACTAAATCTTATACAAAACTAAACATTAATATCTGTGAAAACTCTCCCGAAACATTGACAAAAGCTGATCGGAGTAAACATGACAACATCTGAATTTGCGAAAACCGGGGTGCCAGTCCACAGCAATAGGTATAGGGAATGCTGATATAAAGTGATAAGGGGTGATATCTACTTCCCAATTTCGAATTAAAATACAGGGTGACAGATATTAATTTCTCAATGATGCAATGATTATGACTAAAAAAAAAAAAGAAAAACTTTAATACATAACTCAAAAATGGCAACATGTAGCTATAGGAATAGTTAATGAAAACTGACGTAGTTATGGTCGTAGAATCAAAAAATGAACAAATAATTAGATCATTCTATTTAAAATAACAAAGTTGACGTCTATTTCCGGTCAACCGAAAGTGATATTTTAATTAAAGTATTTCACATTTATAGTTCCAATCAAACCGATAATGGTGGCGAAATCTCAGTATAAGTAAATAATAGAGCATCATAAATTTTTAATGATCCACTTACGTGGAATACCCTGTATAATTGTTTATCGTTCTTAATTCTATTCTACATCCTTCTAGGTGTTATAAATCACTGTAGCATAGGATACACATCATCAAATAACTTTTAAGTATAGTGCAACATAACAGTATCTGGGGCTTTATGTGAAAGTAGAGGCAATGACTGCGATCCTTAGACTGAAAGCCAAAAACCTGTGGCATCCCAATTTCAGGGTGAGAGGGCACACTTATACTACGGGCACGATGCTGGACAGGCCATTGCTGCAAATGCCCATGGACAGCATGGCACCCGAAATTATATTCACTGAAAAGGTGACAATCTCCATACCCAACAGAGACCAGGCACGCAGTGAGATCACTGCTAATGATAACTGATTCACGGACGGATCCAAATCCAGTCAGGGCACAGGAGTCGGTATTTGTGAGCCCAGTCCTAACTAAAAGATATCCATAAGTCTGGGGAAACATACAACGGCCTTTCAGGCAGACGTATTCGCCCTTGTAGCCTGTGCAGAAATGATTGCAAAAGGGGGATACATGAGGAGGAAAATTAATACAATGACTGACAGCCAGGCTGTCATTAAAGCAGTCTCGAACCCCGTAACTAGGTCAAAACTAGTTAGAGACTACAAACCATCCCTCAATGCACTGGCACGAGACAACACGGTGTCTCTGATTTGGGTGCCGGGACATGAGAATATAAAGGGTAATGTAATAGCCGATGAACTAGCCAAGGAGGGCTCTAAGAGATACTTCATGGGCCCAGAGCCCTTATGTGGGATTACTAAGGATTCCGCAAGAAGGGAGATCTGGACCTGGTTAGATAAAGAAACAACAAAGAAATGGAGGTCGACTGAGGGTCAACTCCATACCAAAACGCTGATAGGGGATGGGGATGTTAGTTTCTCCGATAACCTACTCAGGCGCAGTAAGAAAGAAGTTAAAACCATTACTGGGTTGGTAACTGGACACTGTCCTCTGAAAAAAGCATCTATGCAACACAGGTCGGGTAAGCGAACCGTGGTGCAGAAGATGCGAACTACAGGAGGAAACGAGTTTACATGTAATCTGCACATGTGAAGAACTGAAGGTACTCAGGCAGAAATATTTCGGGAGAGATCTATTGGAACCCTCGAAGGTTCTCAAGTTCCCACTGGGCAAGATACTGGGCTTTATAGAAAACACCAAGCTGCTCGAGTGGAAATAAGAGGCTTAATAGGGATGGTACAATGAGCACCTAGCTCAAGTGCCCGAACATTAAGTGCCCACTCTAACTTTAATGAATGGAAATGAATGAATGAACATAACAGTATAGAGTTGGGGCCTAAGAAAAAAAGCTTTGGTTAACGAAACATTATGGTATAAAAATCACATTATGTTTCGTTAATCAAAGAAATTTTAGAATTTTGTTAAGCCCCAGCTCTATACTGCTATTTTAACCAACGAGACTCTGAGAAAAGTACTTCTATTTAACCATGCGCGCGTATTTTACTTTCACTAAATTATGGTTATCAATGAATTGCTTCATAAACTCATAAACTCTTTACAATTATGCTTTAGTAAATTTATTTCAACAAAATACACATTCTTAATTAGATCTCTATAGTATAGCGGAATATATAATACAGTTATAGCGAAATCTTATCTATTCATTGAAATTGTTGAAGGGATTAATGTTCTACAAAAAAGAAGGAGGTTTCAGCAATTACCCACGAGAATTTACAAAAGAATCTCTTCAGGTATACTGGTTTCATGAAAATGTAGGTAATGAACTTCCGCTAGTACTGCGAGAAATGAAATATTCCACTTCACTCAACTATCTCATATTATCATGGCTCCCACATCGATCGCTTCAAAACCATTCATCCTTTGAATTGTTTGTGTAAATTTACCGTTAATAAATTTCTTGACTTTAGTAATATTAGAATGCATCCGGGTGAACTTTCAAATTCGGATTCTCCCGTAAGATTCTCCGTTTCTTTTGTTGAAGGGCCGTCTTTTTCTTTTTTGATTATCTTAAGCATTATAAATTGCACAATGATGATGAGCGGGTTTAATCAGTATGGCGTACGCGGACGATACTCGGTTATTAGTTAAAGCAGGGCAATATAATACGTTAAAAAATAGGGCTAATCAGGCAAATTTTATTAACAAAACTATTTGCTTCACCCAACAATATATTTGTTTGCCCATATTTAAGGCGAATCTGGACGGCCTTTTAATGAGATTCTTTTCCAGGAGATGGCGCGGATCTTTTTCCGCTGTTTTTAGACATACCAATCAAAATATTTTAAATTTGATAAAGAGATTGTTTTGAAAACAGTATTTAAAATTGCGCCAACGTTTTATTTTTTAAATTTTCTTTTTTTTAATTTTTTGTTTGGTTCTATTTGGCTTCCAAAAAGAAAATAAAAAAGTGGTCAAGGGCGACGGTTCAGCGGTCCTTACTATACTAAAACATTTTTTTTCATTTCTTTCTGATAACAAATAGCGTCCGAAAGAGGAAAATGCGTTTTCTCTTTGATCTCGTCCGCCGGAACAACCATAACTAGAACACACTCGTAGAATTGAGTGCGCTACAGAAGTGATACTGGTTCGAGTAATCAGATCTTTTCAAAACATTAGTTAGTCTGTCATATGAACTTGAATGTATAGGGTAACACTATTTCATGTTTTTTTTTTTTAAAATCAAAATTAAAATGCAAATTAATAAGATACTATCAGTAATTTTATTTGATTTACTAGCTTACAAAGAATACTATTAATTTAGAAATACATAATTATAGCACTGATAATACAATCCGTACTATGAATCAGTAGAATCAGTGACTTACTTTGTAAATTGAGTAACTGCTGTTTTCCGAAAACTGAATTATCTCGAGGTATGCACAAATGTGAAGAGCATTTGTAGAACACGTGATAGCAGGAATAAACCTCAAGCGATAGTCAGATCGAAAGAAGAGTACCTCTTTTTGAATGGTATGAATTGTTTGCCTTCTATATTACATGTGCCCAAAATCAATTGCTAAGATTGTCTAGAGTATTCGCTACGTTTCATTGAGTGTTATTCTATAAATGTATCTATGATGTTACAATACAACTTCCTATAGGGTAACTTGTGATAAATGAGTCAGCGTGCCACACACTGTCACAAACATACAAACCTCACTCAATACACATACAGACATCGCGCACCTGTAGTCAAGCACCTAAGTTTTTTTCTCTGGAACTGACTTAGCACTGCAGTTATTGTATGAAGAATATTTACTTTCTTACAAGTAGCAAACCGCATTATCTAAAAATGGATAAAAGATACTCGTCAAAAGGCGAAAGCATCTTCGTATCAGTGCGAAAAGAAAAAAGGCTTCTTCTAAGATTTAATATTCTATGGTACAAAATGTAAGTTCCATATCTACTTACCTAGACATTTTATTACTTTGTCATTGCGTATTTCAGTGCGCCAAAATCCAAAAATATTTCTAGGGCGGTCAATATAAATGACTATGATACAAGATATGTAATTTAAGCAGATATAAAAGAAATTGTAATTTATAGGTACATTTTAACCAGTCAAAAAGATGGCTGTTTGCATTTTTTTATTTGCTTTTTATTGATGTTCTGTTTCGTAATACCATTGGCATCAAGGAAATTATTTTAGTAGTTTAGTATTTATAATTATGACCCGTTAATAAAAAGTAGATACATTATCTATTATTAACATTTACACATTTTAAGAATTTCCCACTTATTTAAAACATAGGTAGGAAGTAGATTGGGTTGTGTAAAATACACAAAAAGACAGTACTGAAAGCAGAATTGAATATCCTTATATTTATGCCTTACGTGATGCCATAGCAGACCATCTGTACGTAGATACGTCTCAAAACAAACATCGTCTAATGCGTTAGGTTACGATAGAAGCCGGCGGCCTGTCGGCATTTGATGGAAAAAAGAAAAATGAATATTTCTGTTTCGGGCGTTATTATTAATCCAAATCCAAAAATTAAAAAAGTTTTGTCATTAAGACATTGGTCTTCACACGCGCCGTTGAGGCCGATTTTAGAAATGTTTTTAATAACAAATTTAAACATTTAAAAATTAAATATATAGAAAATAAAAAAATTAAAAACGTTGGCGCAAATTCAAACATTATTTTAAGACAAATACAGTTTAAAATTTCAAAATCGGTCGTACCGTTTTCCCAAAAAGCGCGGAATACTTTTCCGATATATTTATCTCTGTCGCACACTTGGACGTCCAGATTCGCCTTAAACAAAGATTTTAGTCAATGCAACTAAAATTTGGTTGAGTCAACCAAATGTATTTTTAGTGTAATGGAAACATAGAGAAAAGAAACATTCGCAAGTTGTCTACCTTTCCAGTATTCCAATTGAATCCTATTTACATACGTTTCATATCAAATTTTACAACAACTTACAGTTCACGTCAGACGTTACCCGAACTAACAAAATAAATTCTGCTTGCTATCGCACATCCAGCGTTAAACATATAGAACGTCTATGCATAGTAGTACATACATACTTAAATTTCTGTAAGCGTTAGCCGTAAAAGCAGACGGATTCGTCTGTTCAAACAGAGATAGTAGTAAACTGCGGTAAGTGGTATCGTCGCAAAGTTAAGAAAACACAACCTTAAAAGGTGGATCGGAATTATTTACATACGTATTCCATAACGTGGGATATTTTATTCATCCTTAGTTACTTGGGATAGGGAGAAATACGACTTTGATATACTAACATTTATACTATTAAATAATAAATGGTCTTGTAAATTGTATCCCCTTATCCTCTCTTTTATGTATATCCTAAATAATCCGATACTATGTAGTGTGATACCCCACTGCTACCGGTTTCGTGAGAAAAGGGCGTTCTTTAATTTCACTTTTCATAATTGTAAGCCTCGGGACAAGTGGAAAATCTTGAAGAGTTTGAACTTGTCGAAAAGTAAAAGTGTTGGCCTTGCTTGATTTTAGCAAGGCATTTGACTCTCTTGAGCATCCGTTATTATTATCTATTTTAAATTATATTGAGCTATCTCACTGAGCAGTTGAGATTTTTCGTAGTTATTTGAGTGGTAGATCGCAGTTTGTGCAGACTGGTGAAGACATCTCTCCGGCTGAACCAGATGTCCGGGGTGTTCTCCAAGGTTCCATCTTGGGACCAATTATATTCGCTATTTATACGGCCTTTTTTAATAAGTATGTTTCTTTCTATAAAATGCATATGTACGCGGATGACATACAATTATATTATTCTTTTTCTCAAGCTGAACAAGACTCCGCATTAACTAAAATTAATACTGATTTGGATTCTGCCTCTATTGCTTCACGATCTTCTTTAAAAATCAATCCTTCCAAGTCAGTCGTTTTAGTTTTTGGCAATAATACTTACGTAACTTCATTCGTCGAAACTGCTAAATTTCGTATCAACGGCGGGAACTTGCCAATCCAGAGGGAGCACAGAAACCTCGGTCTGGTGCTGGATACTCAGTGTAAGAATTCGAAATTCTATTTTGTATAATATAAATTCATTTTATTAATACGTTGTTGATGAGTACTGTGGCATCTGCTGTAACAGCGTCTTCCCCACAGGAAATCACAGTCTATTTTGTTTAACCCTAGTCCTACCAACGTTTTATCGTAACGTGTCCTACCAAGGTGTGCCTCACAGGCACACATCTATTTGTACACATTGTTGATGTAAATAATAGCAAAATATGCATTATTTATTTCATGTAGTAGGTATACAGTAAGATTAAAACATATAGAAAGAATATTGTGTGTCAGAAGATATAATTTAAAAATAGTACAAGATAGTAAAATATTTGAAAGTTATTTATGTAGTTTGCAATTTGTGCACGTAAGTATTTTCTCTGAATGTTCACCACAAACCGTTTGCTTACACTTATCACATAACTGTGTTGACATTCTGCTTTTCTTTGATGGGCAAATATAGCACCGTTTTCGTTTTCTTACTTCTCGAGCCGAAGACTCCCTGTGGTTGGTACTTGATTCAACGTAGTTTGTATCAATGAAGTATGACTTTTATGCAAGCCACTCAAACTACGACGTCTAATTGCCCCTGTACTAATTCTGTTGTAATTCTCGTAAGAAAATTTTGCGAAGTCTTCGTTTTTGGAAATATGCCAGTCAGGATGGATATTTCTCCAAATGACAAATGAGCTACTCCACACACATCAGTTATATTGAAAAAATAGACCAAAGGCCACCTATTAGTTTTGCGTTTCACTGAATATGTATGTACCATCTGATCAAGTGTATCCACCCTCCTTTCGTGGAATTGTAGTACTTATTGATTTCAGATTTATTTTTATTTCCTCATCAATGGTGGAGTCGTTGTGCATTGTAGATAATAATATGACACAGCGATTTTCTTAGGTACATAAGATACCAAAGTCATTGTCTTCTGAAAACCAAACAAGTTGCTTTCAATATTCCGTCGCCTGTGAGGTAAAAATTTGGTGGTATGCAGCGCTTATTTTTCTGAGCGTTCCTACACAAGTTAGGCCTTGGTAAGCAAACTGATGCAAGCTCGTAGCTGGTGAAGAATTATCGAACGTAATATTCCTTTTAGTTCTCAGAAAGATTCACAAAGGTCTTCAACCACCTTTTGCGCTAAGTTTTCTGCTCTGTTGAGACCTCTTTTCTAAGTACGGTATACCACGTAACGGATAACTAGTTCTACTATCGCATATCCACCAAATTTTCATACCGTACTTATCTGGCTTGCTTGGCAGGTACTGTCGGAAAGATACACGACCTCTAAAAGGCACCAGTTGTTCATCGATGGTTAGATTACTGCCAGGAAGATAATATTTCAGCACGTTTGTATTAACACGGTCCCACAGGTCTCTAATTGTGCCAACTTGTCCTTTTGCCTTCGGAGGTTCTGGTCGCTTATCGTCAAAACGAATAAATCTTAGTAATTGAGTAAATCTATTTCGTGACATATACGCTCGATAAACAGGATTTCCATATAAAGGATTCCATAGCTCATTATAGTCCACCATTCTTTGTTTATTTCTTCAGCAGTAATCAAAAGGCCCAAGAAAGCACGGATTTCAACGTCGTCAACTGGTTTCCACAAATCGCCAAGAATACGAGCAGCCTCCTTATTAGTGAAAGTAACCACAATACCAATAACCGTATCATCAAAAAACAAATTGAATGCGTCACAAGGAGTATCAACATGCACTCCAGGTGGAAGTTTCACTTTGTCAAAGCTGTTGTAATTATGTTGTGTGCACGTGTTTTCCCTTGGCAATCGGCGTGGCATTCCACTCGTACCATCTTTCCAATAAAAGTTTGCGAATGGCGGGCGGTTCATCATTAGCATCACTATCGTCACTTCCTTCTTGTTCATCGCTTTCTTCATCGCCAGTTTCTTGATAATCCGCTTCACTAGAAAGGTTTCGTCATTTGGCTCTTCTTCATTTCACCATCATTTACATTCCTTCCCAAATCCTCATCACTTTCGTACAATGCATCGAGCAACTCCTTTTCAGTTAGTGGCCGGCGTCGGTCAGTCCACCAATCGGTCATACTTTCTGCATAAATTTCAAAACCAAATAAGCATAAAACAACAAATCTATTTTTACTGGGGTCAATCAAAACTTTATTTTGCTTACCTGGTCTATACTATACTCTCCACTAGTAAAAGAAATAAAATTAACCAATAGACACCTAAAACGGCCAATGCGTTCGTTAGGAAAGTCACAAATACACTGATAGCAATGCAGTTTGTAAGCTGACTGTTTTAGCAAAACGCATTTAGGGAATTCCCCTTCATATGCAACTGGAAGTTCTTACATACAAGGGGAAAGTCCGAAATATAAGCATATCTTATTACGGGGGATTTACCCACATACCTAGTTTTAAATAACGTAGCAATGCATTTTATTGTATATAACAGTATGTGCCTCAAAGACACACCTTGGTAGGACGTGTCGGTAAATTATGTTTAATTTTTTTTAGTAAAATAGGAAAATATTTTTAAAACATTTTTATGTCATTCTGTGTTAAATAGTTATTTTGAGAATACAAAAATCCTCCAGTCTGTGGGCAGTTAACTTACAAAGTTCCAGCAATTTCAAAATCAATTGTGCCTCAAAAGCACACCTTGGTAGGTTTAGGGTTAAAGTCTCGCATAATTAAGATAATACAGTATTTATTGTACGATGTTACGATTGCTGATCAGCGAATCCCGCATTACTTTCTAGAAGGGCATTTGAAGTTCAAAAATATATATTTCCGTTTGACAGCATAAAGTAAACTAATAAAAAAAAATTAGTAGTAGTTCTAGTTGTCAATATTTTAATACCCTACAGATAGGTAGGTAATGAGGCGGCGAATCAATTAGCGAAAGAGGTGGTGTCTAGGGAGGGCAGCCCAATAATTAGGTATGGGTTTTTAGAATTGTTCAGCAAATATATAATTGAAAATTTGCATACATCTAATTTAAAGTGACGAAAGCTAAAACTAATAGCATTAAGTAGGGTTTAGGAAACAGGCATCTTATATCGTATCTTACGTTGGGCTTTCAAAAAATATCAGGATCCATAAATAATAATATTAATTTTACAGGTATTCCATATCGTACCTAATGTTAAGCTTTAAAAAAAAATAATATAATTATTATCTACTGAAATATTGTAGTGGTTAAAATTTAAAATTAGTTAATTGAATAATGATATTTTCTGATACTGCTAAAAAAAAAAAATGCGGAAAATAATAATATAGCCAATTCTCTCCTACTTGCGATGTTGACTAACTTAATTTCAAATTTCTTAAAAATGTTATTTATTTGTTAATTTTAGCGTTTGCGATGTTTTCAGCAGGATATATAAATAATGATATGCAATTCGTAAGACAATCCGGTGAAAGTTACAGAACCGGATTTTTGTCGAAATTTTCCTAATAGGTGGATAGTGAATAGACGGCCCATTTTGCCAGTGCTGTTATGCGATCGACGGTCCATGAGTTCGTTCAAAATCGACGAGATGAAACTGCAACGTACTGAGAATTCCCTCGACACGATAAAAGTGTAAATTTAGCGCTGAATCGGACGAAACACCTTCTGAATGGGAAATACGGCTACCGGCTTATCTGCCGAGTGGAACAATAGATGAAACACGAAACGAGGTCTGACGCGCGAGAAGCTTTAGTTTATAGAAGAGATGTGCAGATATCAACGTGTCTGTTATTAATTTACTGGTTTATGTCAGAGGAACGTGCATCGCATCACTTTCTAGGAGAGTGCGATAATATACGTTATACGTTGTTACCGATTACGTCAATATAATTTTGTTGCTGTGGTTGACAAATTCGTGAATGGAGATTGTTATTCATTATTTTTGTAATAAAGAATGGTGAATAAGGTGGTACTGCGTCAACGCCAAAACAGACAAATTTACATTCATGTAGGATAAAAACAAAAAGAATACTTCTAATGTGACTGAGTATGTAAACGTCTCACACCCAGGAGGGTTGTGATGTGACATTCTTTGTTGAAGTTGAATTTCCTTCGTTGTCATAACCAAATTTGAGCTGAATCGAAGCAATTTCCTATTTTCTGTAAAGACAAAATTTAGTACGAGAAAATGGATCAAATAATGACTGTAGATGTCGAACGAGTTATTGTAGCCCTAAGTTTGAATGCTGCGTTGTTGTTTGAAAATTAAGTATAGATTTGCAAACATAACGAGAGATTTAGGTCATTCAGTTGTAGAGTGAATATATAACAGATATTCTTGTAAGAATATTGTTTGAAACCACTCGTGTTTTATTTGTCTTACATTAGTTTGAATCTTTTTGGTTTAACTACTTTTTTATAATAAAAACGAATACCTAACAATCTTTTTGTTCCTGCAACAGTTGTGATTCACCACATGTGACCAAGCAATATCGTTTTCAAATTTCTTTAAATTTTTAGTGTTTCAAAATTTAAATCTGTATTAGTTCTGTAAACAAAAAAGGAATAGATATCATGTTTATTTAACTGTAGTAGAGGTAGAGTCTTTTACATTTCTTATAAATCACCGTATAGATTACGTAAAAAGCGTAGAGTTATCAAAGAAAGTACTTTTTTTCCCACCAGAGAGGAAGTGTTCACTTTCGTTCCTCATTTGATGGAGGAAAAATACAACTTTCCTGCCTAGCGAGGAAAAGTAGGTGACATTGACATGATGAAACTGTACATGTTATAATATGTAACATTATTAATGGATGACATTAGTACATTCGACCCAATCTGGGCCCATTTATAAGATAATTGCTAAATTATTAGCTATTAAATTTCAATTAAACTATTATTAAACGCTTTTAAAACGACGCTAACTTGACAGTTCTCAAAAATATTTGATAGATTAAGCCTACTATCTATCATGTCACTCACAGGTATGTCTTTATTATTTTTAGACATTTAGTTAAAATTAGACTGGCTGGGAAAAAGTAGTATTCAAATCATGTGATGAAAGTACTATTGCAGGCCGCGGGCAAATATTACAAAACGAGCCGAAGGCAAGGTTTGTAATTGCTTTCCTCTCATGGTTTGAAATATACTATTAAAAACTGTATTTAGTGTTGCATTTAATTCAAGAAGTATGATGTGTTAAAAATTACTAATTTATTAACTACCTGCTGTATACTTGAATTATTTCTTTTTATTGGGCGAAAGTGAAAATAATATTATGTGTACTTACTGCCTCCTACTGCCTGAATCTTGTTGAGGAGAGTATGCCTGAAACAAAATGGGTTTCATCATTTTTTCGAACGGTATTAAATTTATTATACAAAGGACATCGTCAGGGCTTCTAGTTGCAATTGTCAAATTCATTGACTAACCATAAGTGTTTATGTATATCATCGTAATTACACTTTTGTACAACGCAATATTAATAGAAATGACTATTCGAACAGCGACATTCTTATATAGTTATTCAAAGCCTTCGTCAATTACATGGGACATCGGCGGCTATGAGTTATTATTATGCCTGCGTCGGTGGAGCGACTTAAGATGTTCGTCTCTCAGCATTTGCCAAGGAGTAAGGAAAACCACGAAAACCTCACTCTGAGAGCAGTCCGTCGGGGTCAAACCCAGGAACCTCCGACTGATAGCCAAGTGTGCAAGCCACTCGACCATCAGCCGAGCATATGTAACAGTGATGGCATTTTTTTTCGTAGAATTTAAAAGTGGAATAATGTGTAGGCTGTTTCATTTAAAATAACGAAATAAGTATACGTTCTCCTACTTTTGGAACCACCTATGTAGTTAAAAGTATATCTACGTTATGCACAGTTGAATTCTGTAAACCTTTATATAAGAGACTTTTTCCCACACTTGTACATCGTGTTACGGTTTTTTCACTTCGCTTACCTCGAATTAGTTCTCCGCTAGTCTTTTCGAGAAGCTTTTGTAATCCTACTTTCCCCTATTTCCGTACTCTACCTTATTTTACTTTCAGAGATGCTCCTACGTCTTGTAATTCCTCAACGTAAACTTTATCGTTTAATTTTTGGCTTTCAAATTGTGTTTTCTTCCCCATGTTAGTGCGTCATGGCTAGAATTTAGATCTTTTAGTATCATTTACTTACAGATAATTCCTCATACTTAATACGGTCTAAGATTTTCGTTTAATTTTTTTCAATTTTAGTAACTTCCTTCAATTTATGTTTTGACGTTTCACTTCTAGGAAGGTTAAGGTCTGTCTGATATACACATCCCGGCATTATCGATTCTATGCTTCGATTCGACTTGCCGATCGAGTGTTCCTTTCATCTGCCCTATTTTGTGTTTACATCTTTTCGACGTCAGAGGGCGCCTCGATGTCCTAATTCTTATTTTATTTTTTCTGTTTTCTGATTGGTGGTGTGACGTATTCTTGCTTCCGCTTCTTTCCGGCTTGCTGGCCATTCTGGGTTGTTGTTTAGAGGCGTTCTCACGAATATTACTTCCTATTTTTTGAAACTTGGATATTTTCACACATCTGTGGATTTTTATTGGAAGTTTGCTTGAATTAATCATTGGCCGTGTCTTCGCTTGTGTTTGGTGTGGAATTTTTGTGAATATCACGACTGATGGGCTCGATAAATTCGGGATATAATTTGAGAACCACGCTTCTGCAATGCCATTCTGTTTATTTCTTCTCTTCGTTGTAAAACCTCGTTATTTTAACGGTAAGCAGATCGTGTTATTTCTTTTAAATCACTAACTTTGAGGTTTCTGTGTTTTTAGAGGTTTTTTCAATACCCCTTATTTCTTTGAATTTTGGTATTTTCGTTTTGTGTGAGATTTGGAACACCCCGTGCGGCTGAGAACTTCTGCCTTTCTAAGTCCCTTCGGAGAATCCTATCTACCTCCGTTAGAAAGTCAGTGGACCATCTGCTTCGGGCATTACCAAAGTCAGCCCAGAGGCTACGATCTGTTCGGATCGAAGAGGATTTCCAAGGCCGTACTAGCTGTTTGAGAACAAAGAGCTAAGTTTGCACGTTTTCTTTTTTTATTTGTAAATTTTGTCTGCGTTTAAAAATTGTTTTTAGTAAATAACCAACCCCGATCACTTTTTAATTTTTTATTCAACGGTACTGTAATTTTTTTATGTTATACCAAGGATCGGAGGGTATTATTTAGTTCAGAAAAATAGTTAACTTTAATATTCAGATAGCTTTTCATTTTTTTTTTTAATGACTTCAAAATATATTTAAAACATCAACCGATTAAATATCGGGCTGTAATATACAGGGTGGTTCATTCACCACCAGTATAATCAATCAAGACAAATATTTAGTTTTATTTTAATAGTTTTTTTTTGCACTGTAAAACTTTTCTTAAATTTAAAATCAACTTTTAGCCTAAGAATTTTCTTTATACAATGTGTGTAAACTGATTGCGTTAGCCAAAGCGTTCGGTCTTCAAATCCTACCGCAGGATTTTCTGTTATAGTTTTACAATATTTCATTCTTATTTTCATTGTCTTTATTAACATTTACTGATACAGAGTATCATATTTATTTTCTTGAATTTTACGTCATATTTTATTTATTTTTTGACACTCTTTACTAACGTTTACTGATAGAGAGTATCAGATTTATTATTTGAATTTTATGTCAATAATACCAACATTTTTTTTTATTAACCATTTTATTAATAAAAGTTTAACTGTTTTATCTGTGAATTCATTCTTTTTTTGTGTATGAGTTTTTTTTTTGCAAACCGTTTTACCCCTCGACTTTTTTTTTTAAATCTTGAATTCCTGCTGAATCAGGGGGCATGACAGGGTAAGTAATTCCTAAGCAGGTGGCGCCGAAATTTATTTTCCATCTTGGGTTTGTATTCTATCAACTCATTCCCTCGCCGACGAGCCGGCTGGCACCCTGCATGATTGCCGACTATCCACCCACTTCTTCGAAGGTTTGTAAAACGGAGGTGCATTACCTTTTGTCTTTTTATTTTGAGTTTTACTTTTCACGGTACTCGACCGTCACTTTCGGTGCCGGAAATTTAGGTAACAATCGAATTTTATCCAGCCAACATCTAGGTATGTCATTAATGTTTGAAGGTACATAAATAAATTGACATTACGATGTATCGCACCTTTAGACGTTATGAACATGAAACTAGCCTATCAGCCGTATATTTAATACTCGACAGGAATTAAGTTGTATTTAGTTTTATACCCTGCTTAGTTTTGCCCGGTCGGTAGAGGCGTTCATTTTTCCGCGGCTAGCTATGATTCATCGGGATTTCACTCGTAAATAACCGCGGTATACGCGACGGCCATTAGTGAAAATGATGTCCGGTCATCGGACGTTCACTTCGCAATAAAAATCTCCTGCTTTATGGCGGTCGTGTGCCGTTTCCGGGACGGCCAATAAAACGCCCCCCACTCGTGCTCTAGTTCGCGGCTCGCCTATATTTCACGGGGAAAACGCGCGCGAGCTTCACTATGGATGGGACTCGCTTCGAACGCGATGTTTAAATAACGCTAATCGTACTGATTTATCGGCTAGGACAAAGCGGCCGGTCGTTTCGCAAGACATTTTTTGCCCTATCAACTCTGGTCGCTGTAAAAATATAGTTTTCGGACACAATTTACGTTATCATTTGTAACGGTGATTTTACGGTATTTTGTTCCTCATTTTGCCATTGTGTATACGCTCTGATATTAATAAACTTTAGAAAACAATAAAACTATGCTGGAAATCGAAGGACAAAGCGGTAATGCTTGCTGTAATTTATATAAAATTCCGATACCTATTGCCACGGAACGTTCCATTACACAGAAATAAGTTAGGTTTAAGAAACGCATAAAGGTATGTTCAGGAAATGACAATCGTATTACGGAACCCGTCAGCGTTCTGCGAGCATCGCACTCGCGAGGGGATTGAAGACGAGGTATTGGCATTCAGGTTGTGATTTCCGAAGAGCGTGGTGTGATTAATAAATTCAGTGTAGAGTATAAAGTATTAGTTTAAAAAACCCTCAACAATAATCATTTATATACTGTTTGACCAACATCTATTTTCCACGTATTTACACTGAGAGAAATGAAATGATTATTTCAACATTTTTCGTAGTGTCACGAATTTGAGCATTGATTTAACCATGTTGCGTTTAAGTGAATCATATGCACCTATTTGAAACAAACATATTTATATTGTTGCACACTTTAGAGTTAATTTAACAAGATTATGGTGTTCCGGCGTAACCAATATTTTATCTTGTTGGTTTACTCTCACAAATTGTCGATTTGATATTGGAAAAAGGTGTTCTTTAAATATTTACTATCAGTGTTAACTCAATGAAATGTAATATTTAATACTATTACATATAGGTGATCGCACATGCGTATAGTCAGTCAGTATCCAACCTCTGTAGCAATAAGACCTATGTTTGTAAGTTTCTATAACATTAATATTGAATAATAAAGATAATCAAAACCCATCGCGCAGTATATACATATAACATGGCGCAGTCAGAATAAAAAACAAACAAAATACAAAAAAATCAGTGAAAGGAAGAAAAAGTGCAACAAATTATAAAAAAGGTGTCAGAAAGGAACAAAACAAAATGGAGAATATATCTCAATCCGAGAAGATGAAAATGGAGGGCGACCTAGCGAAAAATTGGAGGCAATTCAAAGAAGATTGGGAATTATATTCTACCGCGAGTGGTTGCAGTGGGAAAACAGCTGAAATACAAGCAGCGACGCTGTTACACTGTATAGGAAAGGAAGTTCGAGAAATTTTAAATAATATTGAAATTATGCTGGAAAACACATCGATCGACAGTCGGATGCAGGAGAAAGAGAGACGACACGTTTCACCCGAGGGTAGCACAAAGATGGAAGATCATTGGAAAGAGGTGTCCGGCAAATTCAAATAAGATCGTTTGTAGCGTATTCGAACAATTCTAGAACAGGTCGGTGTACACGTTGTAATTTTGCGCATACGCAAAACAGTTGTCCAGCTTATGGTAAAATATGTGATAAATGTAATCGTAAAAATCATTTTGCCTCTAATTGTTTAAGTAAATCGATTAATATGATAAAAACCAATTCCGTTGAAAATAATGATTATTTGGTGGGTAGTATTATGAAATCGGTAAATGCTGATAACGAATTTTAGTTAAATGTTGTTATTAGTGAATTATTATGAAACGTTAAATTGTACTTTCCTTTAAAATGTATGAATGAATACAAAATTCCATCCTGTATAATACAAAGTATTTGAATTCATTTTATTAATACGTTGATGATAGGTACCGTGGCATTTGCTGAAGCAGCGTCTACTTCACAGGAAATAATAATCTATTTTCGTTTAAAGACTCGCGTAATTTAGATAATATGGTATTACTTTGTATATTATCTGCTTCATTGTTTATTGTATGTTACGAATGCTGATCAGCAGATCCCACGTTACTCTCAAGTAGGGCGTTTGAAGATCAGAAAAATAACGCCTTCGGTCATACTTGCGCCTTCCTGTAAAGAGAAGTGTAACTAGTTATCGGTGCGAAATGACGTCACAACCAAAGTTTATAAAAACCCTTAACATTGCTGTTTTCAATTAATTAATCCGTGGACTTTCTTTTAGCTAAAGTAAAAGCACGCGTCTCCATTTTCGTTCGGGCGATTCCAAATCTTAGAAAATAAAACTTCTCTTCTTAAAATTTTGCAATCAAAATAAGCCTAAAAATTCGAGAACAGGAAGCAAAAGTTTTCCTCGAGAGGTGTTTTGTTTTAGTGCTAAAATTCGTACAAATTGCCCCTTTTCTTTGCTTAAATTTTTGTGAGTGTTGTGTAAGTTTTTGTGCCCTATAATTTGGATTACGAAAAGAATTAATTACCCAAATCGGCCAGTAAGATGTTCAAAATTTCTGCTTAAAACTAACCATTGCAAATACATAAAATCGTAACTCGTTCGCTCTCTCTCTCTCTCTCCCTCAATAAATAATTTTTGTAGTAAAAATTACTTCTGCTTATGTTAAACGACAATATAATATGTTAAAATATTCATTAAGATAATTGTGTTTTGGCTTTTTTTGTTCACTTATTATTTCATTTAATTGTGTAGCTTGTTAGTTCAATTCCAATGTCTTAAATTATTCAAGATATAATTGTAAAAATATAAGTCGTTCTATTATTTCGCCATTTAAAAAGAAGTTCAGTTTGAACCCTTAGTAAAGACCTGGAGAGGAAGTCACTTTGTAAAGAGAAAGCCGACGAGGAGGATAAGTCGACAATCTTTAGGCTAACTAAACGGCCCTGCTTCGACTGACTGAGGAAAACACTGTTGGAGAGTATCTTTGGCTAGATTTCTTAAAATCAATCGCTACCGAACAAAAAAATTGCTTTCCAGCAGTGGTTAGTCGCTCAAAAGAGCAGGTGGGGTTAATTGCGAGACGGAATTTGGCTTTGTTTTAATTGAATTTGGGCTGGCCATCCTCAAAAGTTTCCAGACAAGAAAATCCGTTCCGTTACAATAAGAAGAGTCCGTACAGCAGAGCTTCTTCGTAGGTATGAACATTGTATGAGCATTGCCTGATCGAAAATGGCCGGTATTTTGAACATATTATTTGAAAAGAATAAAATATTGAATCCAATTGTGGACTTTTTTGTATTTTCGCTTATCCTGTAAAATCAGTAGACTGAATGCCTACTCTTTAGAGTCTTTAAACTATTCTGAATCTGCTCAAAAAAAAAAAAAAATAACTACCCTATACCCTAAAGTTAAAAAACATGATTTTACAGGATAAGGGAAAATATAAAAAAGTCCACAATTGGAATCAATATTAAGCAACTACGCCTTATTTAGTAAAATCCCTCATTCAGAGAGATTTTACTAAATAAGATGTAGTTGCAACACATGCAAACCCTAAATTTCTTATACAGTTTTTATTTTTTTCATAACTCCCCATTCAGTGTGTTCCAATAACGGTATTTAACATGCTCAGAAACTTTACAACAAATCGGTTTGTTCCTTTTCCATTGAATTCAAATTATGTAGTGACCCCCCTTAAACAGAGAATACAAACTTGCGACAGTTCTAATTTTTTTTCTAGAAAATTATTCTAATTGTAAGACAAAAACATGTCCTCTTGTTTGTATCTACCACATAAGATACTCTACGTTAAGAAATATTGCCATATCTTTCGATATTAAAGGCATGATTTCGTCAAAAAGGAAACGATCTCCGGCAAGCTTCACACGCCATTTACTCCAAAGATCGTCTCCGCATTTCACCGACGTAAGCTAAATGCATACACACGTCAAAAGGAACGTATCAGATCCCTACTCCGTATATCCCCATCACGTCAACTCAGAGCACATAATGCATATTTCAGGACCCCCTTTTATAACTGGCATCCGCTGCGAGTAGAACGTTTTTAGTTAACGCTAAGCACCAAGGGGATCCGCTCGATCGAAGTTCCCTTCACTGCCACCTCGCCCCCAGTCGGTACGTAGTATGTACGTAGCTCCGGATAGGCGATGCAGCAATGGCCCACTTAATTCAATTGGACGGGAAAGGCTAAAAGCAGCGAATTCGACGAAGCGTTAAGCGGGCACGCACGCTGGTAGGTCACGAACGATCGCCCCCCTCACATTGACGGACGCCACTGGAGCGATTCAGTGGCGTTCGCGTGTTCCCCCACGTCATTTCTGTTTTCGGATGGGAGAAATCGAGGCGGACCAATTGGGTATTATCCGATCGAGTGATCGAGCACTTTTCGATTGATTTATTAACCAAAATAACGACAGCTTACCCCTTTTAAATTTTCCCCCTTTACGTTTTCGCTACGTCCTTTTTGAATGGGGCTCTGCCTAATTCGACGTAAATGATGGTACTCGCGATTCTTCCATACAGTGGGTTTCTACCGTATTTTAAAAATCGTTACGCAGTTCCGTGAACATGAAATAAACATATTCAGGTAATGTTTGACGAGTTTGTTTCGCTTTCCTTCTCGTGAGCATGTGTCTGCGTGAAATTATATTTCGACTGTTGGGCAATGACACTTTGTTGTTTTATTAATTTGGCGTGGAAAATGTAGGTACCGATAGTAAAACGTATGTTTTCACATCAAAGCAGTGGGCAAGTGGAAAATGAAAGGTCGTGTCGTATCAGAGAATGATTTATTTATGCAGTCATGGGAAAAACGTTGATTTTATTGTGTATGTCAGAGTTTTATACGTTAGTTAGTTAGTTAAGTTGTCTGTTCGTTATGTACGCAAACACTGTAAAAAATGACAGTAATTTTGCCATGATAAATCAGGAATATTACATGTAATAACGTTGTGAATTTACCACAATAAATCATATAAATTTTGTTTTACATGATTTTTCTAGGTTTTTTACCATGGAAAAAGAGATTTTGGTAAAATTTATAGTTTTTTTATGTAAGTTTAAGATGTAACAAAAATTCAAAAGGAAAATACAGGAAAAAACATGTACACCAGCGACACTTTCTAATTGTACGACCTACAGGGTAAAATAGAGCCTACATGTTTAGCGTGGATAGTGGACAGATCCATGTGTAAACACAGATGTTCTGTCTGTTATTTTAAAAAGCTTAGGCTGGATTTATTAATGTGCGAAGTTGAATGCATCTATATATATTTGTTATCTTTGCGTAGGAATAAATTTATTTGATGTTTGAAGTATTTCGAATAACTGTAGTCTTATTAATGGTTTAAAAGTTATTTCGTTTTACAGTTGAACTACGACTAGGAACTAGACCAAAGCATGTTAATTATACAATAAATAGCAATATCACTGGTTTCTACTTTTATTCATTTTACACGTATGCAAATAATAATGAACGTATCAAAATGGATCGCATGAAAATATTTAAGGTATCCAGTTATACTGAAATCAGTAAAGCATATCTCCGTTATGCTTATATTTTTTAATCTAATTGATGTCTGATGATTTCATATCAATTTCTTAATTCGCTCCGGCTTCCTTCTTTGACATTAAATAATGAAAGGATATAGCGAGGATGCATTCAAAACCACAATTTTATATCAGATATTAGACGAAGTTCTACGCTCGTCAGAAATATTTTTATGGTTATAGTAATAGTGTGGTTTATTAATAATATAATAACAAGATAAAATAATATTTCCATTATTATTAATTCCCTAGTTCCAAAGATTTTACCTCAAAAGTCTCACAATATTTTTTCAAAAGAAATACGAAATTTGAATTAGTCGTAAATCGAATAGCAGTGATAGGTATAAATATAAAATGCAGGTTTACATGAATAATTAACGATTACTTTATATACAGTGACCTGCATAAATATTGCAACATATAGGATTTTTTTTATTATTAAAACATACTAAAACTTTTTTTGGGAGATAGGTGGTGCATGTCTAGAAATCCCAAAATCTATTTTGACACACGTCACGTGATCACTAGTATGACGGTAAATATGAAAAATATGCTGTGAATCTCCAAAAAGTGAGGTTAGATGACATGATATCGAAAAAAGTTATTTGAAAAAGTTGTTTAGAATTCAATTCTGAGGTGGTATGCAAATTTTTGTAAAGATAACTAAACGTCACTAAACGACGAGCCATCACGAAGGAAATTTCGACCTCGCCGCTAAAGATGTTCACTGCAAATGTGAACGAAACGTACGAAAGTAATTCCACAAGACCACGGCTCAACAGCCCGGACAAACTTTTTACAGTTTTGTAAAGATACTTTAAAAAATTGAAAAATCACAATTTGCCAAATCTTGATTAATTGAATTACATATTGATAAAATTGATAAAATTGTTTGAGTACCAACCAGATTTAGAAATATTACTGCTGTTGAACTGCTAAAAACGAGAAAAATGGAAATATGCAATTCAATTAAACAATATTTGGAAAAATTGTGATTTTCATTTTTTTTATCAAATATCTTCACACAAATTTGCACACAGCCTCAGAATTGAATTCCAAGCAACTTCCTCTGCATTGAATTCCAAGCAACTTTTTTGGACATCATGCCATTTAATCTCACTTTTTGGAAATTCATAACATATTTTTTAAATTTACCGCCATACTAGTGGTCACCTGACGTATGTCAAAATAAATTTTGGGGTTCCCAAACATGCACAACCTATCCCCAAAAAAAATTATTAATATTTTAATAATAATAATAAAAAAATCCCATATGTTGCAATATTTATGTCGGTTACCGTATATATATTAATTTTCATTATGTTAATATCGAAATCATCTGTTCGTATACAATATTATATTTAAGGTGAGCAACTGAAAAACTTCGAATTGTGCTAAACGATGTAAGTCGGCAAGCATAAGTATGCGCCTTTGATGTATTTATTTGCCTCTATTTATAATTTCAATGTTTTTCTATGTTTATTTCTGCCTTCTTCTTTCCATTAAAAACACATAGACCGCACATCTGTGTTTATATATTTCGAAGACGCAATGAATGCATAGATCCGTCTACTATCCATGCTAAACATATAGGCTCTATTTTATGCTGTAGATCGTACAATTAGAAATGTCGCTGGTGTGCAATTTTGTGATTACTATCAAAATTTACATAAAAGTGTAAAATTGCCAATTTTTTTGGGTATTTAGTGCACTTTAAAAGTAATTTTACTAGTGAACTATTTTACTGTAAAAATATGAACATTTTTTATATTTATTTGTTTTTACTTGAATTTTCTGGTAAAACTATAGATATCATGGAAAATATGAAATTCATACGCCGCAATGTGATTGGTTATTGGGTTACTTATCTGCACGCGTAGGTAGTTCTATTTGTTGACGAACTTATTATTGGCTCAATGATATCATGTACGTCACAAACAATCGTAGGTTTCGCGTAAGCGTGTTCATTCTTGATCCCTGGGTGAGCGATTCCGTGTGATTCATTAGGTGCTATAAAAGAATTAGATAAGTTAGTTTTATAAATACGCATTTTCAGATATTTGTGTATATAGTTGTCAATAATTCTTAAAATTGAACACAGTACTTTGAAGGACATACTAACTTATAATCAGATAGGTGCAAACGTAACCGTACCGTGTTTTCAGAAGTAGGTATGCATTATAGTATTATATTTCCCAAATATAAATACAAAAACTGGTTCACGGAACAGATCCAAATCCAGCCAGGGCACAGGAACCGGTGTTGTTGGGCCCAGTCCTAATTAAAGGATATCCATGTACCTGGGGAAATATACAACGGTCTTCCAGGCAGATGTATTCGTCCTTGCAGCCTGTGCAAAAATGATTGCAAAAGGGAGCTACATGAGTAGGAAAATTAATATAATGACTGACAGCCAGGCTGTCATTAAGGCAGTCTCGAACCTCGTAACTAGGTCAAAACTAGTTAGGGACAGCAAACAATCCCTCAATGCAATGGCACGAGACTACATGGTGTCTCTGATTTGGATGCCGGAACATGAGGATATAAAGGGCATTGTAATAGCCGACGAACTAGCCAAGGAGGGCTCTAAGAGACGCTTCATGGGTCCAGAGCCCGTATGTGGAATTACTAAGGATTCCGCAAGAAGGGAAATCTAGATCTGGTTAGATAAAGAGAGTACAAAGAAATGAAGGTCGGCTGAAGGTCAACTCTATACCAAAGCGCTGATAGGGGATGAGGATGGTAGTTTCTGTGATAACCTACTCAGGCGCAGTAAGAAAGAAGTTAAAATCATTACTGTATAGGTAACTGGACACTGTCCTCTGAAAAAAGCATCTATACAACACAGACCGGGTAAGCGAACCGTGGTGCAGAAGATGCGAACTACAGGAGGAAACGAGTTTACATGTAATCTGCACATGTGAGGAACTGAAGGTACTCATGCAGAAATATTTCGGGAGAGATCCATTGGAGCCCTCGAAGGTTCTCAAGTTCCCACTGGGCAAGATACTGGGCTTTATAGAGAACACCAAGCTCCTGGAGGGGAAATAAGGGACTTAGTAGGGATGGTACAATAAGCACCTAGGTCAAGTGTCCGGACATTAAGTGCCCACCCTAACTTTAATGAATGAATGAATGAATGAATGAATCTAACCTCAAAATGTACGAAATGCAAAACACTTGCTTACATAGAAATTTAAACACTAACCATACGAAATGCTTTCAATTTATGTTTAACAACTTAATCCGTTATTACAGTTAGAATATCTAACGTCAAACCTGCCTATCACAGACCTGTGTGTAGTTGGTTATCGACAAATACATGGGCAATGCGATACTGATGTAACATTCGGACTTAGTCATATTAAAAATCAACAACTTTAAAGTTCTTTTCTCTTATTTAAAATGATTTCTGATTTTTTTTTTAACCATATGGGTTCGTTACAATCATATTTTTTTATAAGAAGCAGTTTTTCTACTAAAATTCATATTAAAAAAGTTTTCTCTATAGGAAACCTCATCACTTTACACACTGTATATATATTGGTATTCGGACAATGTGCTTGTACACCTGAAGATGTTAGCGTAGCTAATGAAATGCACATAGTGTGAAGATTAAAATAAACTTTTGTCAGATAGAAGTTTATTTATATTCGTGTTAGTTATCATGTATTTTCTTCACAATATAAGAATATGAAATTCCATCCTGTATAATACAAAGTATTTAAATTCATTTTATTAAGACGTAGATGATAAGTAAGGTGGCATTCGCTGAAGCAGCGTCTACTTCACAGGAAATAATAGTCTATTTTCGTTTAAAGACTCGCGTAATTAAGTCAATATGGTATTACTTTGTATATTATCTGCTTCTTTGTTTATTGTATGTTACAAATGCTGACCAGCAGATCACACGTTACTCTAAGTAGGGCGTTTGAAGATGAGAAAAATAACGCCTTCGGTCATACTTGCGCCCTCCTGTAAAGAGAAGCGTAACTAGTTATCGGTGCGAAATGACGTCACAACCAAAGTTTATAAAAACTCTTAACATTGCTGTTTTCAATTAATTAATTCGTGAACTTCGTTTCAGCTAAAGTAAATAATAATAATAATAATAAATAATAATATTTTATTTGATCCTTTAGACTGCATCTGCAGCATAGGAGACGTCCTGTAGTTACAATATAAAAAGGTTACAAAAAACAGTAAAATAAATAATATCGAATTTAAAATTTAGCATAAGTACAATAAAGTTATCCTAAGAATTTATATTATTCATGTATTCATTTAATGAATAGTAACTCTTATCAAGCAGCATCTTTTTTAGTCTGTTTTTAAATAACTGCAGTGGCAACTGCTTGAAGCTATTGGGCAATTTATTAAAGGCTTTGATTGCTAAGTAATAATGACGTCATTGAGTAAAAGTTAACCTATATAGTGGGATCTCCATCACATTCGAATTCCTAGTATTATAAGAGTGATGCTGTGTCAATCTGGGAATACGATTATAATTTTCTTTTGCAAACAAAAGTAGATGCAGTATGTATATTCCGGGCAACGTTATAATTTGAAGATCTTTAAATAATTGTCGGCAGCTTGTTCTAGACGAAACATCTGCCAGTACGCGAATTGCGCGCTTTTGTAGCTTAAATACACGCTCAATATCACCCGAAGCGCCCCAAACTAGCAACCCATATGTAACCACAGACTGGAAATGAGCAAAATAGCACATACGTAAAACCTCGAGACCAACTTGGCCTCTTAGTTTCGTTAACAAAAAACAGACGCTGCCCAACCTCTTACACAGCTCATCGATGGGCCCCTCCAATCACAACGTGTATCCAACGTAATACTCAAGAATTTTACAGAGTCTACCTGTGCTACACTTTTTCTGTCCCTTCATATAATGAGAATACTCACGGTCAAGAGCATTTAATTTAAATTCCATGAATACAATTTACTAGTATTTAAATGCAAGTCATTTGTTTGAAATATTCACTAATTGTAGTTAAGGTGTTATTTAGGTTGTTCTACCTTGACTTATATTGCTGCTGGATACAATGAAGAAGTATCATCCGCAAAACATCACTGCATCACTCGACGGAAAATCATTGACGTAAATAAGATAAAGCAAAGGTTCGAGCACTGCCTTGTAGAACACCACGGTGAACTGCCAAATAATGAGACTTACTCCCGTTTACGTCGACATACTGCAACCTGCTTGTGAGATATTCACAGATCAATCAAGGGTTTGCCCCTAATTCCGTAGCACTCCAATTTCTGTAATAGAATTTATGGTTCACCAGATCAAAAGCTTTACTTAAATCAAGAAAGCAACCTACATATGATGACGGTCTTCCAGTCTATTATATAATATACTACAAATTTAAGTATAGCCGATGTAGTATTTGTATTCTTCTGAAGCCAAATTGATTAGAATTTAGTAAGTTGTTATTTGTTGAGATAGCTAATTAATCTGGTGCCATCAATTTCTCTATAATTTTGAAAAGGTACTTAATATGGATATGGACGATAATATTCAATAGAGTGACGTGAACCTTTTTATATATAGGAATCACTTTAGCAATTTTTAAACATTCAATAAACGTACAATGGGCCTATTCTGTAAGCATTCTGTTAAAAATTAACGGCCTGTTAAATTTTAACAGACTGAATAACAGGAAATGTTATTCTGTATAATACACGTCATGTTAACTTTTAACAGGTAGCTGTTAAAATTATCCAGGAAGGTGTTTATTTTAAAGGCCCTAAAAAGTGTGCCTTTAAAAATTGACAACTCCTGTTCGCGGAAAAAATGGCTGCTGTTGCAGGATATTTTGCTGTGTTAATAAATAACGAAGTCGAAAATGAACGTAGAAGGTACATTAGTTTTTTATCTATTATAAACAACGCCGACCATTGCTTTAATTTACAGAAATCGTGTAAGACGTATAAATAGGAACTTACGAGATGCAAGTAATCCATTCGAATTGTCAGAAAAATATTTTGTAAAATTATTTCGTCTAAATAAAGAGGCTGCTCAATATGTAATAAATACTTTACTACCGCATCTAAATGAACCACAAAGATCCACATCAATTCCCTCACATTTAGGAATATTATGTGTACTACATTTTTTGGACATGGAAGTTACCAGGAAAGTATAGGCAGAGGATGGGACTTTGCTATAAGTCAACCTGCTGTCAGCAAATGGATAACGAGAGTGACCAATGTAATTAAGAATGTACTGAATAATTGGATAATTTTTCCACAAGATAATCAAAGCATTCAAAGAAATAAGCAGGCTTTCTTTGAACAATATGGTTTTCCTGGGGTTGTTGGCGCAATTGATTGCAGTCATATTGCCATTGTCGCTCCCCCAGCTAATCACAACGTATATCCTGCTGCAGCGTATTACAATCGCAAAGGCTTTTATAGTATCAACGTGCAACTTATTGTGGATGCAAATTTAAAAATTATGAATATAAATGCCAGGTTTCCTGGCTCAGTACATGATTCTGCTGTATGGCGAATGTCTAACATAAATAGACATCTTGAAACTAGATATTTAAATGACGATCTGGATTATCATTTAATTGGAGATGAAGGGTATCCATTGTCACCATGGTTACTTATCAAATATCCTGGGAATCATCCTCCAAATACACCCCAAGGACGCTATAATAATCATATCGTAAGAGCAAGATCTGTGGTAAGAGAGTGTTGGAATTTTAAAGTGTAGATTGATGTACTACAGCACTGCACTACAATCCCATTAAAGCAGCGAAATAATTACCTCATGTGTAATTTTACACAATATTGCTGTATCTTTTAATGCACCTATCATTGCTGAAGAATTCATTGATCATATTCCTGAGAATGATCACCCAGTAGCTGGTGGAATTTTTTTTATACAAGGTGTGCAAAAGAGGGAAAATGTTACACAACAATATTTTTATGAATAAGTTTGTATAGTTCACTTATTTTCTTAAAAATATACCAAATAAAATAAACATTTTTTTTATTCAACAAATAATACAAAAGAAATCTATTTTACTAATAATAAAAAGCAACTCTACACAAAATAACAACTAAACAGTAAATTCAAAAAATAGTAACATTTACGAGTGTTATTTTTTTGCCAAAATATTACTTAATCTTGTTATCGCCCTAGCAATGTTGTTATTGCTATTCGCTATATTGTTGTTGCTCCGTATTAGAGCTTCCATATTTCCATACATTGGATGAATATTCCTTTCACTAATTTTTCTTTTTCTTGATTTTGGTCTAGTACTTAAACTGTGTCTAGAGTTGATACTTGTCTCGGCCATAGGTACTTCAGGTAGTACAAGCACTTCCTGTACGTCCAGAATGTGGGTATGTCTTCTATGACGATGGTACCTTCACTTTGGAGACCTAGTTCTGGAATTTCAGACAAACCCTCGATCGTTACACTGTCTAAGAGTGCTAGCAAACGACTTTCAATTGGTGTTAATGGCTTTGCTTCAGTTGTGCCACCTCCGGTTTTATTTAACTCACATTTAAGTATACGCGCTTTTCTTCGAGTATTTGCTTTTAAATCATTTAATACCTAAAAATAATTATATATCCATTAAATAAATAAAATGGCAAATCAAAAACAACTTACATTTTTCCACTGTTTCACTGATCGTGTTGGTCCTTCCATATTGTTTAATTGCACTTTTAATTCTTCCCATTCGGGAAACTCACCTGGATGTACCAATTGCTTATTTTTTTCTATAAAATTTATCATTGCTTCGATTTGACGTTTTGATGATCGTTCGCGTTTCGCCATATCAACAATAACACAAACAATTGTGCAGATACGTTCAAATTATTTGAAGGTAAAGCTATGATAAAGCACCAACAACGTATTTGACAAATGTCAGTATGACAGTAAAGTAAATCTTAACTGTCGTTTGCCAGTACGGACGCACATATATATGTTCATATGTACTAATAATAGCGTGAACATTTGTTCTAATCATTCTTCCTTCATAGAATCTCCGTATATGTTCGGAATTTTTAACAAGTTCTGTTAAAAATAACTTTTAACAGCTCTGTTAATTTTTTACTTACAGAATAACATTTTTTCTGTTTAATTTTAAAGGTGCTGTTATAGGTTAAATTTTAACATGATGTTATTTTTAACAAGACTATTTACAGAATACGCCCCAAAATAACTGCCGCTTGACGCAAATGACTTTGTATCTTAAAACGCAGTTTTGCTAATAAACAATATAACTTCGTTACTGCAGCAAGTTATTACAAGTCACTATCCCACCTAGAAAAAAACAAATTCCTTCTTAAATAACATAAAACATACACCCATCCACTATCCCTTTAATTTCCTTTCCCGCCTGGGACCATTAAAAACACATCAATATAAATCCGAAAGCTCCTCATTCTTATCCCACGCGCGCACCTACCTCATCCCTCCCCCTCCCGCAGTTAACGGTAAAACCCGCAGCTCGGAAAATCGTTTATTAAATAAGACACCTTTCGAGAAATAATAAAACTGGCAGTGGAGCCGACCCTTTTCACCACTCGCACGACGATTTTTCAATGTCTACCGAGGGTTCAGCGGTACATCCGATCTCACTGACCCATTTTTCAATTCACACACCCCGTCTAGTCCGAGAGTTCGACCACCCAGCACCGAGATAACGGATGGCATCCCGTATTTTTCGCACAAAAGTTTCCTAAGAGTCGTACTCGCGCCGCGTGGGGCAACATTCCCCCGAAATATGCGTACGGTTCCGTTCGGTAGGAATAAATTACTCGCTTCTGGCTGCTCTCTCGCTATTCAGGTGCGAGAAGGTCTCAAGGCGCGCAAGAAGAACTTGGGAAATATGTTCTTTCTTTTGTTTTTTTTATTGAATTTAATATAAAGGAAGGTCACGTGGAAATGTTTTAAGCACGGCAATTTCAATAGTTCATATCCGTAGCGCTGTTACTAGCGAATCCTTGCCGAATCACTAATTTATTGTTATTATTAATGAATTAAAAAGAAAGCGTTGCTAATAATTGTTATTTTTATCAATAAAACTTCAACGCATTTGAGGCGAGCGTATTTTTAAGAGCTATCACATTAATATTTACCAGTAAAATGGTAAGCTTTTTTAATTTTATGTCGCCATTGATGCAAAATTCACGATTCAATGAGTGGTGTGACACATATATTTATTTTATATAGGTAGACATGGACCATTATATTTTTAGTTAGAGTGAATATGTTATAAACAGATAAAAAGAAGTAAAAGTCCACCACGTTATGACTACGTAACTACTACATCCTATAAAAGTAACGATTACGTCGTCATAACCTAATTAGAACCTAATATTTGTTCCCCATTTTGGTAATAGTTACGGATATATCACGTAATTAGAACGTAACAGCTACTAGTAATTTTTACTTTGTGGAAACCTTTAAGGTTGCAAGTACGTCATGGCGACTAAATGTGCTACTTGGGCACTTTAGTCTTAGAATCGATACAAATTAAAAAAAAGTTCGACCTTCCCATATTTAATCCTTAAATCGCGATTGTAATAATGGACTTTAGTAATAAATGCTGGCAATACATTACTGCAAGCCGAGATAAACTGATTTAAAACTTTGCAAAATTAATAACCTTGTGAAAGGAAGGGGAGGGGAGTTGGTCCATTAATAGCCAAACCAGGCATGCCTTGTAACATAAACAATAGTTACCAATTTGTCAAAGTTAATCAATGGATAACAGCAAAAATCTGTAACATACAGGTTTGTTAGGAGATAATCATTTGTTAAATCAGTTGTTAACTCAACCACCGCTATTCCAGTAGTTACACATTTGTTAAGATTTACCAAAGCACGAAATGTGCCGAATGTCCAACGAAAGTTGTCGTGCATGATTGCATCAATTTAGACGGGAAATCTATTTGACATTTTGACAGAATTTTTATTTTTGATTCGATTTGATCACTGTTCAATTAATTTGGAATAAGATAGCAGCAGTAAGTTTAAAATATATATCAGAGTACACCGAGTAAGGACAAGGGATGAGTTATAGCGGTCCAAATTTCTAAACCTAACTTCACACAAACAACAGCTTTCCAAAATGGCAGTTAGTTATTGTTTACGCTCGTATCTACACAAATTAGTCTACTCATCCGTTTAATCTACATGATTTACTTGTTTTCTTTATTTATTTACGTATTTTATTAGTTTTGAATTACCCCTGCAGTTTTAAAACATTAATGAACTTATGATATTCTTGTGTAAAAGGTAAGATCGGTGGCCAGTGGCCATACACTTACACTACTTTCTTATATATTATATTGTTAGGTTTAAGTGAAATAACTCAAATACCTTGAAAGAAGACACAATGGGTATCATGTGTTAGTGCGTCACTCTCGGAAGATAAATTATGATGCCAACGATGGTCGCAGTTTTGGGATGAATCTAATATAATATATACATATAATACGACAAGAATTAAGAAAGTATATGAATAAGAAGAACTATTGTCGTTGTGCAGAGATTCCTAGGTCACTTTAAATCAATTTATTTGTTAGATACACATTTTAAGGGCTGGCTTGAAGTCATTCAAAACGGAGCAATCAAGAACAATGGATTTTTGCGAGCTTGTCCTTATTGTAATATTACTGTGCTGTTATGTTTATGATTATTACATTACATTTTTATAATTATGGAGGTTAGTAGATTGTAATTTCAACATTTGATTTTGAGAAATATCATCACTAAATTTGAGACTATACATCGTATTGAGTAGGAAAAGGCAGAGAATGCCGTGGAAGAGCCAGAAATTTTACGGTACAAGAAAACACACATTGTTAGCGTCATTGAAAATTATAAAGGAGTAGTTAAAATAAGAAAAGTGATGGAGTATTATATTAAACAAAAAAAACGAAGTATGAGCAAAATTATATCTGAATTTACTTGTCATAGTACTACTGGGTTAAGGATGAAAGAGCAGTTATTTACATTATACAACTTTATGAAAAAGGACAATCAACACGACCAAATCATTGTTTTTTTTTGCCTTTTTTTCTTATATTTACATGATTCTTCTCTGAACAGTCCTGGTGTATGACGTCTATCATATCAGTTGTCTAGTATATCGAATAGTTCTTCATTGGAGGACGATGATTAATCATTCCATATATCCGTTTTGGTTATAATCGTTATAACAAACTTGACATAAGCCAGAGCAAAACCTCAATTGCTGAATTTCTAGGTGAAAACGTCAAAGTTTCAAGTTGGCTCTCTATCGGAACCCAAATGAACTATCAATTTTAGTAAACTTACAGTTAACTAGTTTACAGCAGCCATTAATCAGTTGTCAACTAATCACTCGACATTTAACAAATGCATAAGTTTATGTTACTCGACCTTTAGTTAACAATTTGTTATTGATAACAAATGATTAACTAATCACTTGGTTACACCAGTTTTATGTTACCGGCCTCATATTGTCAGGAGCTGTCACTTCTCGGAATATATTAAAGGTGCAACAGAGATGTAAACAACCGAATACTAGTCGAACATAAACAAAAGGGCGAGCAGCTACCCAGCAACAATCTTAAACAATAATTCCACCACGAAAGGAAAGACCTATAAAACGGGAAAAAGAATGCTCGTAGTGTTAGCTTTATATTCACCTTATTTACGCTTAGAAGATCCGCAGATAGCTGCATAGGAACCACGCTCACGTGCATAACATAATAAAACGGTTTCCTTTCGTAAATTTTCCCAAACAGAGAGAGACTTTCACTCGCGTGAGCAAATCCCGGACAAAACACACGAGAACGGGAAACGGCGTATTCCACCGCAACCACTCTCTAGCTTGCCATTTCATCGCATAATAACAATTCCCAGGGACGCACATGAAACGTAATTAGATAGGGGAATAATTGCATAAATCCCGAATGCAGCAGTTGCCGCGTCCCGGGTTGAATCGCTATAGTTATGAGCGTGGGGAAAGCTTGTTAGTCGCTGATGTATACACGGCGTTTTAATATCATTTTTTTTTTCTGTGTCATTTTGTCGCTTTTGTTGTTCGTTGTTTTCAGAGCGCGCGGAGGATGATGAAGTCCGAATAGTTACGCGATCGACTGGGATGAGAATTATTATACGGCGAACGATCTTATTACTACAACTCGGGACGCTGAAAAATGTGTATTTAAAAGTGTAATTGTCACGTAATAGTAACGACCTCGTGATTGTGAATAGAGTGATTGAAAAAAAAAACTGGATTTTAATGTAAATTTCTGATAGCGGAACTGTTTCTAGGAGAAAATTAAAAAATCAGAGGAAATTTTTATTCTGTTACTACCCTTTATAGTCAGAGAAAGAAAAATAGATTTTTCGTTCTGGCAAAAGAGCGCTCTTGGAAATGGAAAACCTACATATTATATAACATTTATGTATCATAATGTAACGTACTCAGTGACCAACTATATTTATTTCATATTTTATAAATATTTAAAAAAATATTAAATCTTTCTTGAATATTAGTTATATAATATAATATGCATAAAATATTATATATATATATATTTATATAAAATAGTTGTAATTATTAATAACATTGCATATTATTAAAAAGTTTATATCAAAAACATACAATAAAGAATACAGGAACTCTACCCAAGGTGAGTTATACTTATTTGGAATGTTCAAAACAAATATACATTTGATTCTGAAATCTCAAAAATTACCTAAATCAAATATTCGTATATCAGCTTGCACACACCCCAGAGTACTTCAGAATGGTTTACTCGCATACAATCCAGATGTTGCAAAGAAGATACTCTATATACTATTCTACCCCTAACAGCCAGACAATATTACATAGATATTTTTAAAAATATATTTTATAAATATTTTCGTGAGAGGTTTTTGAATATATCTTTCATATTTTTTTCTAAATATAGATAAAATATCCAATTAAATATTTATTCCATATTTTAAAATTAATGTAAGCGCTATATTTTACTAAAATATTTGTAAAAATATTTATATGAAATTGAGATTTTATGCAATCTATTTAATTGTCAAAATAACTAAAATTGTTCTTGGTTATTTAGAATGTATAACGTCGATAACGAAAGCTGAAACATACATAGAGTTGTCTAAAAGGCAAAGAACTTGTTTTTCACATCACCATACAAGTTAATAATCAATAATTCTGGCATCTTTTAAGCATACTGAAGGTTTATCAAATTAATCACTATTTTCTAATTGAATGTTCTAAATAAAAAACAAACGTATTTATTATCATTTTATTTGAATAAGCCAATAAAAAATGAAAAATACTCATTTTTAGTCTAGCCTGGCTGGGCCAGGTACAACCCTATGGCTTTTTTCATATCTCGGTAGTGCGCTTCATGCTTTCCTTGTGCCTCTAAAACAATGCCAATTGTATCAGATCCTACCAGAATAAAACATCGTACAACATTATCAACACCTACAATACATTTGGAGCATTTACAATAATTGGAGTAGTAGCTACATTCTAATACTTACGATACTTATTTTTACTTTATTTCATAATATTTGAAAACATTCTACGTACAAACAATAAAAACAACACAACGTATTCTACCTCTATTTGACGTTATGACGCTTATCTCCGAGATGAATCTCTTAAGCAAATCAACTAGCATTTATCTGTTGAGTGCAGTACATATATGATGCATAAAATTCCTACAATATATTATTAACGATTTCTGTACATAGCGATATTGAGCATTCCAATTATCTTATAAATGCCATGCATGTTCAAAGTTTTGCTTACCTCGTAGTCACACAAACACTAAAACACACCCGCAACAATTATTACACAGTTAACCCTAACCTGCCCTAATGTATACTTATAAACTATAACATGTAACGGACAAACGAATGAAAATGTTGATGATACGCACGTGCGCGTATGCATTCTATGTACCTAATCCATAGACGCATAAACAATACTAAATCATATAACACCGCACCGTAATGAATAGAGGTGTTATGTTGAGTTCGCAACTTACAAATATTGCAAATAATATAATACGAAACGCAGATATATTAATAGAAAATTTACAGCGCTCAATTTAGATACTAATAAATCATATTAGATATATATACCTAGTTTAATCTTTAAACTATCATATTAATAGGTACATACCTCCTTAATATGTATGCATATTTTACCCATTTTATATTATTCGTCCTACGCACCAAATGTACAAAAGCAAAAATTCAATCTTTTTTTTTATATGAAATAAATATTTACAGAATACAAAGCAAAATATTCTTGCAGAGTTATGAAAATATATTGAGAAAACTTTGCAAAAAATATTATTAATGCTACGTAACATATATTTTTTAATGTTTTCCTATATATTTTATGCATATTATATTAATATAATTATTCAAGAAAGATTTAATAATTTTTTAAATATTTATAAAATATGAAATAAATATAGTTGGTCACTGGGGAATACATAAAATAATAATTACATCTAATATTGATAGCTTTCTCCTACGAGCCACTTCACTGTATACCTCAGCTTGATATCAAGAAGGTCCAGAGACTATTCCTAGTTTCTCTTCTTTAAGAATAGTGGAATGTATTCGAAGCAGAGAACTGCTTCCATGGCGTGAACTCCAAAATCCACCGATGGGATTCCAAGACGGGATATCTATATGGAAAGTCGTTTTTGAACTATTGACTGCTCTTATCTTCTTTCACGTCTGAGTTTCCTTGTTCCTACATTATCCTTCTGCTACTTTCTTACCTTTCTCCTGAACAATTCCTTTGCAATCATCTCTCTTTTACTGTGGCTCGAGTTGCAAATATTCTCATAGTGACACATTTTTTTGATTCCATCAATTTAACATTACACGACTTTGCCTACTTTACCTCTTGTTTTCTATACGAATTTATGTATTTTGTCCTATAATCACTTATTGTAACTTTAGAACAATGAATAAATATTTTACTGTTTATAATTTGAGTATGCAAATAGAGAAATTTTGGCAATCCCGGGAAGAATTAAATAAGATTCAAAAAAAAAAAACTGTATTTATTATAAACAGAATATGATTAAAATCATAGCATTTCCAATTTCAATAATTCTTCCCGAAAAACATTTCAGCGATATTCCCGGATCCGAACCGCAAAATAAGAAAAATCCCCACTTAAGAAAGCACACAAACAAACAAAGATTATTTCCAACGAAAACAACCCCACTTTATACTTATCGGTGCGAGGAATGTAAACAAGCGTCTAGGTAAATACGCCTGCTGTCTATCCCATTGATATTCCATCCGGAACGAGGTTTTCTATGCCGCCCGAGTCTTCCGGCACACACACAGTCACTTCCATTTCAATACTTAATCGAGACGCCGGCGGCATTTTTTTCCGGCCTGCAGCTAGGGCGGGTTATTGCTTCCGGCACACAGTTCTTCCGGTCGGTTAACTCGTGCGAAATCCAGGGAACGTTCCACTTGAAAATTACAGTCGACAACACAGGCGAGCCTAATTGATGCCGCCTGCTCGTAGAGGTGAATTGAACCGGAAAAAATTTTGATGAGAAAACCTAGTTTAACATAAAAGGAAAGGGCTTGCAGTGTTAGATAAGGTTGATCAAGTGCCTTAAATTTGCTTGTTATAGTTGTTATCAAATTCGCCTATGAATAAGAAGTCATTATCGTGATGCCAGAAAGAGCACAACCCGAGCTACAGCAAAGTTTAGATCTAGACAAAGGTTGGTAATAGGCCTACTGTTAGAGCAATGTATTTTTCCAGTCATTAGTATTAGAAATCGTTCTGGACCTGACTACACTTGCCGATGCTCCTGCTCACTTTAGCGTTCAGGATGAATTAAATAGCAGTATCCCAATAGGTAGATAGGTCGCGGAGGTCCACAGAATTGGCCAGCAAGGATCTCTTGATCTAACGAGCCCAGATCTTTTTATGGGGATACATTAAAAACATTGTCTATGGCATACCATCAACCACGCCCGACAATATGAAAGAACGAAGAAGAATGACGTTTCGATCTATAAAGCAGCAAATGTTTTGAATGATGTTAAAGATCCATTTCAAGAATGAGTAAGCTCTGCATTGAAAACCACAGCCATCATTTTGAACATTTTTAAAACAGTAGCAGTTTTAACATATCGGTTTATCTGTTTTAATAAAGTACATTTCTGAAGTTTACTTAGTTATGACGTTTAATTAGTGCGTGGAAAAGCCAGTTGAAAAGTTAGGCTATGAATATCGTCTATCTATGTTTGAATAATAACAAAAGTTTTATCTAAGCCCACTTCAAAGAAAAATAATGGCTAGGAATTATTATTTAAAAAAAGAAAATTCTAAATTACTAAGAAACTATAAGAATACGTATAGTAAGCATTAATACAATCTTAAAACCGTTAAAATTAGAATTTCAATAAAGTAATAAATTACAGGGTGTTCCATTTAAAATAAGAAGCTACTTGCTTTAAGATTAGAGGAAATTAATATATTTTTGTTCTGTAATAATTTTTTTGCATTATTTATTTTATTATCAGTCTAATGTGTTAAAAATACTATGTTTAGAATATCTAGCTGTAATTGCGGCGTAGGCTGAGAAGGAGGTGTATATTGCAATCTTTGAAGTCAAGCAACAATATGGTACGGTTTTGGTTGGGTTACCATTCGGGACACTTCTCGCGGGTGGTCGGTGTGGTTCCGGCACTCAGCCAAGGCTTCAAGGCCTGTAGTGCTGAATTATTTTATATTATATCTAGCTTAAATATGCATACAGGCATGCTCTTAAATTTAACTTTTCTCTTTCGCACAGCGCAAATCCTCTGACGTAAACTTTTTTTCTTTCTTGATAGCCTAGTATATCCAACAAGCAATTTGTTAGTGCTGAATTATTATTATATTATATCTAGCTTAATTATACAGACAGGCATGCCTCTTCCAATTAAACTTTTCTTCTTTCGCACAGCGCAATCCTCGACGTAAACTTTTTCTTTTTCAATTTACTTTGATAGCCAGTATATCCAACACCATTATTCCTTGTATGTTCCCTAAGCAGCCAAGAATACCTACATAGATAATTTTTAAGAAAGTATATTTTATAAATTATTTTTCGTTGAGAGGTTTTTTTATATATTTCGATATTTTTTTCTTAAATATATAATATTATTCTATATTTTAAAATTAATGTAAGCGCTATATTTTTTTCTAAAATATTTGTAAAATTGAGATTTTTTATGCAATCTATTTAATTTATCAAAATGAACTAAATTGTTCTGTTAATTAGAATGTTATAACGTCGATAACGAAAAGCTGAAACAACATAGAGTTGTCTAAAAGGCAAGAACTGTGTTTTTCACACTCACCAACAAGTTAATAATCATAATAATTCTGGCATCTTTTAAGGCATACTGAATTTATCAAATTAATCACTATTTTTAATTGAAGTGTTCTAAATAAAAACAAACGTATTTATTATCATTTTGTTTGAATAAGCCAATAAAATGAAAAATACTCATTTTTTAAGTCTAGCCTTGGCGGTGCCAGGTACAACCTCTATGGCTTTTTCATATCTTCGGTAGTGGCGCTCTCATTGCTTTCTTGTGGCCTCTAAAACAATGCAATTGTATTAGATCATACCATGAATAAAACATCGTCAACATATCAACACCTACTAATAATTTGGAGCATTTACAATAATTGGAGTGGTAGCTATTCCAATACTTACGATCTTATTTTACTTTATTTTCATAATATTTGAACATTCTACGTACAAACAATAAAACAACACAACGTATTCTAACCTCTATTTGAGGTTATGACGCTTATCTACCCGAAATGAATTCTCTTAAGCAAATCAACTAGCATTTATCTGGTAGATGCAGTACATATATGATGCATAAATTCCTACAATTATATTATTACGATTTCCGTACATAAGCGATATTGAGCATTCTCAATTATCTTATAAATGCCATGGACATGTAAAGTTTTGCTTACCTCGTAGTCACCACAAACACTAAAACACCCCGCAACAATTAATTACACAGTTAACCCTAATCTGCCCTAATCGTATACTTTTATAAACTATAACATGTAACGGACAAACGAATGAAAACGTTGATGATACGCACGTGCGCGTATGCATTCTATGTACCTAAACCATAGACGCATAAACAATACAAATCATATAACACGGCACCGTAATGAATAGAGTGTGTGTTGACGTTCGCAACTTACAAATATTACAAATAATATAATACAAAACGCGATATATTAATAAAAAGTTACAGCGCTCAACTTAGATACTAATTAAATCATGTTAGATATATATTATCTAATTTAATCTTTAAACTATCATTTTAAATAGGTACATACCTACTTAATATGTATGCATATTTTAGCCATTTTATAATTCGTCCTAGGCACCAAATGTACAAAAGCAAAATTCATCTTTTTTTTATATGAAAAAATATTTACAGAAATACAAAGCAAAATATTCTTGCAGAGTTATGAAAAATATATTGAGAAACATTTGCAATAAAATATATTAATGCTACATAACATATATTTTTTAAATTTTTCCTATATGTTTTGTTATATTTTTATGCATATTATATTAATAACTAATATTCAAGAAAGATTTAATATTTTTAAATATTTATAAAATATAGTTGGTCACTGGGGTTTGTACCTGTATTTTTTGTTGTAATGTTTACTTAGCTTTGTCCACAAAATTTCAGAATTTTTCATGACAATAAAGCACATTATTATATTATTATTATTATAAACATTTACAAAATAAATCAATTAGAATCCAAGCCATTGCAAAGGCAACTTTTTCTTTTTTTTTTAATAATAATCCGTGCGCCTCCAAGAGAAAACTGCTCACATCCATATTTCTATTCTCATGTATATATGCAGACCAAATATACCGTATGTATGTACTTTTAAACGTATACGAGAACATATCCAAAAACGACTGCGTCCGTCCACTTTTCGAGATAAGCAACCGAAAAAATGCCAACGATAGACCCTGGCCTCGGTCGGTCAGTTTTCTGCGAGCTTTCGATTTGCATTAATGTTTGTTCGAGTGGCCGTTCCCTGAGAATTTTTCGGCACGATTTGCAATTCAAATGGTGGCCGTGACTTCCAGCGAGAACGACAGAAAAGCGGTAAAAGTCGAGGTAGCGCAGTGGTCCAATTATAATTGTGGGCGTGAATGCGGTAGGAATGAAATGAGGCGAATAGTAATGGAACGGCGTTTCATTTGGTGGAGTGGAAAGATTTTTTAACGCGAATTCGTTTTTTTTTTTTGTTTATACAAGTCGAAAGTCTAATTCCGATTCGACAGAGCGTATTAGCGTCGGTTGTGAATTGACGGGATTCTGAGAAATTCTTTTGAAAATTATATAGCTTGAAAAACATTTTCATTCATTCATTTATTATTGATAATTACGTTTGAGATTTTACCATATTGGAAATATAACCGAAAAATACCTATAAAAAGAAAATCACATTTTAATACCTTAATAACGGCTGAATGAAATGCTATACCTGGCAGTCTGATCTTACTCGTTATATTTTCTTCAATTGGCGACTTACCAAGGACATTTACAATTCCTAGAATTTTCTTTGATTTGACTCGAACGAGCTTTATGAACTCATTCAGTCAGTTTCATTCGGGACATTTTAAACCAGACATAGCCAACCTACTAGATTTTATATTTTCTACACAGAAGAAATATTTGCAAACAATTCTGAGTTACGCTTGCTCGATACGCTGTACTTGTAGTTTCGTTGCATAAATAATCTAAAATTGTGTGCAGCTTCAATTCCATTAATTTGTTAAAGAGGTACATACCAGTTTGGCAAATTTATTCGATGAGAATGAAAATAATTGTCAGCTGCCTTATTCTTATTCAGAAATAATAAAATAACTTTTATTCTTGATTGTATTATTCAATAGTGAATTTCCACATTCATTTCATTAATTATTCAAATAATTATTCTTCATTTGAATAACTGCTTTCATTCGGGAAAGGAAAGGGATAATTTTTTCCATATCAGCCCCAGTGACCAACTATATTTATTTTATATTTTATAAATATTTAAAAAATATTAATCTTTCTTGAATATTAGTTATATTAATATAATATGCATAAATATATATAGAAAATATATTAGGAAACATTTAAAAAATATATATGTTATGTAGCATTAATATATTTTATTGCAAATGTATTCTCAATATATTTTTCATAACTCTGCAAGAATATTTTGCTTTGTATTTCTGTAAATATTTATTTCATATAAAAAAAAAAGATTGAATTTTTGCTTTTGTACATTTGGTGCGTAGGACGAATAATATAAAATGCGTAAATTATGCATACATATTAAGTAGGTATGTACCTATTTAAAATGATAGTTTAAAGATTAAATTAGATAAGATATATCTAATATGATTTAATTAGTATCTAAGTTGAGCGCTGTAACTTTTCTATTAATATATCTGCGTTTTGTATTATATTTATTTGTAATATTTGTAAGTTGCGAACGTCTACTACAAACCTCTATTCATTACGGTGCCGGTGTTATATGATTTAGTATTGTTTATGCGTCTATGGATATAGGTACATAGAATGCATACGCCGCACGTGCGTATCATCAACATTTTCATTCGTTTGTCCGTTACATGTTATAGTTTATAATAGTATACGATTAGGGCAGGTTAGGGTTAACTGTGTAATTAATTGTTGCGGGGTGTGTTTTAGTTTTTGTGGTGACTGCGAGGTAAGCAAAACTTTGAACATATCATGGCGTTTATAAGATAATTGGAATGCTCAATATCGCTATGTACAGAAATCGTTTAATAATATAATTGTAGGCATTTTATGCATCATATATGTACTGCATCTACTAGATAAATTACTAGTTGATTTGCTTAAGAGATTCATCTCGGTAGATAAGCGTCATAACCTCAATAGAAGTTAGAATACGTTGTGTTGTTTTATTGTTTGTACGTAGAATGTTTTCAAATATTATGAAACAAAGTAAAAATAAGTATCGTAAGTATTTAGAATGTAGCTACCACTCCATTATTGTAATGCTCCAAATGTATTAGTACGTGTTGATAATGTTGTACGATGTTTTATTCATGGTATGATCTAATACAATTGCATTGTTTTAGAGGCCACAAGGAAACGCCATGGGAGAGCCCATACCGAAGATATAAAAAAGCCATAGGGTTGTACCTGGCACCAGCAAGGCTACACTTAAAATGAGTATTTTTCATTTTTATTGCCTTATTCAAATAAAATATAATAATACGTTTTGTTTTATTTAGAACACTTCAATTAAAAAATAGTGATTAATTTGATAAACTTCAGTATGCCTTAAAAAATGCCAGAATTATTGTTATTAACTTGTATGGTGAGTGTGAAAAACAGTTCTTGCCTTTAGACAACTCTACGTATGTTTCCAACTTTTCGTTATCGACGTTATACATTCTAAATAACCAAGAACATTTTAGTTCATTTTACAAATTAAATAGATTGCATAAAAAATCTCAATTTTCATATAAATTTTTACAAATATTTTGGAAAAAAATATAGCGCTACATAATTTTAAAATATGAATAAATATTTTAATTGGTATTTTATCTATATTTAGAAAAAATGAAAAATAATTCAAAACTCTCACGAAAAATATTTATAAATATATTTTTTAAAAATATCTATGAGTTATTTCTGGCTGTCAGGGTTCTTTCATAATTTTTATTATATGTAGGTGACTGTTGCATATATCAAAAACTGTGTACTTAACTTCTCTTAGACAATCAAGGAGACAATATATCTCCTTTATGTAATAAGTTTCAATAGTAGAAGAAAAATATTTTCAGGGTCAGGTACAACTATTATGATATTAATCCCACCCTGATGCGTTCAAAACCAAAAAAAACCTTCTTTGCAGCACATATAAGAACACTCGGTGTTAAAGGCAACGAAAAGCGAGCCGATATATGTGCATATAAGTACCTAGATCAAGTTTCATTCCATTATTCTGCACATGACGATTTATTTCCTGAAGACACATTATTTCTTTAATGCTTTATTTGAATAACGTTTCATTCAATAATTCCTTATTCAAATAATTGCCGGATCACTTCATTCGACAATATCCTAATATTGAATAAAGAATAATTGATTAAAATTTCATTCAAATAATCATTTGAATAAAGAATTATTCTTTGATGCGCAGCACTAGTACATACGTGTTAGATGCCATGAAGTTGTGTCAAATAAATATTATTATTATTATTAATGCGTCGAGATTTTGAACTAAACAAATATCGACTGCACTCTAATGCGGCTCTCATACAACTGACGAAGTGATGAAGAACGAGAGCGCGCTCCGACTGTAGCCGACCACTAACATCAACTCTGCATGCGATGAACAACCTGTATACTCCTTGGTGTGGCATACCATAAAATTTGCAAATTTTACAATAGCTTTTTCCGTCCGTACGATGCCTTGATATTATATGCTTTTCAGTTACCAACGGTTTTTCACAAGGGAAAAAGAAATATTTTATTTCAGCGACTGTGTGCAGCGTATAACCAGCGCGTAATCCCAATTTTTTTCCTTGAAAAATTAACCCTAGCCGCAGCTTTTTTCGACTTGCTCCGGAAAATTACCGGGCATTTACTACCAGAATAACACGCAAATCCTTCATTTACACCACCGGAAACACTCCGACCGGCACAGAGTTAATACCAACGCTGTTTTTAAACCGGCATGCTTCTGAAATTTTAGTATGCTACTTACGAATTCCCCATCTCGAAACTCTTATTACTTAATCCGGTAACTCGGCGCGCCCATTCCAGGAACTCTCGGCTTACGAAATTGGTACGTACGCGCATGGTCTCCCCTCTTCAAACTTTACCGGCGGCGCAGTGATTTCCTTCAATCTTCGGGTCACGTATAGGCAGTCGGTTGCGTTAAACGACCTAGCACCACCTAAAGTTTACATTTTACATTTCGGATGCCCGCCCGTTACGTCATTAGGGCGCGGAAAGCTGTTTGCCGACGAGACTGACTGGTCTGAATACGTGAGAGCCCTAACGGTGTCTTAATTGAGGTGCGGATTGAGGTTTATTGCGGGATTTTATGAGGCACGGGATTGCGTGGGGAATGAAGGATAAAAGAAAGAAAAATTCGGTTTTTTTTTTTTTTAAATATGTACATTACGTTGTCAGAATGTGAAGTAATGAGATGGTAATTGCGTCAACACGATCTGGGATTCGGGAAATTTAATTAGGTGGTGAAATGGTTTCGAGAATTTTTTCGGTTCCAATTACTTCGCGAAAGGTCGCCTAGTGATGGGAAAAAAATGATTGCATTACCATATTGGTTAATATTTTTTTTTTATACATTGCGACAGAATCAGATTAAATCTGTTCGGATTTACATTTCTAATCTGTGACGAAGAAATATTCATGATGGCATTTAAGGATATTTTTAGTTTACAAAGTTTTTATTATTAGAGGAAGAATAATTGAATGAGAATTTAAGATGGAAATCTCATTATTAAAGTGAAGATATTTGCTAAATTGTCGATCTGAAACTACAATATGTATCTATAAAGGATAATAATAACTGTAGGACCACTTTAAGCCACTATACTTGCGTTAATTAACTAACCCTAATTAATAATTAAATCATATTAAAAACGTATTGCTGTGAACTGATTGTCCAAGCATACAAGTTTAAAGAAATTAAAAATGACAAAATTAATTTAGCTAGCTCAGCAAAATGAATTTAAAAGGGGCCAGAGATTCTTATATCTCAGAGTAACTTTTTTAAAAAGTATAGTGGGCGTTTGCAAAATTGACTTTCTTTAAATCTCCAAAAATTGAAATGCAGATTCAAAAATAAAAGAACTATTTAAGATGATATTTAAATCATTAACTTTTATTGTAAAAAGAAAAAAAAAACATTTAATACAAATTACAGGAAAATTAAACCATGAATATAAGATTCTGGCAAAACAAACCTGCATACGACTCTACATTTTAAAAGGACAATGCAATCTTTAGCAACAAAATGGTGAATTCGTTCTAGAAGGATTTCTTATAACAAAAAAATCCACGTGGTTTCAAAAATTCAAAGCAAACTACAAATTATTCAAATAAGTAGAGAAACAACCAAAATTAAAAATGAAATTTAAATCAGCTACGCTTCATTCACCTACCCCGAGGTGATTAAAATAAAATTAAGATGAAAACTACAAAAAAACGGAAATTTAAACTCTAACGCGATCGCTTCTAAAACGAAAATTATTAACGGGCCTTATACATAATTTGTGCACAATAATACAACGCCAATTAATAAGCGGAGACGTCTGAATAATGATCAAAATTAATAATAACCGAAACAAATCTTAACAAATGAAAAATCGTAAAATGGAGGCAATGAGCTCAAAATTTACATGTACTTACATTCGTGACAATCATTCAGACTCTGAGCCCTAAGAGGCCTCTCACCGCGTATATACAAAACAGCTGCTGCGCGCGCTGCGTCAGCCGCATCAATCATAGAATACGCCTTATAAGAAGGACCAAAACAAGATAAACTAATGCTAAACATATAATCAAAGAAAATAAACTAACTAACTGAAAAATAAATACATCCAACAAACTACTAAATTCATAGCAAATGTAAAAATAAACATAGTGAGAATTTGCGCGCGGCATGCCAAACTTGATCTTGGAAAATTAACAGCATAGAGTTCAAACAACCGGGGAGACATATCACAGCAGTATGTAAATAAAAAATTACACTCATCAAATCTACCGAAAATTTAATTGTATACTAGAGAAGGTCGAAAATATGAACCTATGCTAAGTGTAAAGTATCTCAGTTTTTTTGTTTAGAAGATTCTTTTATTAGTAAATGTTGTTTTAGATTCATGATGTCCACCCAAAAAGTATCCAGAATACACACCTACCCGCAATACCGGCGCTGCAATGGGACACTCAAACAATTGGACGCGAAAACGGCTAGAGTTAATAAGGGTTAATTGCAGGCGCGGAAGTGGCAAGACATCGCATTTTACAGTGTACTGTCTCTAAATATGGTTGTAGTTGAGGTAAGCGCGGGGTCCTCGGTTAAAAGTGAGGCTTTTGTGGTTTCTCTCATTCCTTGGCAAATGCTGAGAAACGAACATCTTAAGTCGTTCCATGGGCGCAGGCGCAATAATAACTCTCTGGGTCGATATACTCGATGTCACCTGTAATTGGCGAAAACTGTTGGGAATTGCCAAGGCATGAAGTATTATTACTGCTATACCTCCCGTTGCCGTGGGATTACGATCGTTTCATTTAGGGATTTTAGGTAGAGGTATTATTCAATTAAATTAAGAATTAGACCCTACAACCCCATCTAGTAGCTAAGTTTCGTACTTCTTGCTGGTTCCAACGCATCTTTAGTCACGTGATAGTCAACGGTAATGTCCTATTTTTGTTATTCATTTCGAATTATTAGTAATTCATTGTCCGTCAAAATAGCTTTTCATTGTTCAATTATTGGTTCAAGTTTCGTTCATCAAAACTCTTTTTTTTTGCGTAAATTACTCCGCATTGTTAGTTTGTCAGTACTGATTTGATTAACGTGACGTAATTTCCGTTTCCGTCCGCTTAGTAAGCGAAGAGACGTACCCGGCTTCCCTAAAACACCACACGCTCTGTTAGTTCGCTCGGTGAAAGTTTTATTAGTTACCACATTTGTTGTGGGATATTGTCACGCGAGGAACATCAAGTATCGAGTGCATTTTCTGTTTTACCTGGGGCTGCCAGGAGAAGTGTTCGTTGCATCGATATTTTCCTGCAAAGGGGTTTATAAGCAGTAGCGATAGCCGGCATCTATTTAGTTTAATGGCGTCATCTTTAGGTCACTGGTAAGCTAACTCCTCTCGGTTGTTAATTTTCTTAGTTTTGGTAATCCGGTCCTGTCCTTTAGGACCTATTTTGTTTTGGTTTGAACTTGAAGAGGGAGAGAAGTACCTAATTTGGGAGACCGTTCACCTTTGAATTTACCTGCACCGCCACCCGCGTACAGGGGAGCAAATTGGACCACGCCTATAACAACAGCGTGACGCGATAAATAGCTTCCCAGACACCCATCAAAGTTATCAGCTAAGTTTTTAATGTTGTTTTCTTTTTCTTGTACTGTATCAAAATTGAATTCACCTTTAAAATCCTATCACGTCGTAAAGACCGCCAAGCCGAAATACTAGACTGCATTAATATTCGAATTTATATTTCTTAAATACCATCGACAATAGTAAATTTACCCATTGCACGCTCATTATAAATAATTTAGATTACGATTCATGCCGTCAACCTGTAACGACGTTTTTCGGGGTTTGGATGTTATTGTTTTCGGATATTTCAAAATGCAACGGGATTATTCTTGCTTTTGAAATTTTGCGCGAAGTATACTTCTTATCAGATGGTCAATAGTCAACTCACCTTACTTCTCTGCTTAAACGGTTGCATACACGAGCGGCGGCCCTATGTAGAGATGCAGCAAGGTTCGTGCGAGTGCCGGTAGTTGACAGTTGTATTCGCGCTAAAATTGTTTCCTGTCGCGTATCTCACGTCGTACATAATGATTTAAAAATCCACCCTAATTGAAGTAGCTTCAGTTCGTGAGTGTAATTCAGGATTCTAATATATTTGTACGCGACAATGTGATGTAAATCAGTGAAACAAACAAGTGGGTTTTTTGTGTTTTATTCCTCCAACAACAATGACACAGGGGACAAAAAACGTTGTACATACGAAAACAGGTAAGTATTTACAAGTTTACATTTAACAACATAAACAATATTTATATATATATTTATATACAAGGCCTTTCATACGAAAATTAACAATGATAAGCAACAACAGATTTAACGATGAAAAATATATATATACATGTATGTGAGGGGCGCCGGCAAGTATTATATCAAAATTCAAAACACATAATATACAGGGTGTATCAAAAATAACATGTAAAGTAAATTACCTTGTGCTGCCGAGACGGAGGTGTACGCCGGGTTACCTGTGACAACGGTCGGGGGTGGGTTACCTCGTGTCACCCCTCAGGACGACTACGACGCGTAACCGGGCGGAGAACGAAAGATTAGGTTGTGCCACCCCTAAGGTCGGCTACAATCTCTAATCGAGCGGGCAACGGAAGGCCACGTCGTGTCACCCAAGGGACGACTACGATCTATGACCCACCGTCGACAGAAGCTAGGCTGTGTCACCCAGAAGACGACTACAGTCTCTAGCTACGCGGTGAGAGGCGGGAGGCTATCGTCGTGTCACCCAGCGGACGACTACGATCTAACAGCCTGCGGAAAGCGGGAGCTAGGCTGTGTCACCCAGAGGACGACTACAGTCTCTAGCTACGCGGAGAAGACGGGAGGCTATCGTCGTGTCACCCAACAGACGACTACGATCTAACAGCCGGCTATCGTCGTGTCACCCAGCGGACGACTACGATCTAATAGCCTGCGGAAAGCGGGAACTAGGCTGTGTCACCCAGAGGACGACTACAGTCTCTAGCTACGCGGAGAAGACGGGAAGCTACCGTCGTGTCACCTAGAAGACGACTACGATCTAGTAGTTTGGGAGGTCGGGATCTGCCTACCTCGATCGCATTAAGCGGACGCTCTTATATACTATTCCGAGATCCCCACGCGACCGGCGTTGGTGGGGAACCAAGCGTGCGTACATTGAACGTGCGGCGCGAGTGGGGACGCGAGCAATTGAACTCGGTGAAATGAATACGCGCGTCGGCAAACCAAGAGTTAAATAAAAAAAAAATTAAATTAAAAGCGGCAATAATGCAATCCAAACATATAGAAAAATCAATTTACGGAAATTAAAATTTATTTAATATAAATGCTAACTAAAATTGACTATTAAGTTGATTTTTCTATAAACGGTACGTTACAAACCGAATCAGGGTTGATAGTTAAGGAAAGAGCGAACCAATAATAGTATAACGCTAGATCATTGCCCTTTGACATTGACCCACATAAACAGCTGTTTGTACTTTGTAATACTAAATTTGGGGGTTCTTGCTGTATCCTTAGGGCCATCGCCTGGTATTATTACTTAGGGTTTAGTTTAGTTTAGAGGTTAAGATTGAACACCAATTGTGATCGTTAAATATGTCAACTCATGTGCAAGATTTTTATTTTCTTGTATTATTATTATTTTGTTTTTTGTAACAAATATACAGTGTCACCCAAAAATTTGTGTTTTAAATGAATTATTTCGATCCGATGAGATACTTGAAAACCCTAATGAATTTGAAAGCGAACGAACCCCGTAACACTCCTTAAATATTCATGTTTTTAAAATTCTTGAACACGAAATTTATATTAAATTGAAAAGTTGTAAGAATTGTCTCTTGAGTGGTACCGATTGAACCCCTAGTATTTTCTTACGTGTTTGTGCTGCAGTATTTACTACACCTTGTTGTCGTCGGTTTAACTTAATTTTAATGCTCCGAATATCCTACAGCATGGAAATCTTCTCGTATTTGTTCCGTTTTGCAGAAAGGCGATCCCATGTATGTTACCAATTGCAGATCCAATTCTATTATGTGTAATTTCTCCAAATTTTTTAACTAATTATTTATTCTAATATATATCCTTTTGTGAGATGTTTTTTTTATAGTCTAGCCAGTATGGTTTTATTTATAAACGGTCAACGATAACTAACTTATCTTGTTTTACTCATTGTCAGTATGCTTTTGAAGCTTTAGACAGACAAAAGCAAATGGATGTTATTTACACAGATTTTTAAAAAGCTTTCGACCAAATTGATCGTTCTATTGCAATATCGTGACACTAGGTCTAATATCTTTTGCACAACGTGTGGAGTACTACAGCGATCGAACCTTGGGCCACTGCTTTTCACTTTATTTAGTAATGACATACTTAAGCCGCTTCGTTGTGAAGTCCTGTTGTTTTGTAATATATTTGTATTTATTTCATTTACCTACCAGCAGAACTAATATTATATATAAGTGGTCTCCATTAAATTGGATAAAACGTATAAAAAGAAGAAACAAAAAGTCCTTTGCAATCAGGGGTTTATTTAAAGGATCATCTTAACATGTTTCGGCCTACGGCCATCTTCAGACGCATGAAAGTTACGTCGTTACAGAAATATATGAGAAAATAGTCTGAAATTTGTCAAGAATTGAATGCGATTCAGTCAAATACATGCTCTCATTAATTTTAATGTTTTAATATTTCATACCCTTTTTATTATTATTTTATCTATATACAAATCATTCAGATGGTCTTGACATATTTCAGGCCCGAAATTTGTCAAGAACATCTAAATAAATTATTATTTCCTTAAATGAACAACAGCGTATCTGGATTAGGCTTATAAAGACGCAAATTTTCCTCCATTTAACCCAACGCGTATCTGCTATGGCTTCCGAACTAAAGTATAGAGTCATTGTTATGGCGATAGCTAACGAACTTTCTTTCAATAATAACCAAATTTTAATAAACACAACTTGCTGACAGAAGCGTTTATTGGTTGTATAAACATGCGACTGTTTCCGATTATCGAGTGAAGGAAAAAATTGAAATTTTGGCGAAGGCGCTGGTAAAATCGAATTCGCTCTAGCTTTCAGCGAGACCGAGTAAGTGAATCTCGGTAACTTCTGCCGCTATAAAACAATTCCATTATCGCCCAGTGCCACCCATCTGCGACCGACCGGCAAGAAAGCAATAAGCAAAGAGGAAAGAAAAAAAAAAACGCCAGGCGACCGTAAACAATTGAATTTACACCCCAATTTTCGACGCATTTTGTTTCAGGCGATTCTCCCTCGGCGTGTACTCGGAAAATTTACGCCCAAACGGCTGGCGGTTGGCTGAAATTCCGTTAGAATTACAAAGTAGTGGTTCGACTTAAACATTTTGTACCTCACAGGGCTAAGGAAAGGAGCCTGGTTGTGAGATACTTCTTTTGGTGGAGCTGTTCTCGGCCATATAGTAATATTCATTTTTGCTCTCAATTTTTTTTAAGGTAGATGCATTAATTGCCGATTAGAACTCAAACTCAGAAAACATAAATTTCAAACACTAACGGCCGTATTCATCAAACAAACGGTAATATACTGCAAGCACTAACGTACTGCAATTGTAGAACGTAAATAGGCTGATATCTGCACCATTAGTTATGCCAGAGTCTGTGGAGATCGCATCATCCTCCAAAGACTCAGGCATAGCTAATGCATGAAGTTCAAGTTACTTAGACAGCCTCCTCCTCATGATGTCCCACGAAAGAGTTTAAATCCGGTAGACGGCGTGGCCACACCAAAACATTAACGCCTGTTTCTTGGAGAGAGTCCATAGTTTGACGAGCAATATAGGGACATGCATTACCTTGTTGAAAAAGGACATGCGGACGAACATCTAGGTAAGCTAGTAAAGTAGTTTGCAGGACATCATCAACAAAACGTGCAGCTGTTATACTGCCTCGAATAAGGAGAACTGGTAATCAGCTACCATAGACAATTGCCCCAAAACCATTACTCCAACAGTCGTGTATACATGCCTCTCAACAGCAAACGGCCATCGTGCATTGCTAGACAGAATTGCAATTCATCGGATGTGTACAACTTTACATTATAAAATGTTTATTGATATCTTTAATTATAACTGTTCAATCTACTGTCAACTAGTTAAACATGCTCAGGTAAGGAGCCAATGTAGTAAATGAATAACAAATGGCATACGTATTCCAGTCCAGATTTTAAAACATTTATATAAATTAACACTGAATGATGAGGCTCATGCAATTAGTTATTACAAAATATATAAACGTATTGCTATGTACTGATTGTACCAAAAGAACTTGCAAAATGAAATAATAAAAATGAAAAATTAAATTAGCTAGCTCAACGGATAAAAATCTTAAAAGTGCGCAAAAAAACAATTAAACTCAGGGTTATCCTCGTAAACTAAACTTGAATTTAACCCCGAAAGTAGAATGTGGGTGAATGAAATCTGACGTTCATTAATTACCCCAAAAGTCAAAAATAAAAGAACAGAATTTTGAATGACGTTAATCACAATTAAGAATTTTATTATAAAAAAAAGAAAAAAAACATTAAATACGAATTGCAGAAAAAAAAACCGTGGACAAAAGGTCCTGGTCGAAATCAAAAACTGCAGAAGACTCTAAATTACAAAAGGACAATGCTAAATCCTTTAACAAAGCAAAAAGGTAAAATAGTTCAGGAAGATAATCCTTTTTATATCAATCAATCCACGTGGTATCAAAATTAGAATAAACTAAATTAAACGTGGACAAATCAATTAAAATAAATAATAGAAAAACTTAATTACAAGCACAAAGCTTCTCTTCACCCAACTCGAGTATTTATAAAATACAAATTAGCAAAATTTAAAAAAACGAACAAAAATTATCTCTTTAAACTTAAAATATCTTGCTGCACGTAAAATAATAAATGATCTTATACCTAAATTGTGTATACAAGAATATAATACCAATTATTATATAACCAGTTCCTTGATGGATTAAATAATTTCAAAATTAAACAAAATAAATCTTTAAATAAAAATGAAATACCAAAATGGCAGCTAACAAAATAAATTTAAATGTACTTACACGGTATCTTTCAAGGAACTAGCCTCTTACAAGGTCAACACAGTCCGTAACGAACGAAATCTCAAAACATAACAATATAAACAATACAAGTGAACGCAATATGTACAACTGAATGAAATTAATATAAATTAAACAAATCAATTCAATTAACAAAATCTTATATAAAATAAAAAATACACAATTGAAATTGTAGAAACTCTTGCGAAACATTGATAAAGACTAATTGGAATGAACAAGAAAAAAAAAACTGAATTTACGAAAACCGGGGTGCCAGACCACAGCAGTATATACAGATATGTCATTAAAAGTGCCAAATTATTACACAAGGTGAGTCAGTAGTCCGATATCGGTTGATATTGACTTTAACATCTCTCTCAATGTTAATGAATCATTTTTAACGCGCTTGCAAGGTTGTGTTGAACAACAAGGGGGCCACATCGAACATTTAATGTAATTTTGTTTCTGTTATATGTTATTTAATTTTAATAAATTACTATATTGCTTTTGACAAGTCTAGAAAAGTTGTTTGCTGTTAAAATAAAAATTATACCATTCCATTTAAAATAAGAAAGTTGATATCAACACCCTGTATACCGAAAGTGCCATAAAGTTGAAAATATTTTCCTTAAATAGATCACAGTAGGCCATGACTACACTGCAAGTTTCAAAATCAGATTTCTACTAGAAGTTCAAAAAAATCTAATGTCCCAGTTCGGTGGGACACCCTGTATACATTAGGTTAGACCAGTAGCACTGATGATCCTTGGTAAAGTGAAACATATGTGTGCTAATATCTAGACAGCTTGTGTTTTCAACGTGACCTAACATAAGTTATTGTTAAATAGGGGTGTGGCGCAAGGTAGTGTCTTGAGTCCGTGATTGTACAATATGTATGTCAACCAGATAGTTATATTTTTTGCTTTTCTTTAGTGACACGAAGTGTAAAACCTTGTATTAGATCTACTCATCAATAGAGGGCGGTTATTGATTTACGAGAAACTAGTCTATCTTTCATGAGGCACCTAGCTCATCTCCCGTACAGCTACATTGGTTCATTCTTTTTTTCTCCAGATACGGATTCGTGGGGAGTTCGAAAAACATACACCCTATTTATTTCTACCTCCATAATTCTGATTTAGCTACATCAAAAACAAATTATAAGCACAGCGAAAAACGTAATCCTTATCTCGTAAGACGTGAATTTCATAATCCTGCTCTACACACGTCCAATTGGGACGCCTTCCGAGCGCTTCGTCCGTGTCCTGAGAGGGGCGCGTTTAATTTTCGCCTCCGGTTACCCAAAACCGGAAGATTTACGCGCGTTAAGGAGGGCGCAGTGATTATGCGGATCTGGGCTAGGTCGGGTCGAGCCTGGATGCCCTTTATCACCTGTACGGCTTTTCGATTTTAAGTTGGAAACGGAGGAGGGACGCCTGGTGGCGTGAGGCAATTAACTTCAGTTTATGTTACGGCCGAGGGCATTGGTGTAGCAATTCCGATGGCAAATCGATTTACGGGAGGAATATGGAGCGTAATACTAGAGGGGTCGTTTGTGGAAGGTCATGGGTACGGAAACAAACCACCTCAACAACATCATTTTATTTGATATATCTGTATTATAAAATAAATAAATAAATGGTGGTTATTAATTAACTTTCTAGTAAAATCTAAACATAATGCACTTGATTTGGAGTTACTTGTTGTTACGGTATTTCGTTTCTACCTAACATTATTTAAATGTGATACCATATACATTTTTGGAAAGTTCCCCATATCGGACTATCCATTTTATATTTCGAATAAAATTCTGCTAAGTACCCTAATAGCCAGAAATATTACATAGATATTTTTAAAAATATATTTTATAAATATTTTTCGTGAAAGGTTTTTGAATATATTTTTCATATTTTTTTTAAATATAGATTAAATATTCAATAAAATATTTATTCATATTTTAAAATTAATGTAAGGGCAATATTTTTCTAAAATATTTGTAAAATATTATTTATATGAAAATTGAATTTTTTATGCAATCTATTTAATTGTCAAAATGAACTAAAATTGTTCTTGTTATTTAGAATGTATAACGTCGATAACGAAAGTTGAAACATACATAGAGTTGTCTAAAAGGCAAGAACTTGTTTTTCACACTCACCACAAGTTAATAATCAATAATTCTGGCATCTTTAAGGCATACTGAAGTTATCAAATTAATCACTATTTTTTAATTGAAGTGATCATTTTATTTGAATAACCAATAAAAATGAAAAATACTCATTTTTAAGTCTAGCCTTGGCTGGTGCCAGGTACAACCCTATGGCTTTTTTCATATCTTCGGTAGTGGCGCTCTCATGGCGTTTCCTTGGGCCTCTAAAACAATGCCAATTGTATTAGATCATACCATGAATAAAACATCGTACAACATTATCAACACTACTAATACATTTGGAGCATTACAATAATTGGATTGGTAGCTACATTCTAATACTTACGATACTTATTTTTACTTTATTTCATAATATTTGAAAACATTCTACGTACAAATAATAAACAACACAAACGTATTCTAACCTCTATTTAGAGTTTATGACGCTATCTACCGAGATGAATCTCTTAAGCAAATCTAACTAGCAATTATCTGGTAGATGCAGTACATATGATATAATAAAAATTTCCTAATTATATTTATTAAACGATTCCGTACATAGCGATATTGGAGCATTCCAATTATCTTATAAATGCTAGACATGTTCAAAGTTTTTGCTTACCTCGTAGTCACCACAATAACTAAAACACACCCCGCAACAATTAATTACACAGTTTACCCTAATCTGCCCTAATCGTACTATAATTATAAACTATAACTGTAACGGACAAACGAATGAAAACGTTGATGTACGCACGTGCGCGTATGCATTCTATGTACCTAATCCTAACGCATAAACAATACTAAATCATATAACACCAGCACCTAATGAATAGAGGTGTTGTGTTGACGTTGCGCAACTTACAAATATTACAAATAATATAATACAAAACGCAAATATTATTAATAGAAAAGTTACAGCGCTCAACTGATACTAATTAAATCATATTAGATATATATTATCTAATTTAATCTTTAAATATCATTTTAAATAGGTACATACCTACTTAATATGTATTCATATTTTACCAATTTTATCTTATTCGTCCTAACACTAAATTTACAAAAAGCAAAAATTCAATATTTTTTTTTTTATATGAAATAAAATATTTACAGAAATAAAAAGCAAAATATTTTTGCAGAGTTATGAAAATATATCGAGAAAACATTCCAATAAGATATTATTAATGCTACATACATATATATTTTTTAATGTTTCCTAATATATTTTTATGCATATTATATTAATATAACTAATATTCAAGAAAGATTTAATATTTTTTAAATATGAAATAAATATAGTTGGTCACTGGGGTATTGGCACGTGTTTATCCACAATGGAAAATAGGAACAGCTCTATTTACGCATGAAAAGCCTTCCAAGAAGCTCCAGACAAATTGTAATCTCGTGTACAGTTCTGAATATTCGCCATGGTGAAAATTATAACTGAGAGAGGGATTGGAACGAAAATCAACAACCGACTCGGATGAAGGGTGTACGGAAAAAACTTCGTTTACTAAGAGAAATGAGTTATGCCCCATACCAACAGAGACCGACAAATGTTTGTTAAGCGAAGGCAATATCTCACATTCTTATATTACTTTTATTAACTTGCTTCGTGAAAATGGCGCACCATCCTTATTTTTCAGCCGCAAAAACCATACCTTACCCATTTACGTAACAACGTATAGCCATACATGCTCAGCCAGTAAAACGAGTACAAATACGACAACGACCCTATTATATATATCCTTCTGCTGGCGTTATTTGCCGGAAAAATAAGCGAACATACGCCCTCGATATACGGCCAGCGTTTATCTGGGAGTGTACGGTGACGCGCTGATAAACGCCGCAATTTCTCTTCCCGCCGACTGGCTAGAGGCCATTTTTCTGTTGGTAGCGCGTCCGCGCCGGTTGTGGCGAACCGAGCACGCTTTCCGCGTGGAAATTAAGAGCCGACTAACCGGAGAATAAAGGACACTTTGTTCGGCGAGAAATAGATTTCGGTCTTCTATCTTTCTCCGGTCTTTTTCCGACATTTTCTTCGGAATGTACGGGCTTTTAGAAACGGAAGAATGTAAATGAGCAAAAAAAAAAACGATTGCAATCATCTCTTCGTTTTGGAGAAGGGATCTGTCTTTTCTTTGTAAAAAATAGTCGTAAATTATCTATTGAAATTTTGATAACAAGTTACCAACGATTTTATCATAAAATCGTTTTTGAAGTGGTAGCAGTTGGGGTTCTATGTAGACTGGTGACGTTTTGTGCTGTTTCTCATAGGTGGCAGGCTAAGTCTTGTATTACTAATGTTTCCCAGGTTGTGGTATGCGTGACCGATAATGAAATCTCTGACCATCGTACAGTATTTTGCGAAATCGATACTGTATGGAAACTGTGGTGGTTCATCGTGTGCCCACAGAAGGTCCTTTAATAAGGATGCGATAGGTAAATTTAATTCGGCTTTGGCTACTAAAACGTGGGAAGCTGTTTATCGACTGTGTGATATTAATGAGGCTTTTAATTGGTTTTTTCGACATATTTCTACATAATTTCAATACTTATTTTCCTGTTAGGGAATATTTAGACAATAGTAAAAATGGGAATTCAAATATAAGAAAAAAAAAATACGTACAGTTGATTGAAATAAAATTTCGACGTAAACAAGAGAATTAGAATTAGAAATCAGAATTATTGTATAAAATTCTTTAGCGGCAATTGTATGTATGTATGTATGTAAATAGAAGGGTGGTGTTACACTGCGACCTAAAAGATCTATTGTGTCCCCTATTCTTGCTGCTTTACAGCTGACCTTCCAATCCTATTCCTTTTAGAAAGTGTAGGATGTCAGAGGGCCCCAGTCTAGGTAAGTCTCCCTCTTCGATTTCACATGGTCCAAGGTACACAGTGCACACCGGCGGGTGTCCCCCTCCGATTTCGATGAAACTTAACAAATCGAAAGAGTACCTTAAAATAAGAGATAGGTATTTTTTTTTATCGGCGTATCCGCACGATTTTGGGGCACAGTCCCCTCCAAAGTTTGGACGATATTTCAATTTTTGACAATATTTCCTAATTATAACAGATATTTAAATTTCTTCTTAATATAGTTTGCAGCATATTGCATGCCCTAAGGGTGCGTCGTCCGTATTCGCAGAGAAAGTTATATAACGGGGGACGGGGTACCCCGCACCCCCCATTTTTTACATTTTTTCTTTTTCTTATTCATCAAAAGAGCCGATTTTACATAAAATACGATGAGTGTTATAACAAGTTTAGAAAATTAATAATTGTAAAATAGAGAATAATAATAAAGCTTCAAAATTAATAAACTTGTCTATTGATATAAATCAAATGAACTATAACAGAATAAGTTTTTATCCTTAACATAATTTCCAGCATAATACATGGTCTCAAGGTAGATATCTTCATAAAAAGCTCATAACGGGGGACGGGGTACCCCATACCCCCGCATTTTTTAATAGTAAGTTTATTCATTATTCATCAAAAAAAGATCGCTTTACACAGAAAGCAATGGTAATAAATTTGGAGGATAATAATAAAAATAATTTTAATAATAATATAGTACATTAACAACAATTATTTTTATCGTTACTCCGCTGCTCTGCTTACTTAAATATTTCTTAATTTAGAATTGTAATCTACTCGACAAGCTATGGTCAAACCTTTCTATGCCTACTAACTTATACTATTACTATACGAAACTTTTATCGGTGGTAGCAATATAAATCTTTTATCCAATGCAGTTAGTGACTGCGTTTTATATATTTCTTAATAAATGTTATTCATTCTTAGAATACCGTAATCCTGTAGTGCGTTATGACAAATTGCTACACAGGACGAAGGATTAAAATTAATTTTTTTTTTTTTTTTTTCCCATGGGCGGGTTGATAAGCACCCGAGAAGCAGCTCGGCCAGAGAGACCTATTGTGCCCCCATGTTCCATATTTAGCCTCTCGCTCAGGTTGCACCCTATCAAAGAAGTTCGCAATCTGGCTGAGAGTTAATTGGTCAACTCTGGGTTCGTCCAACCGATCGACCCCAAGTGCCTCTTGCCTCTCCCCATCCACTGCCGAGCAGTTGAGAAGAAGTTGAGCAGGAGTTTCCTCCGCCCCCCCACCACCTCCTGCACAGGGGAGAGTCCACTAGCCCCATGCGGTGCCTGTGTTTATTTAGTGCGCAGTGCCCAGTTAAGATTCCTTGAGTAATCTCAATCTGTCCCTGCTCATAAAGACTGCTTTACGGAGTCTTTCCTGATAAGGTTGGATTCCTAGGGATTTACAGTGTCTAGCGCCGGCAAGTCCTATTCCAGAGGGAACAGTGCCTAGCAGCAAGTTGGGACCTGACAAACGTTTGATCGCCCCATACGAGCGCCACACGTCGGTTCTGGACCACGAACGGGCACCCCGCTGGCGCCCCAGCAAACGTGTCAGCGATTTCATTGCCTCTGATCCAGAGTGACCTGGCACCCATCTCAATGTAACGTTAAGATGTTCCGCCAGCTGTTTCAGTATTCTGTGGCACCCCAGTACCACATCAGAGTCAAATCTGACAGCCCGCAGAGCTTTGAGGCAGCTTGCTGTCGGAGATGTTCAATCCTTCCATTTTTCGTGGGGCAGTTTAAGATGCCCTCAGCACAGTCTGAATGGCAATGATTTCGGCTTGAAGACGGTGGGGAGGTTCCTAGGCTGAAAGCTTCCCCGTCCCGCTCACCGTCCTCCAATTCCAATACCCGTGCCATTACAACGTTTCGAGGCATCGACGAACCAACGGGATATACCTCGATTTGTTTGCGATGTGTGCAATTGCAGTTTCTCTGCTGAGATATCTACCCTGTATCCCCAGAGAAGCTGAAAACGGGCGAGATTCTTATCTTCCTTTACGACAGTGGTACTGTTTGTTCGATGTAGTTGAAGATGCTGTATGATCTCCGACTTTCCGGAGAAGCCCTTGCATCCACTACATTTTGCTCTGTAGGCCCCTAGACTGCCTCAACCACAGCACCAACTGCAGCGGGGAAGCCCAAGAATGTCTCCATAGCAGCAGTCGGCGCGAGGACATGCTCCCGTGATCCCAAACAGGCAATTCTCTGGACTTTGCCAAGCGCACTTACAGCATAGCTTAGATTTGCTTTATGCCACCAGACCAGCGAGGCGTAATTATAGAGGGTACTATGACCTTCGTGTACCAACCATGTACCATTGAGGCTTCAGCCCCCACGCTTTACCGACATACCTCTGTCAGCCCAAGCTCCTTATGCTTTGTTCGTCACATGTTCTAGTGTTGGTTTTACAGCAGTTTAGCGTCAAGATAACACCCAGGTATTTACCTCGGTTATACGAGTATTTGGTAGCCGATATAGTGGACACTGAGCATTGAGAGTTTCCTCCTCCAAGTGAACGGAACCATAGTCTTTTTACGGAGTTGACATGAGAGCCTTTTATACACCACCTCTCACAAGCCTGAGTGCGACCTGCATCCTCTCGATACACGCCCCCAAATTTCCGCAGACAAGAATGGTTGAGTCATCGGCGTAGCCTGCGCATGGAAGCGCCCGCCCGAAGTTCAGAGAGCAGCTGTCCACCACAAGACTCCATACAGCGTTGTTACCGCCCTGCGGGCAGCCAGCTCCACCGCCGCCCTGATCGTGCATAGTTCTGCGACACGTAACCTTTCGTTTCTATCATGTGCATCCACCTCGTAATCGTTGGCTCGACTCCACGTCTACGCAGCGCCTTTCCATCGACACAAACACCCCTTATCAAAGGCGCCCTCAATGTCGAGAATCGCTATGCGATTTCTTTTTCCATAGCATTTTCCACTCGACGAGGCCATCAATGGATGGCCTGCTCGCAGGATTTACCAGTTTGATAAGCAAATTGGTACTCGTAGGGCATTCCTTGCCAGGCCGATTCCTCAGTGCTTGTCAATTATCTTCCAAGATTTTGAGAAAGAATGAGTTAAGGCTGATGGGCCGTAGCGACTTCGCTTCCTATGGGAGATTTCCCTCTTAGGAATGAATACCACCCGGCTCTCTCCAGTATTTGTGTTAGGCCTACGCCAGGTTGTCCTTTAGAGTACATAATACTGGATTGCCACCTCGAGCCCTTTGTAAGCAGCAGCCGGGAGATGCCGTCCAACCAGCCGATTTAAAAGGTTTGCAGGATTCAATTGCCCATCGTATCCTAGAACCCTGAATTATTTTACGTGCTAGTTCCCAATCCTCTTCCTTGCTCTCGAGGCAGGTGTCGCGTAGTATCAGTCCCTTACATTCCCCCCAAACTGGTTTGAATGATCTCACGAGCCGGAAAGTGCACCTCAAGGAGGTGCTTAGACCTGCTCCTCTGTGTTCGCTATCTCACCTTGGCTTTGCAGAGCCCTATTAGTAGGTCCCTCCTTTGCAAGAACTTTCGAATTCTGGAGCATTCAGGATACTTTCTACTTCCTGACAGAATTTTTTCACGACTCACGTTCCCTTTCTTAAGGCGCAATTATATCTGTCAGCTGAACCCTGTATTCTCCCATGAACCAGATCTTTCGCTTTATTATAAAGTTTCAGGAGCCCCCTCAGTCTGAACAACTCCCTGGTCCACCAAGGTGTATCTCGGTATTGTCTTACTTGATGGACAGCTAGTCTCATACGAGTTATTATTGCATTCTGCACGCCTTCAGCCAAACCTCAACATCAGCGCATTTTTAATTATTTTTGGGTAATACTCTAGTTTCCTCAATTATTCTCGCTCTCCATAAGCATCCAATTACAGTTCCTAGGTTTCTGTACCAAATCTTACTTACCTGCGGTATTCAATGTCAAATCTTACCATACTATGATCAGAGAGGACGGTCATCGACACATGCCACTGCTTCACCCACTTCGCGCAGCGCAATGTGCATACGTGATGTCATACCTCTGCACGGCTGCCGTTTCAAAGGTCGCTTTTTCCACGTTAAGGATAGCTAGACGTTTCAGCAAAGTATTTATTAGTAGCTCACCTCGTTTATTGAGTCACTGCTGCCCCATAGATATGGCGCGTTGCATCGCACCCTAATAGGAGGTCTTTATTGCGCCCTCCCGCATAGTCCGCCAGTGTTCTCACTTCCAGGGTTGAGGTGATCCTGTTGGTCATACGGAAGGTAGGCTGACCCGGAGGAGGTCCTTGTTCCAGCCCCGTCCATCCATTGGATTTTTACTGTGTCAGTCCTAAACATGGTCCACCAGTAAGATGCAGTTAATATTGCTTTATAAGTTAACAGGCTCTGGACTGTGGGCCGTCCCATGGAAACAGCGTCCATCCCCTCATCCCTAAGCCTCCTACTTTACCCTTTAATCCAGGGTTCTTGTATAAGAACAATGTCTATGTTTTTACTTACCACATAGCTTGCAGGCCAGCAGAAGCCGCTTTACAATGTGAGGTAATCTGAAGCAGTCTCAGGAATGTTGACATCCCTTCCTGCTTAGCTTCCCTCCGCTCTGGGAAGTGTGCGGAGATCCCCAGCCTCTTTCCAGTTCCGTGATGTGCTCACGATTCGATCGACCGCGGAGAAAGCGCGCCAACTGGTTCCCTCACTCCCACCCGTTCCTGGATCTGATTGTAGCGATGTCCCTCGGTGGTTTCCATCGCTTCCTCGCTCCGCTCTGCTTTCTCCTTCGACCCAGCAATCGGAACGAACACGGAGGAAGAAATTTAGATGCATCTGCCATTAAAGTGTCCGCAGCATCTTCCATGAACCTCGTCCATGGCCCCACCATCTGCTGCCCTTTCGGGTCAGCTTTGGTGTTCACCACCCTCCAAGAGTTCATGGGTAGTTTTTGGTTCTCACTTTAAGACGTTGCAGAATCTTTTCTGGTTCCACAGGCGGCCTCGGACCCATAACAGAGCCCTTTACTGGTTTAAGGATTAAAAAACATACATATATATTTCTTAATTTATTTCAAATTTTTCGTTGCAATAGTGGGTGTACATGTAAGTATTCAATAGAGCATAAGTATAACTAATGTTTTGTGCATTATATACATTCGGAAACAATAAACAGAATTAGGAAACATTATAATGGCTATGAATGTTTAAATACATGACATTCTGTATGCGATTATTGGGTATATATGTATTGCAATAGCGAAGCAGATTTAATTACATACAGTAATTAAGCTATGTAAGTATTACAGTGTGATAGTCTGTGTAAAAGTCTTTAAAACACAGATTTTTTGCACCATGAACACGCACAATAGCTGTTTTATGCAATACTACACAAGGTGTAGAACTGCGCATCTTTGTTAAACAAAACTCTACAGATTTTTAAAGGCCTAGTCTTTCCTCAACGTATCCACTCTTATACCCACGAATACGTCGAAAAATCTTGGAATAAAACTGATTATGGGTTAGTATTGAACTTAATATATTATTTCTCTGATGTAAATCTATGTCGTAGTTCATAAGAATCACTATATCCGAAAAAGTTTTAACAAATTTTTCCACAGTCTAAAACCATATACATCTAGAGGTGTACCCTATCGCGGGTTTTTTTTTTTGTATATTAAAATGTTCAAATTTTGTTTTGCACTAATGCTGAAGTTCGCAACATAATGCCCACTCCAAGAATCAATCAAAAGGACCACTCTTTGCGTATTCGAGAGAAAAACATCCGTTAGCCATGTTTTTGAATGATCAAGTGAGCTTACCAGATACCGAAGAAGAATATTACACTTTACAGATCGAAAAAATGATTGCGCAACTCGAGGTCAAACCGTATTCGTAGACTCCTTTATACTAAAAATAGTGGTGAAAGTAAGCGTCCGTCTGCAGAAATGGCTTGGCAAAATGTGTAACTATGGTTGTAGATGCAAGGATGCACAATACTTCACCGGGTTCTCACCGTTCACAGCTAAAGTACTACCGGAATTTCTTCTAGATTAAATCCCTCTCATCAGGTGTGTATCGTTGCTGTCTGCCAATGTCATATATAAGTTTTACTTCATTAATACAAGTATCGCTTACTAACCTTATGTTTTCCATATCAGTACGCATAAACGAGGTAATAAATTTTTTATCTATACGTGATACTATTTAGTGTACCTCTAGAAAGTGCCATAATTCCACACAAATGTCCTGCTTTAAATTGAAATTAAGAGATAGAACATCGTACATATATTTATTTTGGTTATTATTTACCTATATTATTTTTGCTAAAATTTATTTACAAATCACCGATCTTTTGTTGATGAAAGAATGAATGATGAATATGAATAAAACTATTATTAAAAAAATCCGGGGGTATGGGGTACCCTGTCCCCCGTTATTAATTTTTTATGACGATATCTCCTTGAGAGCATGTATTATGCTGGAAATTATGTTAGGATAAGAATTATTTCTGTTATAGTTCATTTGATTATATCAATAGACAAGTTATTAATTTTGAAGCCTTATTATTATTTTTCTATTTTTACAATATAATTTCTAAACTTGTTATCTATTTCGTATTCTATGTAAAATCGGCCTTCTTTTGATGAACAAAAAAGAAAAAATGTAAAAAGGATGGGGGTGCGGGGTACCCGTCCCCGTTATTACTTTTGCGAATACGGACGACGCCACCTTAGGGCCATTGCAATATGCTGCAAATTACTTGTAAGAAGAAAATTTAATATCTGTTATAATTTAGGAATATTTGCAAAAATTGAAAAATGTTCCAAATTTGGAGGGGCTGGACCCAAAATCGTTCGGATACGCCCGATAAAAAAAATACGTGATTCTTATTTTAAGTACTCTTTGATCTGTTAAGTTTCAATCGAAAATCGAGGGGACACCCGCCGGTGTTCCTTTGTAATGATTTTTTTAGTTCAGTTTTCGCATCGAAAGTAACACCCCGATACTTTATCTTCTTTGGTTAGTTTGAGCTCTGTCCAAACAGTCTTACGTTGCCAGTGTCATTGAGTTTCCTCAGTTGGTAAAGCAACCAACTTGTTTTGTCGATTAACTGAGAATCCTTGTGAAAGGCACCATTCCTTCACCTTCGAGTGCATTACGCATGATGCCCCACCACCTGGACTTCCCCTAGCTACGATGACAATGTCATCAGCGTACCCTGCGTCCTATTCCTTTGTCGTTTAATGATCTGACGAGATCATCCATGACAATCTCCACACAGTTTGCATACTCCCCCTGAGGAACCCTCAGTGTCCTCATGCGGCATTTTTATTCTGCATATTGCATAACCACTCTGCCTCTTAGGCGTGCAGTCAACCCATCTGCTAGTCGTTTGTCAGTTTTTCCGTCATTAGAGATCGGTTGATTCGAGTGTGTTATATTTTTTCAAAGGCACCCTCTATGTCTAGGAAACACTGCAGGGCAACTTCCTTTTGATGTAGTCCTTTCGAGTCTTTCCACAAACTATACAGGGCAGTCTCTCCTGATTGCCCCTATTTATGCCGCAAGTGCTACCTTCTGTTATGTTTAGTTGTATATTTTTTCCATAGTCTCAGCATAAAAGAGTGAGACTAATTGGTCTGAATGATTCGGATATAGTATGTTCCTTCCAGCTTTCGAATAACACAACCCTAGTATCTCTCAAGCCTTGGAATGTAGCCCATGCATTGCTTCTAAATATCTCAAAGAAGTCCCATGATGTATCCAATTGCCTCCTGTAGCAAATTTAGAAACACGCCATCTGTCCGAGATTATACGGTTCAAACGACTCAAACCGCGTAACAACAATGATGGGTTTGAAAATATCATTGATTTTCTCCAATCTTCCATAGATGCCCGCTCACTGCTTGATGTTTGTTGTTCCAAGCCACCCTGTCCGAGCGGGAAAGCACGCTAGAAAGTACTAAGAGTCTCCTCCGCATAATTGTGAACCTCCCGTTCCGGCAGCTGAATGGGCCTGAGTGTATTAGAAATTCCTTCTTCAGAATCCTGTAATTCGACCATGTTAGGACACCTTCTCATTCCTCACAGAATTTCACCGGCCTTCTCTCATTCTTTATTCTTTTATAGGTACCTAGTTTAGCTTATAAGCTTCCCAGTTCCGGTTTTTTTTTTTCCCTGTTAAATAACTGCGTGTTTCTCTCTGAGAGGTTCAGCTCTTACTCCACCAAGCAGCCTGTCTTGGCGAGCGACGCTCCCTTAGTGGACATTGTTTCATAGCGAGAAATTATCCTGCAACTATTACAAGGGCCAAGTCTAGTTCCTCACTATTTCCTGATCCTGGACAGGTAGTTACGGACTGCCTGCAGAGAGGTCTTTCCTGTAGTACTCCCAGTTAGTCCTTCTGGGATCCTAAGCATGCTCTACATTATGCTGCTCTCAAAAAGGATCTGCGTAAGAGTATTTTATTCACGTCTTCACAATTTCAGCATTCTTCGAGAGTAACACAGATCTCTATTCCCATGCTAATTAATTTATCCGAAACGCTTCAATAGTTTTCTCATCACGACAAACCACTCTAATCCGTAAAGTGAGTTACCCCACTCGCACTCCGCAATGCGGACGTGCATCGTCATTCGGCTTCCTGAATGCGCTAAGGTAAGCAGATGTCCTCTCCTGGCCCTGTCTACGGATCGAATTAGATAATTGTCTGACGCTCGGCTCGAACACCATTGTGACTACGGCGGCGATCCGCTGACTGTCTGAGCGCGTCTCATTCCGAATTACGCACCGTAAACGAACAGTCAGACAACTCCACCGTCCGAAGGCTGGAGGATGTGACCTATAGTTCTTCAATTGTTCTATATCGCCCGAAGCGGAGATATAATATATGCGAATATGCTCAATGTATCTAACACAGCACGTATACAACGCTAACACTGAAATAGAATATTTAGTGTTATTGTTGTTAACCAAACGTGATTAGTTGATGGTAAACTACTATTAAACCATAAGATAATTGGGTAATATACAGTATGGAACTAAAGAAAAGAAATTCGTTAATCTGTTACTATTAATTCTTGCAGAAAAGGGTTTAAACGATTTTATTACATGACTGCTAGTCAATAAGGAACAAGTATGATAGTTCTCGAATACTTAGAGATTAGTATATCATTCATAGCACTTAAAATACTGTAATGCAAAAATAACTCAAATCATTTAAAAACTGTTTAAAAAAATATCAAGTTTTTATAATAAAATAATAATAATAATAATAATACAAGTCTTTATTGCACACCATTTAAATACGAAACACAAAGCAATACTACTTAGTGCAATCGTATGCGAGGCTCAGATAAAATCTGCTATCTACCTACGCAACTAAAATTAAAGTTATCCTTAATGCGTAAATTAAAACAGAACTAGACTCGGTACATATATTAAACTAATATAACATTCTTCGACAGAGAAAAGAAGCATACAAAAGGCCAACCAAAATGAAATGTATATATTAAATATATATATATATATACGTAATATCTTCAGTGTGTTATAATATAAATGATGTACAACATACTAATAACAAACATAGATAAATCACGCCACACCAACAACAATAAACAAAAACAGTAGAAGACCAACCATCAACCACAATAAAGATTTCGCAGTTTAAAACAAAACCCGAAACTGACAAATCCTTCCAAGAGTATTCAATTTCTATTATACTTACTATATATATTAGTTGGAAAAGATCGGTAGATTGTGAGTTCTAAATGAAGGGAGAAAATTAAGCACGAAAATCTAGTGTCAATATTATGTAATCATATCTAAAACGAATTTTATTATACAATGGCAGTGATTTATGCAATAAAATTTTATGGTAAAAGTTAGGTCTGTACTCACGCCTGAGCACCATGTTAACCAACCTAAATCTCTTTTAATTTATGGAAAACATGGTCGAACTTCCGAATTACCGAATATAAATCTGATGCAAGAATTTTAACTTTTTGAATACGTTCAGCAGACAATGAGTCATGCCGGATGATACACCGAAGCACAATAGGAAAAATGTGACAGAAACAAACGCCTCACATAATTTAGCCTTTGTCCCACAGTTGAGAATCCCTCTGTAAGGGTAAAGCTTTCTCAAGTTTAATAAGCACACTTAATGTATTTGCAACCTGCCCTGTATCTGAAAGTAGTGTCCAAAACAAGACCTAAGTTTTTAGCTAATCAACATAGGTAACTAGAATTGTTAATTTTAATGTTAATTATATCTTTCACAACAACATACAATTGCAAGAGAACCAAACAGCAACCACCATGGACTTAATGGGATTCTAATATAAATTGTACTGCCGAGCACATTATAGAGTTACTCCAAATCAGCTATTGACATTCTCCACTGCTACTCTCAATTCCGAGAAGGAAAGATAAATATAAATTGTATGTCATTCTGCATACGCGTGATGGGAGCAAAATTTCACATCTTTCATAATTGAGAGGAATAAATGGAAAAAAGCAGAAGTCCCAGTATAGACCCTTGGAGAAGCCCTGACTAATATACAAAGGGTCAGATACGCAGGAATCTATGCGAACAGATTGCTGCCTATCTGCGAGATACTCTCAATCAAGGAAGCAGAGGGAAGACAGACCCAAGCGTTCAAGTAAAATCACAAGTAATTTATGGCTTACCGTGTCAAAAGCTTTACTGAAATCGAGTAAAACTAAAAGTTATAAAAGCCCTTGTCCGTGAGCAGCCAAAATATCATCAGTAACGCCAAGCAGGGCAGTCTCACAGCTAAAGCCAGCCCGAAAACCGATTGGACAGGCGAGAGAATGTCCATAGCCTTAACAAACTCTTCAAGTTGACTTTTAATAACGTGTTCAAAATTTTAGATAATACCGGTAATAAACTTATTAGTCTCAAATCAGCGAAACTGTAGGGTTGCTCACCTTCGGTAAGGGTGTTATAATGCATGTTTCCATACAATAGGAGTAACAGAATGTTCTATACAAGAATTGATTAAATGTGTGATAAATGAATGATATGCGGGCAACACATCCTAAGCATTACAATATTGATACCATCAATACCAGAGCTAGTAGAATTTATGCTAAAAACTATATCGCTTACATCATGATTATCATCATACTAAATTGAATTTATCAGGAATATCCCCAAATATCTCAAATCAAGAACATTATTTCCGGAACCATTCCCAAAGCAGTGTCGACAAAAAACTGTTAATATTATTTACATTAGAGAACGTTTTCGGTAACTTTTTAATTGTAGTTCTATCTTCATATTTAAGCAATTCAAATGATTCCAAAATTGTTTATTAGAAGTGTGAGCAGAGATATGTTCAAAGTAAGCTTTTTTTCTCTCTGAAAGTTCGTCGTGAGATTACGAAGGATTATAATATTCCAATGCGCAGCTAATCCCGACTACGGAATCGTACCTTTGCCTCATTCTCAAATGAATCAAAAGTTTTAATTATCAGTCAACCACGGAATACGGCTTGGTGAACTGCGAGAAACATGGTGCATGTAAATCAAAAAAGGAAAGTCAACATTCATAAATATGGTAACTTAGTGTCAATGTCGTGTTCATAAAAAATACTCTGCAACGGGATGTAAAAGATCATTAGTAAAACAAATTATAATCAATCTGTTTGAAGTCCCTAAACGCAACAGAAACCGGTTCCGAGGCAGGGAGCAGCAGGACCAAATCACAATATACCAGATCATGGTCAGAAAATCAACAAGTGCACCCAGAAGCCACAGCGGCCAAGAATCGGACGTAAAATTACATCTAGCAAAGTAGAAGCATTCCTCTGTCACACGAGTCGTCTCATCATATCTGAAAATATCATGTTAGGTAACTTTTATGTGCTTTGAATGATGTAAAATAATAGGGTTCTCCATATATAAAAAAACACAAGTCTTGATTATATCTCAAAAAACACGAGTTAAAAAAAAACAAAAAAATATAACAATAAGTTTTGCATCAAAAAGTGACCGGTGTGAACTTGGCAAGCAACTTTATTAAAAAAAAATAAACATAGTACGGTTCGATTGTACTTCGTTTGTACCCGTTTGTACCACCTTCAGTTTCGTTTGTACCTCAAAGGTTAAAAATAAAAAAGGGTTAAAAAAAAAATTAGCAAGCAAGTACAAGATATTCAAAACGGACAACGCCATTCGAAAGACCATTGTTTGTAACCGTTTGTACCACCTTCATTTCGTTTTGTACCTCAAAGGTTAAAAAAATAGAAAGGGTTAAAAAAAATTTAGCAAACAAGTACAAGATATTCAAAAACGGACAACGCCATTCGAAAGAGCATTGTTTGTACCCGTTTGTACCACCTTCGTTTTCGTTTGTACCTCAAAGGTTAAAAAAATAGAAAGGGTTAAAAAAAAATTTAGCAAGCAAGTACAAGATATTCAAAAACGGACAACGCCATTCGAAAGAGCATTGTTTGTACCCGTTTGTACCACCTTCGTTTTCGTTTGTACCTCAAAGGTTAAAAAATAGAAAGGGTTAAAAAAAATTTAGCAAGCAAGTACAAATATTCAAAACGGTCAACGCCATTCGAAAGAGCATTGTTTGTACCCGTTTGTACCTCCATTTAATCGTTTGTACTTCCACCAAACCGGAAGTAGAAACATTTGAAAATAAGTAAGTTGGCGAGAGAAATTTCGCCCATTTTTGAGATATCGGAAAACGGCCAACGCTATTCAAAAGAGCATCGTTTGTACCCGTTTGTACTTCTTTTTACATCGTTTGTACTTCAACCAAACCGAAAGTAGTGACAATTCAAAATATGTCAAAGAGAGAAATTTGGGTTTTTTTAAGATACCAAAAAACGGCCAAGACTATTCAAAAGAGCATCGTTTGTACCCGTTTGTACCTCCTTTTACGTCGCTTGTACTTCAACCAAACCGGAAGTAATGACAATTCAAAATATGTCAAAGAGAGAAATTTGGGTATTTTTTAAGATATCAAAAAACGGCCAAGGCTATTCAAAAAAGCATCGTTTGTCGTCTCTTTTACCATCATCGTTTGTACTTCAACCAAACCGGAACCATTTGAAGATATGAGAGAGAAATTTCGCTAATCTTTGAGATATCGCACAACGGGCAATGTCATTTGATTCAATGCGTTGAATATGCCGCTACACGACTCAATTGAATATCTTTCTTTATAATCTCCCTAGCAGAGGTCTATAATAATTAGAATAATAAGAAAGTATAATTGGGTTAAATGCATACATTTCAACCGGTATCTGCAACCAAAGATATAGAAATATATAATAAGAGATGGTTTAAAACAACATACATATTTAAAAATATACTTAAAGGTCTCACAAAGTAAAAATTAATACAATAGTTAATTAATAAATAGTGGTCACATTACTAGGTTGTCTGGCCTAATTTGGCAAATGCAGAAATATCTGTATTTATATCTTTTCTAAAATAGGGGATGGGAACCTTGGTCATTAAGAAAAAATGTAAATAAACATTGAAAAGAACTACTTCCGGTTCGCGTAAGTACAAACGATTTCAAAAAAGGTTGCAAACGATATTCTATAGAATAGCGTTAGCCACTTTGCGATATCTCAAAAATTCACAACATTTCTCTGTCCGACGTATTTTCATTATGTCTTCTACCGGTTCCTTTGAGGCACGAACGATTTAAAAGGAGGTACGACACGAGTACAAACGATGCTTTTCGACAAGCCTTGGCCGTTTTTTGATAACTCAAAAAATAGCCAAATTGCTCTCTTTGACATACTTTGAATTGTCACTACTTCCGGTTTGGTTGAAGTACAAACGATGTGAAAAGAGGTACAAACGGGTACAAACGATGCTCTTTTGAATAGCCTTGGTCGTTTTTTGATGTCTTAAAAAATACCCAAATTTCTCTCTTTGACATATTTTGAATTGTCATTACTTCCGGTTTGGTTGAAGTACAAGCGACGTAAAAGGAGGTACAAACGGGTACAAACGATGCTCTTTTGAATAGCCTTGGCCGTTTTTTGATATCTTAAAAAATACCCAAATTTCTCTCTTTGACATATTTTGAATTGTCATTACTTCCGGTTTGGTTGAAGTACAAACGACGTAAAAGGAGGTACAAACGGGTACAAACGATGCTCTTTTGAATAGCCTTGGCCGTTTTTTTATATATTAAAAAATACCCAAATTTCTCTCTTTGACATATTTTGAATTGTCATTACTTCCGGTTTGGTTGAAGTACAAACGATGTAAAAAGAGGTACAAACGGGTACAAACGATGCTCTTTTGAATAGCGTTGGCCGTTTTCCGATATCTCAAAAATGGGCGAAATTTGTCTCGCCAACTTACTTATTTTCAAATGTTTCTACTTCCGGTTTGGTGGAAGTACAAACGATTTAAATGGAGGTACAAACGGGTACAAACAATGGTATTTCGAATGGCGTTGTCCGTTTTTGAATATCTTGTACTTGCTTGCTAAATTTTTTTTACCCTTTCTATTTTTTTAACCTTTGAGGTACAAACGAAAACGAAGGTGGTACAAACGGGTACAAACAATGCTCTTTCGAATGGCGTTGTCCGTTTTTGAATATCTTGTACTTGCTTGCTAATTTTTTTTTAACCCTTTCTATTTTTTTAACCTTTGAGGTACAAACGAAACTGAAGGTGGTACAAACGGGTACAAACGAAGTACAATCGAACCGTATTACGTTTATTTCTTTTTAATAAAGTTGCTTGCCAAGTTCACACCGGTCAAAAACCGCCCTAATAAAGTTCTTATATAAATCAAGCATTTTCATAAATTAAAAAGTTACAAGGGCGTTTAAAAATTGTATATTTTACGAAAACGCTCTGTATCTCTTATACTATGAAAGATATAAAAATACGGATTTCACTAATCGATTTCTCTTTAAAATCGAGCTCCAGAAGCATAGATCAGATTTTGTCTAATTCCTTTAGAAATATAAGTTTCCTATTAAAAGTGTCGAATTTGGCCCACATTGAACATTAAATATCATTAGGAAGATTAAACATTTATGGATTACCTAGGCGAATGAGAATAGAATTATGTAAAAATAAATATTACAATCCGAACAAATTCAAATTTTATGAGAATGTCTTAAAAACGAATTTCATTTATTAATTTTTTAATAATCCACATTAGTTAAATTTAAAAACATCTACTTACGCATATCGCATTAAATTTATTAAATTTCACATCCCTACTACTGTTAATATTAATTCGTTTTAATTTATACTGATACTATGCTACAATACTAGATGTCATATCATACGAAATCGTAATTTACTACCTATTTTTTCATGCGCCGCTAATCGCAGCATTTTTCGGATAATTCTCGCCGTGAATCGTGAAAAACATTTTTCCCTATCTCGTGGCTCTCTAGTATACAGGGTATTCCACGTACTGGTTCATTAAAAGTTTATGATGTTCTATTATTTACTTATATTTGAGATTTTGGCACCAGTATCTGTTCGATTGGAACTATAAATGCAAAATACCTTAACCAAAATATCACTTCCGGTTGACCGGAAATGGATGTCAACTTTGTTATTTTAAATAGAATGATATAATTTTTTATTCATTTTTGGATTCTACAACTATAAAAACGTCAATTTTCATTAGCTATTCCTACAGCTACATGTTGCCGTTTTTGAGTTATTTAAGTTTTTCTTTTTTTTTAATCATAATCATTACATCATTGAGAATTTAATATCTCGGTTAATACTGCAAGTAGAGACTCCAAATTTGCTATGCTATGAACGTAGATATTACTCTAAGAAACGGTAAGCACACTTTACATTCTAACATACAGAGTGTTCAAAACTGAGGAACAAAGTGACATATCTTCAAATGCAGATAACTCAATTTTTTTAAATAGAACACCCTGTATTTTAATTCGGAATTAGGAAGTAAATATCGTCCTCTATCACTTATATGAGCATCCCTATACCATCTTTAATAGATTTTGAGATATGAGCGACTTTTGTTAAACAGACTAAGTAGCCCTATCTTTAAATGTTGTAGCTGGCTCTGAAATGGATTCACGTCAAATTCATGTATTATTTTTGAATAACCATGCAAGAATGTCTGTTCGAATAGTCATTTCTATTAATATTGCGTTGTACGAAAGTGTAATTACAATGATATACATAAACACTTTTAGTTAGTCAATGAATTTGACATGAATCCCATTCAAAGCCAGCTAGAAACACGCAAAGATAGGGCTACTTAGTCTGTTTAACAAAAAGTCGTTCATATCTCAAAATCTATTAAAGATAGGTATAGGGAATGCTGATATAAAGTGATAGGGGATGATATTTACTTCTTAATTCCGAATTAAAATACAGGTGTTCTATTAAAAAAAAAGAATACTTAGTCTGTTTAACAAAAAGTCGCTCATATCTCAAAATCTATTAAAGATAGGTATAGGGAATGCTCATACAAAGTGATGGGGGATGATATTTACTTCCTAATTCCGAATTAAAATACAGGGTGTTCTATTTAAAAAAATTGAGTTTTCTGGATTTGAAAATATGTCACTTTGTTCCTCAGTTTTGAACACCCTGTATGTTAGAATGTAAAGTGTGCTTACCGTTTCTTAGAGTAATATCTACATTCATAACATAGCAAATTTGGAGTCTCTACTTGCAGTATTAGCCGAGATATTAATTTCTCAATGATGCAATGATTATGATTAAAAAAAAAGAAAAACTTAAATAACTCAAAAACGGCAACATGTAGCTATAGGAATAGCTAATGAAAACTAACGTATTTATGCCGTATGAATCCAAAAATGAATAAAAAATTATATCATTCATTTAATAAATAAAAGTTGACATCCATTTCCGGTCAATCGGAAGTGATATTTTGGTTAGGTATTCACATTGATAGTTCCAATGAACGATACTGGTGCCAAAATCTCAAATATAAGTAAATAATAGAACATCATAAACTTTTAATGAACAGTTACGTGGATACTGTATACATCTCCTTCCTAATACGTAGGCAACACGCGGAGAATTTTACCTTTCACTTTCACACTCGTCTAATGCCATGCGAGACTTAGAATTGTTTTTATTTCGAACAAGTTTTTGCTACAATGGTTTATTGCAGTCAGAAGTAGTAGATATAGTGCTCTTTTTTCAGAACGATGCTTGGATTTAAGATTTCCAATTTTCTTTTTTCCTTCAGTAAATACAATATTATAAATATTTTCAATAAATTCGATTCAATATTCAAAATTTCAATTTACATAAATTATATATCCTTTATCAGTATGGTTTTTTTCCTTTTTTTTTATCAAAGAAAATATAAAAAATAAATACCAGAATTTAGGTTACCAAATCACCTTTCAAATTAGTTTTATATGCGCTTGCTAACGAATACACTGAAAAAAACAAAACTAATAAACATCGTTTATTGAGTTGAGTTTATTAAAATTAGAAAAAGATATATTATATGGATAATTTTTTTTATTATATTGAACAATTTTGTTTATTGACGATCACGTTGAAAAAGTAAGTTTGTTGTATTAACAAAATAAAGTTTATTACTTATTAGAAAAAGAAATTATTAGGTTGTTTGTTAATTTAAAGTAGAATGTTATTAATTTAATAAAATATTTTATTATTTCTATGAGGTATAATGTACACCAGCGACACTTTCTAATTGTACGACCTACAGCATAAGAAAATAAGCCTCATGTGTAGCATGGTAGTAGACGACTTATGCAATTCACTGCCGTCTTCGAAATATGTAAACACAGATGTGCGGTCTCGGTGTTTTTTTTTTTGTAGTAAATCTACTTAAATGTAAGGAAGAATGCAGTAAATAAACATAGAAAAACATTGATCTTATAAAAATAGAGAGAATTAAATACATCAAGGCGCATACTTATGCCTGCCGACTTACCTCGGTTAGCACAATCGAATTTTTTCAATTACTTACCTTAAATATAATATTGTATACAAACAGAGTTTTGTTTTCTTTACACATCCCTACAGCTTTACCAAATATGTTTGTGTTTTTAATCCAATTGATTCATAATGATTGTTTCATAACTATTTTTAATTCGCCGCGGCTCCTTTTTTCGATATTAACATAATGAAGAATTAATATTTATATAAACTAATCATTAATTATTAATTAAACCTGCATTTGTATTAATTAGCTATCACTACTGTTCAATTTAGCACTAATTCAAAATTTTGTATTTCTTTTGAAAAAATATTGTGAGACTTTTGAGGTAAAATCTTTTGAAACTAGGGAATTTATAATCGAATATTTACTTATCTTGTTATTATAAATATTAATGGAAACATACCATTACTATAACTAATAAAAATATTCTGACGAGTGTAGAGCTTTCGTTCTAATATTGATATAAAAATCATGGTTTTGAATGCATCCTCCGCGTATCTCCTTTATTATTTAATGTTAAGAAGGAAGCCGAGCGAATTAAAAAAAATGATATGAATCATCAGACATTAATAGATTAAAAATATAAGCATATTTGGGTAACGCTGCAGGGAAACAAAAATGCATTCTGTCAAGAACGAAATTACTACAAATTTCTCTGCATTTAATCAATTAATTGGCACAACACCCACTTCACGAAAATGGAAGTAATAATAATCCTTATTACTATATTGTTTAATATCTTGCATAGGGGCTGTCGCAATTTAGTTAATGTGTTCATAATATTGAAAAAATGTTTCATTCATACGGAGATATGCTTTACTGATTTCAGTATAATATTTAAATGTCTTCATGCGATCCATTTGATAGTTTCATTATTATTTGCATACGTATAAAATGAATAAAAGTAATAAACCCATTGATATTTATTGTATAATAACATGCCTTTGGTTTTAGTTCCTAGTCGTAGTTCAACTGTAAAATAAAAATACCTTTAAAACCATTTAATAACACTACAGCTATTCGAAATACTTCAAACTTCAAATAAATTTATTCCTACGCAAAGATAACAAATACATAAGAGATGCATTCAACTTCGCACATTAATAAATCCAATCTAAGCTTTTTTAAAATAACCGACAGAGAGACCGCACATCTGATGTTTACATATTTCGAAGCGGGCCAGTTAAATAAAATCCGTCTACTACTCCACGCTTAAAGATATGGGCTTAATTTACCCTGTAGGTCGTACAATTAGAATGTGTCGCTAGTGGAACTAATTTTTAATACTGAGTTAATTGTAGTAATAAATGAATTTATAACGGTATTGACTGTTTCCAATCATTTCACTCTAACACGTATTATATTTTACGTTTTCTCTGCAGGTATAGCGTATGCAATTGTTTGTGCTTCAGAACTTCAGATTCACATTCTACATACTCCCTTCTACCCAGGCATAAATGCATCTTTTCTGCAACGTATTTTAACTCCAATCGGAATTCCTGCTCGAAACTAATTCATTTAATTTCGACAAAAGCATAAGTTCATAAATTTATGCCGAAATGCTTGTTTGTAAGACTACAAAAAAATAAAATTTTCCTAATATAAAATCGCAGTAACTAGGGAAAACAGCGCAGACGTTTTCTAGATAGTAATACACAAATAAAATACTTTATATACTTAATAAATACATACCCAAATGCATTTTTTTACCAGAGTTAGTATAAACTTCGAGGGTTAAGGCACAGGTAGTCATTCATCAACATTTTGTGTATTCATGAGATTATTTTACTTCTTATTGTCATTAGTGATAAAAATTTTCGAATATAATAATAATAATAATGATATAAATTTATTGCTATTTGGTTAATACAAGTACGAACGTCTTACAATATGTTACACATAATTTTCGTTCATATATTCTTCTATAGAGTAGGGTTCTAAACGTACTAACAGAAGATGAACAGCTTTTTTAAATCTATTACTAATTTCTTTAATATATGGAGGTAATACTCCCTTGAGGTACACCCCTACTTAAAGTGGTACTATTTGATCCAACTCTGATAGTTTGCCTTCTATCGCTTAAATACGATGCAAGCCATGACAAAGGTGTGCCCCTAACACCATACAATTCCAGCTTTCGGATAAGAATCTTGTGCCAAAACTGTCCCAATGAAACCAAACAGAGCGGTGTCAATACTTTTACCCGTAAGAAACTCATGCTGTTGAATATTTATTAGTTCATACTTCTCGAAAAAGTTACAAAGTCGAATGTAAACTACTTTCTCAAATATTTTAGAAAAACCTGTTAACAGACTAATAGGTCGAGAATTATTTAAATCATTAATATCTCCTCTTTTACAAAGTGGAATAAGTAGTGCATGTTTTAAATAAGTTGGAAAAGTACCGACTTCAAACGATTTATTAATAATGTGGCACTGCGGTGATGATTCATAACTTTTCTTTAAAAAAGTAGTACGTATATTATCTGAACTTGAAGATTTAGAGCCTTTAAGTGATCGAACAATACTTGTAAGCTCTTGCTCACAAGTAGATAGAAGAAATAAAATATGAAGGTTTCTTGTTATATTTATTTTATTGTCATCGTTATGAGAAACAGGCTGTTCACTAGTGGCAAAAAAAATGATTAAACTGATTTGCCAAGCTCTCTAAATCATCCACATTGGCAGGCAAGGTGCTAGTAGAATCTTTTCCTACAGCATTATTTATTAATTTCCAAACATCCCTACTTTTGTTTGTTGAATTATTCAAAAATTCGTCATTTTTTTCGTGTTTTAGACGTTTCATTTCTGCATCTGTGACTACTTGCAATATTTTTACTTTCGAAATCTTTTCTTCCGTTCGGAGCAGGCGTATACAATAACATGCACGTGGCATCTTTCTCAAGCTAAATGCGAATCTACTCTCCAAATCTTCGATTGTTTGTGCCACTGAAACTACACGCACTGCATAGCTAGCGATACGTCGTTCAGAACAGTTCGCAAGTAATGTTTAGTTAATATTTCAGTGTCCTATAACTTTGCACGGTTGCATACAGAATCGAAGGTTTGTGGAGCATATATTTGCATTTAATTTGAGAAAGATGTTACATACGTGTTAGGGTCGAGTGAATCAATAGAGCCATTGTATATTAAAACTTTTATTTAGTAAAAAAAAATCCACGATGTTTACTTTTGAAATATACAATATTTTTTTTTACATCATGCTGTTTACTGCCAACGGATTCTTTTTTGTAAAAATATTGTGAGAGATGTTACCCGATTTATTATTTTTAAATTATACCTACATGTTTTGAAAAGGTTGTTGGAACTCCTTTTTCATCCATATTTATGCTTTTATTTGTTAATTCAATTTAGGTAGAAAGGTTTTATTTATTCTAGAATGTATGTAAATTTTCTAGTATTTAATACATTTTGCCCCAATTATAATTTAAAAATTATGGAGATTTTGCGTTTTAAAAATAAGTATTCTAATATACAAAGAGTCAAGCATCACTATATTTATTTGTAAAATACTAATTATAATAACTCAAAAACCAGAAGCTAGCCATGTTTACATCTAGTTTTTATGCATTAGCGAACGCCTTGGCAGCTTATAGATATGTTTTTATATAATTTTCGGTAAATATTGCTGAACTTTACCGCGCAATGCTACAGCATCTAGATTCTGGATTGTTGGTTGGGAAGGGTGGCTAGCTACGCGCACTTAGGCCACTCTAATCGGGCCCATTGTGCTACCTTCCAGAGGCGGGGTCACTCACCCGCAGCCTACTCGAGCCAACTCAAGCGAAGAATGAGCTCGAGCAGTGTAGCATGTGAGGTGCCGCCAAAGCTGGCTATACTGGACCAGAACTCCCCCAGGATGGAACCTCTATGTTTGGGCAAGCGCCGGACACTCACATAAGATGTGCTCCGGTGTCTCGTCCCTTTAGGTAACATGCACGGCAGAGTGGGCTGCTAGTCAGTCCTATGCGATGCATGTGTTTATTAAGTTTGCAGTGGCCAGTCAATAATAGCCCTACAACTAGAACTGCAGACAGTATCCTGCTGTCCTAGACGACAGTTTGGGGATGGCTTTGCGTGCCTGACAGCAGGTGGTTATGGGTGCCCATCTCTCCTCGTGTAGACTAGTGGTCCATTGGTTTATCAGGGTATTGAGTGTAGCCGAGGAAATGGGAAAGGCACAGACTCCGATCCCATGTAAGGAGAACACGAACCCCGTCTCGCCAACCTATCGGCATCCTCGTTTCCCAGATTACCTTTATGACATTTAACCCATCTGAGTATCAAGTCATTATCGATAGCGATCGCTTCCAAGGCATTGTGACACTGAAGTACTAGGCCTGAAGCGATCCTATAACTGATGAGGGCTTTAAGGTAAAGAACAATACGTCGCCCCTTAATGTCCTTTGCTAAAACTTCTTCGGCACCATGCAGGATAGCCAAAACTTCAGCTTGGAAAATCGTAGCTAACCTACATACTGCCAACTCTAAGTTGAGCTTAAGGTCTGGAGAGAAAACTCCCGCATCTGACCCTGTTTTTGTCTTTGATCCGTCTGTATAGACGGCAATCGAAGGCAATGATTCGATGCAGGGGCCGACATGAACACGACAGTGCCGAAAAGCAAACACGTGAGGCACACAGTCCTTCGCGGCACCAACAAGAGGCTCTTTAGCGACGCCCTCATGGATGATGCTCACGTGACCGCGCCCCCTCCCGCTCCCCGATCAGAAGACCCCGGGACCGCAACCTTATAGCCGCTCTAAACGCCGTCACCTCCATAAACAGATCCAGGGGAGGGACATATAAGAGGGCTCCTATTGCCGCCGTCGGCGTAGTGCGCATTGCTCCTGTAATGCTAAAGGGTCTTCTTGCGTTTTCAGGCCCGGCAGGTTTAGCGTTTGCGTACGACGTAAGACGCCTAGCGCAGTACGCCGTCCACTCAATTCATCGAAACAGAAACGCCAACTGTTTTGTTAAGTTGGGTGGACGACGTACTACGCTAGAGTTTTACGTTGGGCGCAACGCAAAAACCTGCTTTTAGGAAAACCCGGCTTAAGGCATGCTATGCGCTGCACATGCATCAGGCCATTCCTGGCTACCACTCGTCCGCCACAGCATCTCACAACCATTAAGATTAAAGCACCAACGCAAGCGTTTAATTGTTTACTATAGAATACAAGTTTACGTAAAAAATTAAAATGTTCATTTCTTCAATTTTAACTTGATACATGCAGGCACTTAGCGATTAAATTAAATAATTATCAGACTGCCGACCTTTCTTACAGTAGACGTTAAAATGGTGTCAAAAGATATATCCATAGGCCTTGCAGTATAGTAATAGTAGACACGTAAATATCTGATCACTCTGCATTACATCAGATTTGATTAATTCGAGACAATTGTGTGACAAATTAGAAAAACCTATTACCTAAACATGTACTGTTATTTCTCTCTAAAAAAGAAACCTATTTGTAAGTGCTTTTTCTACGCCTACTTGACCCCTCAAAATACCAAGAATTAGCGACAAATGTGATTCCTTTTTCTTTCTACCCTCATAAATGTATCAAACTGGAGTTCTTAAATGTTTTTTTTTATGTCCCACCGAACTGGGACACTAGATATTTCTGAACTTCTAATAGAAATTTGATTTTGAAACTTGCAGTGTAGTCATGGCCCACTGTCATCTATTTAAGGAAAATATTTTCCACTTTATAGCACTTTCGGTATACAGGGTGTTGATACCAACTTTCTTATTTTAAATGGAGTGGTACAATTTTTATCGATACAATGTACGAATGTATTGAGTCATTTGCAATTAGTTTACATCAGGGATCCCTATCCCTGAACTCAACGGTTTTTGAGATATTTGCGATTTTGTTGAATTTTTGACGTTTGAGCTGTTTCAAGTAAAATTAAATAGCTGATGAGGTATCAGATATTTAGTGGTTCTACTAATGTTGATGTAAGTACAAAGACGTAGATAGAAAGTATTGCGGCAATGATGATCGAATCACAAACAGGGTGTTCGAAAACGCATCTGCAATGTGGATACCTTTAAATCAACAAAACTTTTTTATTTCAAATGGAACATGGTATTTTTTACTACAGCATTGAATACGGCGTAAAATTCTACATCGATTGAGATTGAGAGTTTGGTACACCTATTTTTAATAGTTTTTGAGATATTAGCATTTATTGCCGGTATGGTCGACTTTAGGGATAGGGAACCTTCATACAAAGTAGTGACTCGCCCAATTCATTAGAGCGATAAAAATTATACCATTCCATTTAAAATAAGAAAGCTAATATCAACATCCTATATAGGAGTTAAAACCATTACTGGGTTGGTAACTGGACACTGCCCTCTGAAAAAGCATCTATACAACACAGGCCGTGTAAGCGAACCGTGGTGTAAGAAGAGCTACAGGAGGAAACGAGTTCATATGTAATCTGCACATGTGAGGAATGGAAGGTACTCAGGCAGAAAATATTTCGGAGAGCATCTATTTGGAGCCCTCGAAGGTCCTCAAGTTTCCACTGGGCAAGATACTGGGCTTTATAGAGAACACCATCTGCTGCTCGAGTGGAAATAAGAGAATCAATAAGGGATGGTACAATAAGCACCAAGCTCAAGTGCCCGGACATCAAGTGCCCACCCTAACTTGAATGAATGAATGATGAATGACCCTATATACCGAAGGTGCTATAAAGCTGAAAATATTTTCATTAAATAGATCACAGTAGGCCATGTCTACACTGCAAGTTTCAAAATCAAATTTCTGCTGGAATTTCAAAAAAAAATTTTGTTCGGTGGGACAGCCTGTATATTATCAGATGAAGTCAGTAATAGGAGCAGGTCTACTAAAAGTCGTGTAAAATCCGCTTTCAAGAACTCATCTATGGTGTAGATCGGTTTGGAGTCTTCTTTTTTAAAACTTTTCGAGTCCATGTTCTTGACGTAGCTGGGCAGACAGTTGTATAATTTTATAGCGGTATAGTTGGTGCTGGTCTGTTTGCGATTTAAGCGATGGTGAGGAATAACGTAGTGAGTTTTATTACGGGTGTTGTAATCATGATAGTCGCTATGGGTGGCGATGTTATTTGATTTATGGAGGTGCAGCAGACAGGTGAGTATGTAGCAAGAGGGTACGGTAAGTATTTTAAGTTTTAAAAATAGATCTCTGCAACTAGTTCTAGCGCTTACACCCACGACAGCTCTAACAACTTCTTTTTGTTGCAGGGAAACCCCCCTTGATGCGACGGATTCCCCCCACAGCAGAATACCATAAGTCACTGTAGAATTTTGTGAATGCGTTGGTGCTGGATTTGTCACTTCTTCATTGATGTATTTAAATAACAAACAAGACAAAACCCTTTTTTTTTTGTAATTTCATATATTTACATAGTAAGATATTTACAAATGTATTGTCGCTTGAAATGTCGAAACAGAACAGCTTATTACAATATGGTTTTGAACTAGTAGTCCCTTGTTACACTGACCATTTTCCCTTTGTGGGGTTACAAAAGTGATTGCGTGTGGTGTACAAAGGAACGCTAGTGGTCGTAAATTACAAATGAAGAGGGTGTCTGTTAGAATAAAGAAAGAATAGAAAAAGGGAAAGATGTCTTCACTATTAACTTCTTAGAACTGAAGGAACTTAAATCTAAATATGGGAACGTAACAAAACTAAACTACGGAGTCGAGTTAGGACAAAACAAATGTATATACTTCTGTTCTAAACAGTCACCTTAGCATGAAAAACCCCAAAGTAAGCATGGCGAGCAGCATCTTCTCCAGCTACTTTTTTTTTACTCTGCGGATAGCATAGATGGATTTATAGAAAGAGTAACAATACTCCCTTCCTCGATAGCTGCCACCTTAAAGCTAACTTTTGTGTGAAAAAGAGCACAACTCAACCAACACAATTAATTTCCCATTCGTATACTTCAAATTCAAATTTAATCCGTTTCCCATTTCCGACGCTCCACACTGGCGCGAAACTTGTCTCAAAGGGAGCCGATATTAAACAGAACTTGACGCCTTACGACAGCTAATTTTGTTTATTACGTTCGCCCAGTTTTAATATACCTCAATATCACCATGAAAGGCCAAGACAGCTGTTATTAAATATTAGGCCGGAGATTGAATTATCTCTGCGAACGATTAATTTCACCCGCCACACGGAAAACGAGAAAAATAATAGCCACGGAAAAGATGATGAAGAAAAAAGGAATTGTATTATTCTCCCCCGGATGGATATCTCCCGCCCGAACGCAGATGTTATCAATAATTAATACATTCATCACCGAACGGGGAGCAGCGTGGAAAGAAACCTTTGGCCCGATGCGTTTTTTCAATTTATCATTCTCGCGCGAGTGAATTTATGACCAGCGAGTTTTCTCTCCGGCTAACAGCGCGTCGCGCGTCGATTCTCGGCCCTCTGGCGGTAGTATTTTATAATTGGAATGCGCGTGACCCGAAAAAAATAGCCAACTACAAGGCGCAATGAGGTTGTTGTAACGGCGGCGTCAGGGCGCTATTAATCCTTGTTTCCGGAGGAGACTGGGCCGAGCGAATGCCTCTTAAGTAGTTACTTATGTTCTTTCGGAACTGGGAAAATTCCCTTCATTCGTTACCGACAGGAACGATCTCGAGTGGAACTAATCTTTGTCGGGGCGAAGAATGACGACGCTGGAGGGGTGCAGATGTTATATTTCATGCTGACGTCGTGCAGGGGTTTGATTTATATGACGTTTTTTTTCAACGTGAATTTTGTTGCATCCCCACGTCGGGCGGTGTCGAAACACAGCTAAAAGCAGGAGGACCAAAGTAGCGCTGGGATTTTTACTGCAGATGAGGCGTGCTTGCAGTTAAAGAACTGCAAAGATTTTATCATATTTACCATTTTCTTCCTATATTGCCAAAACAATATATATCAAAAGAATAAACATTAATGTAATCCCAGTGCACATTTATCGCCATGGACGTATTTGTCCTTAAAGGTTTTAAAAGGAAAAATTACTAGTACTGCTACTGAGTATCCGTAACTACTATCAAAATGGGGCCAAATATTAGTTTCTATTAGGTATAGCGGTATCGTTACTTTTAAGACTAATAGTTACGTACACTGAAAAAAATGGGCTAGTAAAGTGTACTTTAAAAATATAATTTAATAAATAAAGTACTTGGAACTATTCTCCTCAATTAATACTGCAACTAAACCAGTTCCTAATGCAAGTGTTACGTAAAGGTGCTTTTATAACGGCTATTAACACGTACCTATATTTGTGTAAGTAACGTAATTACTATGACTACTGGTACTGTATCTAACTACAGCACATGGTAGTAGATAGTAACAACAATGCTGATCGCTATAAACTCATGTATTTTCTTAAATAGGTAACAACTTCCGCACTATGCTTATTGATTTTGTACCACCCCGTAATTGTTTTACTTCCTGATGGCTAATGCGCGGGTAATAAAATAGTCCCGGTACTGCTACGCCGCAAGCGTGGCTAGCGTCAAGTAAAGAGTTTACCAGACGTAAGAACAGGTCGTCGAAAAGAGTGCCAAGAGTACGGCCATGTAGGCCAGTGGAACGCAAATATATTAAAAAAATACCGGTGAGTAACTCAAGTCCGTTTAAGATTCCAGTGAACAAGATACCGACCTATAGCAATCGATGTTTAAAGATTGTAGTTTTAAACCACTGTGGGGTATTTGAATCCCCATCATTGGATGATATCTGCGCCCGCTGTGAAGTTAAAGTGTGAGCCGTCGCTAAGTGCTGACAGTCCAAGTGCCACCTGCAGTAGGGATACCCGACGAAGTAGCCGTTTTGAGCGATCACCGGATATAACCACCACATACGCCAACAGAGGATCAACTCGGCGAGACAAGAACCATCAGAAACCGCAAGCTTACCGCCTAGTACATTATTTCTTTGTTGTTATTAGTGTAACTCCAAAGCCATATTTCCTTTTCTTTTGTTAGATTTCAATAATTCAATAACTAAATAACTTTCAAGGGGCCATTTACCTTATCTTTATTATTGCTTTGTTCATTTTTCATATTAAGAATATATTTTATGATCATTACTTTTAAATGTTTAAAAAAAACGTTAAAGTGAAAACCAATATCTTCATTCATATCAAGTATCACTGTGTTTGTCCTATACAAATAAACTATTACTAATAATACTGCTTTGTTTTACTTCCTGTTCCTACACTACCTATAGTTGAACAACAAATTTAGAAGTATATTGTATATTATTACTAGGCAAACCATTACCTTCTATATATCAGTTATTTAGTAACGTGCATTTAATACTCTTTCCTTTCACAAGTAATCTAAATAGTTGTATTAATTATGAAGGGTGATAGCTTTTAGAATAATTCACTCACAGTAGTTATACCACTACTTGACGAGGCAAATTTTGCTTATGCACTAAATATATTCTTTGCTTAACTACTTCAGTTTAATTATCATAAGTAATTCATAAGTTATCGGTATGAAGCAGACCGTAAGTATTTAATTGCTTCATGTTAGATCAGTGTTAGATCTCTTTTTACTAGTGCTAAGTAATCGTGCTTTTGTCCCCTTCCAGCTGAACCTTTTACTACGATATTTTATCTTTATTTATGATTATTAAAATTTTCTCATGTACATGACTGTTACGTCTCTTACTAATGGTGTGTAAGCACTTTTTCTTTTTTATCCGCAGGTTTTATAGGTTTGGTTTGCTACCCAGCAATAACAGGGGCTGACCTGTCGTTGCTAAGGTTTTTTTAAGTGTTTGAACATTTCTGTTTGTTACACCATGCAATGATATAAAGGCTTGGTAATAATTCGACTTCTCTCATCTTTTCACTCGTAACTATTCTAACCTTTTGGTGCTATACTTATTCAGTAGCGACTCTTCAGGTTGTCTGCCTTCTTTTAGCAACTGAAGAACGCTAATCAATCAGATAAATGTTTCATTGTTCGTTCTTTCGTTTGCATTAAATTAAATTGTTTAATGATTAATTTGCGTTCTTGTAACAGCAACTTTGTCCAAAAAAATACTACAAATGCTTGCAATTACAGTTCCCACCAATAACATGTGACATGGCCGGAACTTCGTGTGATTGCGTCGGTAATTCTTCACGAATTGTTTGCTTTTTCCTAGTTTCCCAGCTATTTCATTACCTGTATCCCTGCAATCATCGGTGCTATTATTTCATTTTTACACTTTTATCATCACAACAGACGTCTAGATAACCAAAACTACTAAATTCTGTGTTGTAAACTCACCTGATAACTTCCACCGCTGTCATAAAAATGCACATAAATGCGTTTGTTGGTAGATTTTGTTTTGATTTGATCATTTATCATTGACATTGACTCTTATCATCTTGCAACGCATACATTATTTACGACTTGCTTTTCTACGGACTGCGGACCGTTTTTGAAACAGTTGAACGCGCATTATTATAATGCCAGAATTTCCTACAAAATGGCTCCCTTATCTCATTTCACCAAAAAAGCGTTTTCTATTCCCTGCACTCTTCATTTTATTATGTGAAATTTTCTAACACTTCGACATTTTTCCTTAAGTCTGAGTACATTACCCCTCATTCTTCATCATTAAGTTAGGGGAGCACTTAATTCGGGCCCTGAGCTAGATGCTCATTGTACCATCCCTATAATCTTTTATTTCCACTCGAGCAGCTTGGTGTTTCTATAAAGCCAGGAAATCTCCCCGAGAGATTCTGCCTGAGTATGTGTCTTTCCAGGTTCGGAAGAACACAACCCAGATCTCTCAAGCCTTAGAATGTAGCCCAACGCTGGCTAGCTCTAAATATCTCCAAGAGGGTCCCATGATGTCTAATTGCCTTCTGTAGCAATCTTGAAACACGCCATCGGTCCCGGTGATTATACGGTTCAAACGGACTCAACTGCCCAACGAACAAGATGAGGTTTGACAATATCTTTTGATTTCCTCCAATCTTCCAAGACGCCTCCTACTGGTCTTGAGGTTGGTCTGTGTTTTAGCGAAATCCACGCTTGTCCCGAGCCGGAAAACGGTGGCACTCGCTGCGTAGTAGCTGTGAACTTCTCTTCGAAGCTGAATGGGCCGAGTGTATAAGAAGAGCCCTCTTCAGAATCTGTGAATTCTGACATGTCAGGACATCTCCTATTTCCTCACAGAAGTTTCTCCAGGCTTTTTCTTTCGATTCTTCATTCTTTTGTTTATAGTACCTAGTTTAGCCTTATAAGCTTCCCATCCATTTTTTTTCGCCCTGTTAAATAACTGGGTGTTTCTCTTCTGAGAGTGTTCTTTACTCCACCAAGCAGCCTGTCTTAGCGAGTGCGTCCTTAGGTTGACAGTTTATTTTCATAGCACGAGGAGATGATCCCTTGCACCAACATACATTTACCCCTATTCAGTGCGGAAAACAGAGAAGTGATTTTTTACCAAGACATTACCTAAACTGTGAACCATAATCACCTTTTTATTTTTTTTTCAATAAAATTTGTATTTCTTGTCAAAATGTTTTTTTTTTCAAGAATCTTGAGACTTTTCCACCTAAACTACAAATTCTCAGTTTTTGCATTTACGAACATTTGTTGCACTCTAACCACAATCAATTAAGCAGGTAGTACATTTAAGAAAATGATCGTCAGCACCATATCATAAACGTTACACCCTCATAACTCTAATCCTTTTACTCACACCCCAAAGGTTCGTCCCTCTCGTAATAACGAAATCCCTTCGACCATTTACGACCGATAAAATCTGCCATCGTTCGCTTTTATTATAGCTCCGCCGGACCTACAGTCCTGTTATGCTTTGCAATGGCATATAAGCACGGTTACTTGACTCGGCCGCTAGGACCTTCAACGCGAGATAAAAGCAGCGGTCCGTGCAATTCTCGAAGACACAATAAAAATTGGTTAACAGCCCAGTCGGCTACATGGCCAGTTACCCTAGTCCGGATTTTTCGCCTGATTACGTGCGGGAAAATGAAGGGATGAAATGAGATAAGGGTAGAGACCTCGGTCAAGTTTATCTCTTATTTACGGACGGTTAGTTCAGGTTATTTTTTTGGCTGGAATAAAGCAGCTGAGAATCGTGAGTGTTTTTTGAGGTTTCGGATTATAAATGAAGGGAAGAAGCGTTAATGTGAATAAAATATGTGTTGATGTGGATAAACATAAATTAGGAGCGTTGTTAAACTCAGTTATTGTTATGTTAGGAGGCTCCTCTTGTTCATCAAATTTGTTTTATTACCTTTTAAATTGGAATATACCAGGCTGGTACACAGTAAAAAAAATATATTGTGATATCACAACAAAATGACTGTATTTTTTTCAGTATCCTTTTGGTAATACGTTTTTAAAGTAGGCTTGCTGTATTTATAATAATATAACCTTAATTGCCCAAACAGGTCACAACCTAGTACAGGACAAAAAATAAACAATGGCAATTTAAATGGAAAAATGAACAAGTAAATTGAGGTAACGCATGAAGTCATGTCTTCCGCCCTGCTGTCCTCTGGTGATCAATTGGGTAACAATTTTTGAAATATTGTATATTAGATATATGTAGGTGGATCTATACCACAATTAAAAATACATATGCAATATAACAGGTTGTTTCCAAAACTTGCAGTACATCAAAGTTTGTTGTTTATTCTTAATGGAACGCCTGTATTTTATGGCATTTTTGAAGTGTACACTAAAAACTAAACAATTTTATTAAGGTTCCCTATTACCGAATTTTTATAGTTTTATAGATATTTCAATTTGTTTAAAATGCAATATTTGCAAAAAAAGTCAGTATCTCGGAACGAATTAATTTGGAGAAGTTAAATGAAAACCGTAAATGGCAGATCCTTTAGCTGCATTGAATGCGACATTCACGTGTTCCAGTAGTCTACAGGTTCAAGTTAAACCCTTTAAAGCTCAAACTTTGTGAATTTTACTCGTGGCGTAACTTTGTTATTTTAAATGGAAAACATTCAGTATATATATTACTTTGATAGATAGGAATTTTTATTTTCTTTAAACAGTCTTAGGGAGCCTATACCCATCCGACTAGTTTCTTAAGTCATTTGGTTTTTAGGTGCGTTTAAGTAAATTGTACTTATCTTACCTTTAATCTTAATCTAGGTAGCTGGTGATGTCTTTGAATGTGTCATTTGACTGTGTATCCAGTTAGCACCATGAAAGCATAATTCGTTTGCAAAGAAATAACTGATATTTGATCTTAGTTATGGTGAGTGTCAGGGAAATTGCTCCTTGTGTCTCGGGTGTATGCGCAGAAGTACCCAAATCGAAAATATCCAGATGAAAGGGTATTTGTAAAATTGTTGGACAGATTTCGTACCACAGACAACGTTGCTTACATAAAGAGACATAAAACAACAATTGTTAGCAAAGAAAATGCGGAGTAATTCACGCAAAAAAGGGTTTTGCTGAGACGAAACTTGAACTAATAGTTGAACAATAAAAAGCTATTTTAACGGACAATAAATTACTGATAATTCGAAAATGAATAGCAAAAATGGGAACATTACTTTTGACTATCACGTGACTAAAGATGCGTTGGAACCAGCAAGAAGTACGAAACTTAGCTGCTAGATGGCGTTACAGGGTCTAATTCTTAATTCAATTAAACAATATTCTTTAGCTAAAATACCTAACTGAGGCGATCGCAATCTCACGGCAACAGAGTTTAACAGGAATCTATCCAATCACTGAAAATCAAGCTTTTCTTTGAAATTTTAATGTACAAATTATAAATTCATTACTTTTTATGAGAATTTGCTAATTTTGCATGCCCATTTACCATACAATTACAAACTCGGCCGTTACGATAGTTTACCACCAGTCCTTTATATTAATCAAGCGACGCTAGTGTTTTTGAATGACGAGCTCATATATCCACATGATAGTGTTAATTGGCAATAAATTTTTAAAAACATTTTTTTTCATCTTTTATGTTTTAAAAGCATAAATATATAAAAAAATACATAAATCTGCAAACAAAAAATCATAAAGACTCATGTATGTATGCCTTTCGAAAAATAAGTAATATTTGAATGAACCCATTCTCACATTTTATAAAATTTTAATTGTACTCGTATTGAATTATACTTAATTCTAATTTTATTAATAATTTTGTGTTGCAAGTATTCCCTCTAATCTTGAATTAGGAAAATATTAGGAGTATCCTAGTTTTGTTAATCATTTAAATTCATTCAGTGAAATTTTACTCGCTTGGATGTAAAAATGGGATTTCATACTAATTAGTAAGCAGCCTGAGTTTTATAATTGCCCAGATTAAAATCCATATAACTTAATGACTTATATAATTTGCCTATTGAAAATTTCAAAGGAAAGCTTTATTCTCCGATAATGTGACTAATAGTTTATGCAAGTATATTTAAAATTTCTGTTTAACTATAATTGCCTCTGTAAATACGCATCATTTAACAAAAAGTTTATA